>JBBPDJ010000003.1:919535-931251 GCA_037974625.1 Cucumis cinereus | reverse complement strand
TTACCAAAAATAATAAGATAAATAATAATATAAAATTACAATTTACCTTAAAAAAAGTTTGGGATGTTACACTTTTTGACACTAGACATTAATAACTTTCTTTGAACATAATATTAGAAAAGTACGAGGTCCATCTAAAATTACCAAATGTCGTTAGAGTAGTTCACTGTGTCTTTTAAAAATTGTAAGGTAATCTCACTATCTTTTTAACATAGAGTCCTCAACATAGTCTCTCAAAATGATGTCTCTTTTAAATTATAGGTAGGATCTCTCTGTTTTTTTTTCTTTTTTCTTTTTTCTTTGGACTGGATACACCCGTTTGAGTTTCGTGAACTCTAATGCCATGTTAGATAAATAAACTTCTATCTCAAATTAATTGAAACATTAAAAAGTAATTCATGTGTCTTGTTATAAAGATTAATATAGTTATTCAAATGAGATATCCATCTCAAGCCTACTAGATGACATTAGATCAAGTAAGGAAAGATGAAAAGATGGTGAAATGACAAAGTTAACTTTCAACCTAAGATATATTTTCATGTCTAACAAAAATAAATTAGAGTGTCATGTATTAAAAATGCTAATATATGTATTATTATCATAAATAATTGTTTAAATATAAATGCAATTTACTTTTAAAGTGTGGGGGAGGGAATTTAAAACTCCAATCCCTAACAGAAAATGTAAGAACGAAAATTGACGAGCACAAATATAATAATCTTTTTCAAAGTATTTATAGATATAACATAGGGTAAATTAAAGAATATATAAATATAACAAATTTTAGATTCAACTCTTAGAGTCCTATCATTGATAGAGACCATATTGCTAATAGGAGTCGAGCTATCAGCTATATAGTCTAACTTTGTTATATCTGCGATTCTTTAAAAATACTGATATATACTCAATCAATCATAATGCTTAAAAGTGCTTCTTATTGCAATTACCTAAAATTTAAAC
The DNA here is from genome assembly GCA_037974625.1 of Cucumis cinereus. Lineage (NCBI taxonomy): Eukaryota > Viridiplantae > Streptophyta > Magnoliopsida > Cucurbitales > Cucurbitaceae > Cucumis > Cucumis cinereus. The sequence goes on along the minus strand of JBBPDJ010000003.1, from coordinate 930,291 downwards.
TTGTAACTCGAAAAGAAGAAAACTTGATGGTTGAATTGCTAATTATGATTTGATCTAATTCAATTGTTATAAAAGTATAGCTTTTATTACATGCTAATTGGATTGATCATAGGCTTGAAAAGATCATTTGCTTAAAAGATGGCAATTTCTCCTCTTTTTTGGTTTGAAATTATTACTAATGATTTTCAAAGCATCATGTTTTGGGATACCCTTTACAACCTATATATTAGAGCCTTTTGTTGTATGAATGGGAATAATCATTTTCATAATTATATGTGAATTATATGGAAATTATTATTTAAATATATAGTAGCAATTATATACTTTAAGCAATAATATTGAAAATGAACATATGAAAAGTAGTAATGCACCAAAATAGATAATAATGTTATATGGGTTTGGTTTGAAAATTGAGAAATGGTGGGTGGATGTGGGGGTGGGGTTTGAGGAAGTAAAAAAAAATAATAATAATAATAAAATAAAAAGAAATAAAAAGAAAAAGAAAAGAAAAGAAAAGAATTTAGGGAGGCAAAAGGTAAAGAACTTTTTATTTTTTATACCAAAAAAAAAAAGAACAAAAAAAGAACAAAAAAGTCAAATAGGGATTGGGACAATCTTTTTTATATATCAATCATAATGATATATAACTTCACTGGTGAAGCAGAGGGAGATGAGATTTGCACCCAAGATTCATCATCATTGCCTCTAAATATTTCACATTTCTTTCTTTCTATTGTCCAAAAGGAAACCCTAGCAAAAATAAATGGGACAAAACTGTAATTATTGTAATTAAATATTTCAATATTATTTTAAGGTTTAAACTCTAGACTTTCTTTTAATAAATGCATTCGAATATTTCAACTAGATTGACACATTTTTTAGTATATCATCATGTTTCGCCAACCAAAATATTTATTGGTAAATAAAAGGTACGTATAAAAATAAAGTAGAGTAAAGTTTGGATAAAAATCATAAAATACTAGAGAAAAGTCCTCCAATTGTTCTGTACTTAACATAAAATTGTAATTTTTATCTAAGGGTTGTTTAAAAAAATAGATTAATGCTTATATATAATAATAATAATAATAATAATAATAATAATAATAATAAAATCATTATTTTTTCTTTTTTTAGTTGTTAGACTTTTGCCTTCTCTATAAGTTTTGTCTTAAGTTGATAACTTGTTTTTATAAAAGAATATATATTTATTAAATTTATATATATAGTGATTTCCTAGCATAGAAGATATAATTATGACTTTTGTAAAATACTCAATTGCAATCTTGAGATATATATATATATATATATATATTATATTCTTTTGATGATAGCACATTACAAATGAGAAAGAAATGATCCTTCAAAGCACTAATAGAACTACTTTAGAACTAGCTTCAGATTGAGAATATAAATATTTCTACATATATATTAATAAAACTTGTCACATGAAAGCTATTTTTCAAAAGTGGACACAAATATAATTAAGAATGACTCGAATACATGTGTTAATCTTAAAAAAAAAGTTGAAAAATATATTTTGTTATGCTGTGAGCATGGGTTGATCGAAGTTGGTTTTTTAACCAAAATGTTTTTGAACCGACTATGGTCGGTTTAATAAATGTTCAAACCGACCTCAATTGTCGATGTGTAAAAGTCAATTTGTCTATTTAGTTCTTTAAAATTTTTCGGCTTGAAATTTTTTTCAAACCAACATGATCCATCCCTCTCTTTCTCTGACAATCAAAATCATGTATTTATTTTTTTTAGAAAAGAAAAAAAAACATGATATTTTAACCAATTAATTATATGTGTTATATTAATATATTAGTAATAAACATTGTCAATAATATAGTGATGCAATATATTATTAATATACTTATATTATGCTGCAAAAGCCTTCAATAGTCTATAATAGTTATATATATATATATATATATATATATATATATATATTATAAGAGAAATAAAATAAATTTTATAAAATTATATTTCTCTGCAACAACCAACAGGGTTGTGACACATAATATACTTTTCTCGTCTTTCTCCTATATATACATACATATATGTATATACATACATATATGTATATACATGTTCTTGAAAGAATTTGAGAACATGTAGGACATTGAGGGGGTGCCCATAAACTGCTTCCTCTCATTATCTGTTGGGCAATTGAAGCCCCCACACATAGTTACTAAGGGAAAAAAAAGAAAGTTCAATTATTTGGGGCATACAAATTTGGTGCACTATGAAATATAGAATTATTTATTTATATATTTATAATTATTATTAATGTTTTCAAATATATAAAATAAATATTATCGTGATAGATTCAAATAGACGCCTAGCATTTTAGTGATATGTACTAATAAATAATCTATCGCGGTTGGTTATTAATAAAAAGTAAAATTTTACTATACTTATAAATATTTTCAACAATTTTTGTCATTCAAAACAATTTCATTTGTGATCATTTCATGCATGTTTTCTAGTTTTTTTTAAAGAAAAATTATGCCTATAAATACAAATTTTACTTTCTTTGTTTTCTATTTTTTTATTTGTTTTCATGAGAATCCAAACAAAAAATTAAAAATTAAAAATTAAAAAAATTCTTATAGACACCAAAAAAAAAAAAAAAACTATTTTTACAAAATATAACAAAAAAACCTTAAATGACTATAAAGTATTTGATAGATTTTGCTATATTTTTTTTAAATAGTTTTAATTTTTTTGCTATATTTAAAAATGTAATTTTTTTTTTTTTTACTATTTTGTAAACTCAACTTAAATGTTTTAAAACTTTTTGTAAGAAAATAAGTTACATCTTTTAAAATTAAAAACTAAAAATTTAAATGGATGATTGAGGTGAACTTAAATTAGAATCAAAATTTAAAATATCGAGAAGATAGTTATCCACATTTATATACTTAATGACCACTCTTTTCTCCAACTCATGCGCAACTTCATTCCCATCTCTAACATACGAAAGATGAATCTAAACTTTATTATCGTTTTGAATTGCTTCAAAATTTTAGTAAAAACTATTTAATATGATAAATAAATTTTAATATTTAGATTAGAAATTGTAATTAAATTCATAAAAGAGATGAGTGTGTGTGTGTGTTTAAGTGGAGTTATGGTGTATAGTTGACTTTCAAATTCAATAGTGAAATTTCCACTAAGGCAAAAAGAGACAGAGTTTTTATGCTTTTGAGGTTTTGGAAGAACAGTGTGACAATAACCCTCCAAATAATATCCTAAGTATCAACTTCACATTTTATTATTTATTTATTTATTTTATTATTATTATTAATTTTTTTTCATACAAAAACTACACATTCCAATTCTTTTTGTCTCCTAATTTCTTACTGTTTTTTATTTGTTTCTTTCCTCTTGTTAAATAGTGAAATGGAGGAATGTTTGCTTTTTTTCTTTATCTCCATCTTGCTTTTTGGATATATATATATTTTTTTCTTCTTCATGTGTCCAAATTGTTGCCTATGCAAGTTTATATCTAAAGCGAAAAATAAGTGAGATCACGGCGTACTATTTAAGTTCAGCCGAGTAATTTGTTAGTGTATTTAAGATAGACTTTGAGAAGAATAATGTGATTTCGTTGAAATATTTACGTATGAATTGTTAATTTCTTGTACTTTTTAGTTCAATAAAATGTAGAGGCAAAGATGAAGAATAACTAACAAAACGAAGATTTGACTATAAAAGAACGTGTGAATTTTTAGTAAATTATGTGATTAAAGCCTAACATTGGGCATTTATTTGTGTGCATTGACTATCAATAAACTATGTACTAGGGTTATTGATTATTATTTTCGAAAGAAATGTACTAGGTTAATTACATATAAAATTTTTCACGATCAATCACACAAACTAGAATAGTTTGTCTCTTTTTTACGTCAATTATATATAGATATATTACACAAAAAAAAGAGAGAAAAAATATACAGCGTCGGAAGCTGTGGCTTACTCTCGATGCAATATATTGTCCATTCGGAGATATCGTCTCTCTCGACTCCTTAGTCACTGGAGTCCGAGTATATATAGTTGAAGTTAGTTTTAAACTATTTAAAAATTTATAATTTAATTTTATAGTTTAAAGTTTGTATTCCATTTAATCCTCATTGTTTGGATTCAGTCTAAAATCATAAATGTGTATATCACTCTTATAGTCGACATTGACTATGGGCTAAAGTTTAATATTTGACCACCAGTATTAGTTGACTACATTAAAATCCAAAGGGACCAAAATAGAACTATTCTTAAACCACTTATACTAAACTTCTATAATAACAAGGACTAAACTAACACTTCAAATTCGAGGACCAAATTTGTAGTTTACGTTGGAAATGTGATTACATTCTCACATCGACTAATGTCATTGAAAAAGAAAGAGTATTATTTAAAAGAATAATGCTGGATCGAAAGTGAAGACACAATAACTAACAAAGTAAAGAGACAATAAAGAATAAGAGACACAAGCAACTTTTTAACCCAGTTTGGTGCAACACACCTATGTCTGGGGGGCTATGTCCAGTGGAGAAGAAATATGTACTAGAGTTTGAAATGATTACAACTACACAAATTATCTATTCGATACATTATCTTGAGTTACAACAAGATCACACTAGAAGATTACTTGAGCTCTCCTAAGTGAGTTGATACTTGGTTTACTAACCTTGTGAATTTAGGCTCCCCTGAACTGATAAAATCTAGCAGTATAGTAGGATTAGGCTCCCCCTAACAACTATACTTCAACTTCTCAACCAATGTTAAACAACATGTCAAAACTAAACAACTAACCCAAGGAAAAAAAATCTCACAACATAAGAAAAAAACAACAAAGGAAAGTCTCTACAAGGAAATAACACAACAAACTAATAAAAGAAGATTTTCCTATCAATCAAAACATTAACGGTGACTATCATGAATTTATAAGATGACGATTATCGCTAATGGCTACGAGACATTTTACAGTGAAACCAAAACCAAATTCACGAGAACATATGCCTAAAATAAACAATATCATAGTGAAAATATCTTAAGATATATTATCCTTAACATATTATAGATACAATCTAGACTGAACCTAATCATTATCTATCACATAATCGATAACTTTTTACTCTACCTTGAAATTCTAACGAAGTCAATAAGGGCAAAGTAAAAAATATGGGAAAACGAAAAAGGGAAAGTAGTTTTGGTATTGGCATACGTAAAGGAAGTATCTAGTCTATTCTCGTAATATAAAATAGCCAAACCCAAATTCTTTTTGTCACCCTACTCTTCAACTTCAACTCAAAATCACCAAAAAGAAATAAAAAAATCACTTTCTTTCTCTTTCTTTCTCATCCTTCAAAATCCACCCTCTTTCCCCTTTTCCCACATAGAAAAGAAGAAAGAAAGAAGCCATAGCCATAGCCATTGCCAAACCAAAAGCTCTCATCTTTTTTTTGAGAAGAAACAAAAAATGGGTTCAAAATCTCAAGTCCTATTGAACCCACAAGCTTTGTTTGAAGATCATCAAGAAGTGACACCAAATTCTCAAATGGGTTTCTTCAATTTCCCTTCAAATTTAACTTTTTTTCAACTTCCTTCAATCCCTCAAACCCATTCTCCTTCACCTTCATTTGATCCTCCAAATTTCTCCACTTCCAATAACAATAACCATACCAATAATAATAATAATAATAATTCCAATAATCTTTCTGAAACCCTACTGTCATCTTCTATTTTGCCTCTCAAACCCTCCATTTCCTATGAAATTGCACCTCAACACCTTCTTTCCTTGCAAACATCCACTCCAAATCTATGGTGAGTATAGTATATAATTTTCAATTCAACCTAGTTGAGATACCTTTATGAATTGTTCAAACGTTTTTTTTTTTTTGAAAAAAAGGTTTTTTTTTTTTTTTTGGAAATTAATGAAATGATTTTGTGTGTGTTGAAGGCCATGGGGAGAAATTGGAGAAAGATTATTGATGAATGGGAAGAGATCAAATAACAATGAGAACAATAATAATCAATTGGGAGTATCAAAAATGAAGATGAAGAAAATGAAAGGAAGAAGAAGAGTGAGGGAGCCAAGATTCTCATTCAAGACCATGAGCGACGTTGATGTTCTTGATGATGGTTACAAATGGAGAAAATATGGACAGAAAGTGGTCAAAAACACACAACATCCTAGGTAAATATATGTTTTTTTTTTACAATTTATTTTATTTTAATTTTTTTTTGCAATCAATCTTTGGATTTGGATTTGGATTGGATTTCAGTACAAAAATTTCTCTCTCTCTCTCTCTCTCTCTCACGCGTAAATATATTTGAGATTTGATACTTTTTTTCTCTTTCTATAAGATTCAAATTTTTGATGTTTTGGTCATCATTATTTCTGAGATGGGGGGCAGAAAGAAGTAATTATAAGCTTTCAAATACATCAAAAAGAGAAAGGAGATCATATATCAAAACTAAACAAGTAATCATGAACCTCATTCATCTTTAATTTTCTTTTCTTAATATATATATATATGAATATTGTTGTCAAATCTACATATGAAAATATATAAGAGAGAAAATGTAAATATATAGTATAAAAGATTGATATAAGGATTTGTAATATGGTATACTAACAATGTGTTAATAACGTCTATAGATAGAGAAAGAAATCAATTTATTAATCGCAGAGATGTCGGTAGGGATTAGATGTTTTATATATAGCGCACTCCTCTAAACTTTAGAACCAAATTCTCTCTCTTTTTTTTTTTTATTCCACAACTAGGCAGGAGATTGAACCTCTGTCATTTAGGGATAGACATCATGAAGCCAAACTCAATTTAACAACCCTAGAGCCAAACTCATAACAAACACAACCTAGTTGTAATAGATTCGGAGTGACACAACCTCGTGTCATTCAGTATGCCAGATAATAGTAATTAATTATAATAACAAGGCAGGATTATTTATTTATGCATTTTTCTTCATGAATGCAGAAGCTATTATCGTTGTACACAAGATCATTGTAGGGTTAAGAAAAGAGTAGAGAGATTAGCTGAGGATCCAAGAATGGTGATTACAACTTATGAAGGCAGACATGTTCATTCTCCTTCCCATGATTCTGAAGATTCTGAAGCTCAAACCCATCTCAATAATTTCTTTTGGTACCCTCTCTTTTTTTCTCTCTCATTCTGAAAATCAATAGTACTCATAAAAACATGACATGCATTAGTTATATATATGTTTTTTAATTCTGTTCTTGTATTGGAAATTAGATTTGCCTAACAATGGATTAGAGGTGGTAGTTGATAAAGTTTTGGGTTTAATTTTAGTTTGATCTTGGAGCTACATGAAAACTATTTTGAATTTTGTGTTTTGGGAGGGGTGTGGGGGGGGGGGGTCATTTTACATGTTTTAGATTGAATCAATGGTTGCTTTTATTATTGCAGGTAATAATGAAGCAAAAGAGAGGGGAAAAAGGAAGCAAATAGGGTTATTGATGGGCCTATATGAATATTTGTTTGTATTATTTTGTTTGTGTTTTTAGTTAGTGTATTTTAGTTTTTGAGTACGTTAGGGGTAACTTTGTTGTAATGACTTTGGTTCTTTTGTCCATCTCTTTTATTCCCTTCTTGTGTTTGTAATGTAGGGAAAAGAGATGGAAATGAACCTTAGCCATGTGTGTGTGTTCTTTTTTCTTTCTTTGTTTTCATTGAAGTACATTTTGTTTCTTTACCTATCAAATGAGAGGGAAAAATAAAAGAGAAAGAAAAAGAAACGAAATCGAGTACTTTGGAGTTTTCATCAAATGACATGGATTCCTATTGTTATATCTCTACTATACGTAAATAATTAGTGGTTTTTATTTTAAAGAAATTAAAGATTATCTGTTACGAGTCAACTTGATTATAGTATCTAGGTTGTTTGTTTTGTGAGAATTTAAGATTTCCACGGATTGGATATTTGAATTACTGAGCCTGTTTTGTGGTAATGTAAGATGCTTTGATTCTGGAGATTCCCACGAGGGTTCCCACTTTAAAGCATCGTTGTTTACTTATATATATATATACACAACTTCATAAAAGAAAAAGAAATGAAACCAAATCTTAAGTTCCAAACTCCTCCATCTATAATGTATTTAGAAAGTGTTGCTATTCATGTTCGATTTTTTTTTAATTATGTGGCCACATTTTCAAATATTTATGGTGTTCTATTGTAATTTTGTTATTTTTTTAGTCAATACAAGGAAAAATATTATCTAATTATGAATATTTGTGTATAGTAGACTGTTTGTAAATGAACTGTGGACAAAAATGTAAAGGAATATAATGGACGTTGCATGGTTTATGTTATTGTTTGATCAAATTAATTGATTAATTACTTATAATTATTGCAAATGTATTTCTCTCGGTGGTGGATCCAAAACTTTATGTGACGGGTACAAATTTATATAAAGTTAGAAGTTTAACGCACGAATTTCTAGATTAGTTTGTGTTTATGTATAGTTTTCTAAACGTTAAAAATGTCTACGAGAGATATATTTGAATTTTCAATTTTTAGGTTTGATTAGATTCTTATAATCTCAACTTTGGATATAATAAGCCTCTTACATATTTGAAAACAAAAATGTTTATAATAAATCAATATAATTTAATTTGTGCTTAATATTGACACTTAGTCATCTTGTTATGTTTTAAGTTTTGGATAGTATGAAGGCCATGGACCATAATAAAACCCCAGGCCCGGGTAGACTTACTATGGAATTTTTGAGAAAGTTTTGGAACATTTTCCGCCCTGACATCATGAACACGTTCCACGATTTCTTCCAAAATAATATTGCAAACAGGGTGATGAACGCTACCTTCATAGCTTTGATCCCAAAAAGATTTGCCGCTCAAAAGGTGACAGATTATAGACCTATACTTCTCACCACCAACATGTATAAAATTTTAGCAAAGGTTCTAGCTGAGCCATTAAAAATGGTCCTCCCAGATACAATTTCCCCTTATCAATCTGCATTTGTTCATGGTAGAGAGATCACAGATCCGATACTTATCGCAAATGAAATTGTTGATTATTGGAGGTGCTACAAAGCCAAAGGTTTTATCATAAAGCTTGATATCCAAAAGGCTTTTGATAAAATCAATTCGAGTTTTCTCCTGTCCATGCTCATGCTTTAAAGGATTCTCTGAAAAAATGGATTAAATGGGTCAATGTGTGCATTTCATCGGTTTATTATTCTAATCTTGGCAAAGGTAAATCAAAAGGTCTCATCCAAGCTTCGAGAGGTATTAGGCAAGGGGATCCCGTTCCTCCTTTTTATTTGTTATAGCCATGGATTACCTCTCTAGCCTAATTGAGGAGGCCGAAAATAACTCCCTTATAAAGAGCTTTATAGCAGAACCAAATGGGTTGCATATTTCTCGTTTGCTTTTTGCTGATGATATTCTCCTTTTCTCTAAGGCTGATCCTTATTATCTTCAAAACCTCTGTTACATCATCAATTCCTCCGAGACAGCCTCTGGCCTCAAGGTTAACATACAGATATGGGTCTGTGCCAGTGTCAATGTAGATGGTGATTTGATCGCCAAGTTAAAACCACATGCGGCTGCCAATACATATCTCTCCCCCTGATATATCTAGGCATGCCCTTCTTGGAGATCCATGTTTTAGAGGAGATGAGAAGATAGACAAATGTAAATTTGTTGATATTTCACATGCAGTCAGTCGAGTCGGACGGCTGAGCCACGGTGTGATGAGGAATAAAATAATAATATTATTTTTTATCAAATATTTATTTTATTAATTAATAAAATAAATTTTTAAAAAGATGTTGAGAGGCGAAGTGTTGAAACTTTGAACGCATTGAAGAGAGGCATTGAGACCTTGCAACACGTTGAGATCATGGTGCGTTGAGGCGTTACGCTTTCACATGACCGTTAAAACGTTACGATCTTTGAGGCGTTACAGAACTCATGCATTAATGCTTTTATGATCGTTGGGGCGCTACGAAACTAAACACTCTATATATAGTCCTCCTACTCCTCTCATTTTGAATCATCCTAAAATACTTTCTCTTACAAAAATCTCTCAAAAGTTCTTCTTTTTTTAGCTTTCGAGCAAAGTCATTCAAGAGTGTTGGTTTTTCGATCGGTTCGAGTGCAGCTTCGATAGAGTATTTTGACTGTTTTATCCTGAGGACGACGTGACAAATCAAGAGCTGTTTGCACCCCGAGCAAAGCCGCGAAACATCTTAAAGAGAGCGTGATCCACGACTCAACCTTCATCTAACAAGTTTCTGTTTTGCAGTTGTCATAGACACATTCAATCCAGGCGTCCACAAGTCTAGGCGTCCACAGTCTAGGCGTTCAGACTAGGCGTGGTGAGGAATAAATTAATAATATTATTTTTTATTTAATATTTATTTAGTTTTTAAATTAATAAAATTATTTTTTAAAAAGGCGTTGAAAGGCAAAGTGTTGAAACTTTGAACGCGTTGAAGAGAGCTGTTGAGATTGTAATGCGTTCAGACCTTACAACGTGTTGAGATCATGATGCTTTGAGGCGTTATAGAACTAGGGGTATGCATGGTTCGGTTTGGTCCGGTTTTGGGCCGAACCAAGGACCAAACCGAACCTCTCGATTTTCCTACACATTAAACCATTGAAAATCGAATTTCATCGGTTTTGGTTATTGAACCGAACCAATTTTTCTCGATTTAGATTGGTTCGGTTCGGTTCAAACCGTT
>JBBPDJ010000003.1:907098-919435 GCA_037974625.1 Cucumis cinereus | reverse complement strand
GGTGAACCGAAGATCGAACCAAACCTCTCGGTTCTATTCCTTAGAGAACCGGTGGTTCCATATTTTTTAATAAAATCGAACCGAACCAAATGATTTGGTTCGGTTCGGTTCGGTTCGTCGGTTTTTCTCGGTTTTTGCACACCCCTATATAGAACGCGCTGAGGCATTACGCTTTGACATGACTGTTAAAGAGTTACAACCGTTGAGGCGTTACAGATCTCATGCATTAATGCTCCTATGATCGTTGAGGCGTTACGAAACTCAAAACTATATATCGTTCTCCTTCTCCTCTCATTTTGAATCATCCAAAAATACTCTCTTACAAAACTCTCTAAATTTTTTTTCTCTTTTTAGTTTCCAAGCAAAGTCATTCGAGAGTGTTGGTTTTCTGATCGATTCGGATGTAGCTCTGGTAGAATATTTTGATTGTTTTATATTGGGAACGACGTGACAAATCAAGAGATGTTTGTACTCCGAGCCGAGCAAGATGTTTTCTCATCTAGGCGTCCAAACATTTAGACGCCTAATTGTTGCTTCCAATATTTGCACCAACAAAACACACATATCAAAAGAGGGTAGACTCACCTTACTCCAATATGTGCTTACAAACCTTCCCACATACTATTTGTTACTATACAAGGCTCCAAGTTGAATTTGTAAGTCTATTGAGAAACTTATGAGAAATTTTATTTGGGAAGGACCTATCAAGAATGGGGGCATCTCACCTTGTGAGATGGGATTACGTGACTCTTCCTAAAGACAAAGGGGGCCTCAACATCGACGACTTAAAGTTACTAATGATGCCCTTCTTTGCAAATGGATTTGGAGATATCTTGTTGAACCCGATAGTCTCTGGAAGTCGATAATTTACCTGAAATATAACATTGGCTTTCCTGGAAAAATCCCATCAATTTGCAGATTTACTAGCTCGAAAGCGCCTTGGTTCCACATAGCAAAATTTGGTGATTTGATGTCGTCCAATTGATAGAGATCCATTAACAATGGAAACTCCACTCTCTTCTGGCATCACTTATGGTCCTCGAACGACACCCTCAGTAATTTACATCCCCAATTCTATGCTTTAACCACAGATGATCTCATCACTATCTACGAAGCTTGGGATGTAAATTCAAAAGATTGGCGCCTTCCTTTTAGAAGACCCATAATGGATCGTGAATTAGATCTCTGGTACCAAATTTTAGCCAACTGGCCTCACCCTCAGCCTAATTCTGGTGCTGATGGAAGCTCTCTACTGATGGTAGTTTCAACGTAAAGTACCTGAAAAAACACTTCTCTAATGCCTCCCATTCTACATCCATTGTTGATGTCGAATCCCTTTAGTCAACTCACCTTCCCAAAAAAATACAAATTATTTATTTGTTGCCTCCTTCATAAAGGATTGAACACAAGTGACAAGTGTCAGCTACGCTCTTCCCAAATTACTCTCAGTCCATTCTGGTGTACTCTTTGTAAAAATGACAATCAGCTAAACATATCTTTATGCTATATATCTTAATCCATTAAAAACAAGACTGAAATAAGAAAGTTTTGTGGAGCAACTTGATCAGAGCCTTCTTCTGGTGTCTTTGGCTGAAGCGTAATAGAAGAACCTTCCAAAATGAGAGAAAAAAAAAATCATCCGATCACTTAATAGAAGATTTAATAAACCTCGTCGCCCTTTGAAGTACTAGATCTAATCTTTTTTGCAATTACAATGTATCTTGTATAATTCTCGAAAACTTTTCTCTAGCCTTTCCCCTATTTTGTTTTAATCTTTAACACTCTTGTGCTTTTTATACTCTTTTTGCTATTAATGAAATCTTACTGAGGTGGGATATGATGATGGTGCTATGGTGATCCTTCTTCGATGAGTCGTTTGGGTGCACTCACTGACCCCTCGTCTACTCAAAACATATTACCTAGTCCTACTTGAAATAGAAATAGAAATAGAAATCGAAATTATTTTAAATGACAATAGAACTACTGAAAATATTTTACAAATATAGCAAAATATCATAATTTATGTTGATGAGCCAAACACCTCCTTAGGTGAACTCAAAAGGCCTTATAAATTATGCACTCTTATATCAATGTAAATAGTTATCCTCACTTATAAACTCATTACTTTCTTTCCTAACCAACGTGAGATGACTTTGTTTGGCACTCCTAGCAATCCTCCCCTCAAACAAGTTATCACTTTGAACGTCCCCTCGAACAAATTCATCTACTCTCAACCATGAGAGCTTAAATCTTAAGACACCTCCAACTCATCTTAGATCAATTGCTCTTCATCTTGAGGTGCACATTTCATTCATCTTGAGTCAACTTGTTCTTTATTCCAAGGCACATCCTGTTTATCTCAAGTCAACATCCAAATAGAGCACGTAAGCAAAGCCCTAGATCCTCGGATTGTAGCAACGGTAGTTTTCGACGATGGCCGATGAGTGGATCCATAAAAACATTGGAAAGAAGAAGAGTTGGGTGAATTAATTGGTATATTTTACCCAATCAATTCCACCAACTTTAAAATTTGGTGTGCCAAACATTGAGTTGATATATTATACCAACTCAACGCAATTCATCTTGATCAACTTTCGTGTTGTTTTGCAAATCAATAATCCTAGCAAATATATGATATAAGGTGACAAATGTGTCACAGATAAAAGCACCAAACTTTTTTGATTTCTCCACCTAATTCAATATTGGATTTTCTTCTCTAATGGTTGAGGATCATCATCAGTTGAAACAAAATTGGTGGTTTTCACTACTAAAATTGAAACAGACATTTTTTTCCAAATACAAAATTATAATTCCTCTCTCAAATAAAATCATAGGCCTTTGAATCTAAGACTTCGATATACCACGTGGTAGTGAAATTCATAAAAAAATGAATATAGTGGTAGAGTTTTCCTTTGGAATAGATTACAAATTTAAATGTGGGTTATTACAAAATCAAATTGCAGTAGTGGTACCGTTATTATTTCATGAAAGAAAGGTGAGAGATGATGAGGGTGCTACGAAAATGTTGATCTAGTTGAGATAATCTGGTGCACCTACTGATCCACACTGATACACCGTTAAAGAAAAAACAATATGTGGTGGTAGAGTTTCGAACCTCTCTCGTTCTTGTTGGTGATAAATGTTTTTTTTTTAATTACCATCTAAGAAACATATTTTCAAAAAATACAAAATATAACATTGATATTTGGTGGCACGTCACATAAAAAATAGGGTTACTTTAACGACCAATTCTAATAATTAAGATTGAAGTGGATCTTGTGATGTCGCAATTTATTTCTCTCCTTCATATGTAAACAATATCTTGCTATGTCCCATCCTTATACAAGAAACTAACGAAATGGACAATAACAACAACAATAGTGCCGTTTAGAGCAAGGACTATGTTTAAGATTATAATAACCTCCCCTTGCTATAGTAAATGCTATTCACACATCTCCAATTAGTTACCATTTTTACTATTTGCTACTGTTTTTACTATTTTACATTCATCAAACTAAAATAATTTACACACCGAACACATACTATTATAACTTAAACTAAAATAATATACACCTCAAACACAAACTATTATAATTTAACTATATAACATGTGACTATAATAACTTACTCCTTGCTCCAAACACCCCCGAATAAATTGTAGAACATTACACGTATACTATAAAAACAAAAATGGAAAAAACTCAAACCCAAACAAAAAATGAAAGATATGTCTATGCTTTTCCAACTTAGTCATGAATTGTCACATAAGTTGGTAAAATTGTGTTTATCAAAAGAACAAAATTGTTAAAATGTTTTCAAATTTAGGGACCAAACAAATAGTAGCCTAGAAAAAACCTAAAGGTAGAGATGTGGGCTTTTTGCTTGAATGGTATACTTGGAAATTGGGTTATGATGTCCTTTTAATCAAAAGTCATGTTAGAAAGCTATGTTTGTCCAATGAGTGAAGTTGTGAGACTCAAAAGGGCACAACATCATGTGATTATGCCTTGTTTATATCAAATGGTCATTCAACAAGTTGAGTTATTGGTCTTTAGTTTTGTTCTTGAAGCCATGGGCAATTTCCCATTTTTCCCTCTTGGGAGCCAATGTGACTCAAATTGATGTGTCGTTTTCTTTTCTTAAGTATATAATTTGGTTGATAAAAATATATGAATATAAAGTGAATCGAGTCACGAGTCATTATTTTGTTATGCTCATATAATAAATGAAAATACCGAACGGGCTTTCAACAAGTTAAAATTAATAACACGACAAATATTGTTAGAAGAAATTGACAACTTTTCTTATGTATGATTCATATGACTTATAATTTAATAAGAAATAGCAATGATTTTGTTCGAACATAATATTATTGACAACTTTATTGTCTATTTTTTCATAAAACCTTCGTTATCATCTTTGCTTTCTAGACATTTTAGAAATCAACGACTAGATCAAAAACGGAAAAAAAAATGTTTCATTAAAATTTATTTTTCTATAGCACACCTCAAAAATCAATCGAGAAATGAATTTCTAGATTTGTATGCTAACTAGAAGTAGGTCGTGTTTCTCACACGAACCCTCTTTACTATATTTTAATTTTCACTTGATCATAGTTACTTACCATGGATTGCCCATATTAATCCAATATAAACAATCTAGAGTTCATGGAGCCACATGCCCACAAAAACCTAGATAATTTAAATTATACCATCCATAAAATAAAAAAAAATTATAAAAATAAAAATTAATGGATCATTTATTGTGTAACGCCCCGGGTTTCAACCTTAACCCAAGGTCGTTACTTAAGTAAAAATCATTAAATCCATTTTAAAAGATGAAGACAAAACGAAACAAATACTTTAATTTAATCCAAATAAAATAATAAAGGGTTTTCAAACGTTTAATCAATCAAATAATGGAAAAGATAAGAAAAGAACCTAGACGGGATCCCTAAAATAGTTTTCTAAACCAAAAATTATTACGATAAAAATAAAACCAACAAAAAAGTTTACTCTCTAAAATAACAAATGCCAAATAACCGTAAGCGAAAGCAAATAGGTCTTCTGATCCCTTCTGATATGGTCCCTTCTGATATGGTCACTGGTTATACTTGCCCTCGCCGGTCCATTCTTACCTTTGCCTGAAATAAAACATAGAAAGGATGAGTATAAAATACCAAGTAAGAAAAACCACTACAAACTCCACTGGGTGACCGTTAACTTTTCCTAATGGCTTGTACTTTACGACACACATAAGAGTGGTTGAGTACTGACAAATATGTCGGAACATGCCTCGTATAGACCCTGTCAAAGTAAATCGCCACATGGGCTTGCCCTCAGAACGAACGTCGGAACAGGCCTCATACAGACCCCCTTCACGACCTTCAGTGACGATACACCACACAGGCTGGTCGACAATACGCCACACAGGCTGGTCGACGATACGCCACACAGGCTGGTCGACAATACGCCACACAGCCACACAAGCTGGTCACTGGCTGGTCAGAATCAAGTCGCCGTACGACTTGAAAACTGACCTATCGTTTCTCACCAAGTACAAAATCATTAGGTAAGTTAACAGAAACCGTATCCAATTAAATCCAGTACAAGCATTGTGATAACAGTAGCCAAACATATCTCATGCAGCAGACAACACAGGTAAACGGTAAAACAATCATGCATAATCCATACAGGTTTATAAACCAGATAAACTCGAAGCCATCACCCTAAAGCAGACACAGAAATCATCTTACACACCTTATACGCCAAAAGCGTAGATTCGGTAGAAGTAATTCTTACCTCAATTTACGGAGTTTCTCTTAATCGAATTTGCCTTCCAAAAGACCCTAATCACAAGAACATTAATTAATAATTCTTCCCAAAAGAAATATTAATTTTTACCCCTTCAGTAACCAAACTCAAACTCACCAACAAACCAACAACGAGCAGTGGCAGCAGACAAGAAGTGACGGAACACGGCTCAGCGGCTCGGCTTGGCGGCTCAGCTCGGTGGCTCGGGACGCACGTGGAACAAAACAGATAGGCGCGACGCGTCTTGGCAGACCCGAACGCGAGGAGACTGGCTTGGCTGACGGTAAGGGAAAACAGCGCGGCTTGCAGACGCGCGCGGCTGAACTTGGCGACGAAGCGGGGGCGTGGCTAGGTGGAACGGCGTCGCGGACGAAGATAGCGTCGGCTCGGAGTCGCGGGCGTGCGACTTCCTCGGCTTGACGACGGAGATGGGTGGCGCGGCTGGCGCGTGCGACGGTGTCTGACGGTGAGGGAGAGCGTGCGACGGCTATGGAGGAAAATAGATGCTTGCGGCGGCTACAGTTTTGTTGTTTAAGGAAGAAGATAATGAAGAAACCAAATCCATTAATTTTAAAGAAAAAGAAAATAGTAAATAAATTAATATTATATTATTATTTCTTTTCCTTTTCCTTTTAAAAAACCAAATCAAAAAAGTTCTATCTCCAATTAAATAAAACTCTTTCTCTTTCCTCATTTAATTCTAATTTCCTCTCTCTTCTTTAAAACCACTTTTTCTTTTTCCCCAACCATAATTAAATCAAAAATCAACCCAAAATAATAATTTCTACACTTTAATTCAAATTTAAACTCATTACAAACATCCCGAATTAAAAATTTAAACAACCAAAAGTAAGATAATTGATAAATAAAAATTTACAAATTACCTTTTAATTTGGAGTGTTACATATTGAGAGAAACATCCCACTATTATAGTAAAATGAGCGGAATACATATCATAGAGAAAAACTAAAAACACAAAAATTAACATAGAAAAACTTAAAATCGAAGAAAAAAAAAGTAAAAAAAAAATCATATTATGTTAAAATATTATTACAATCACACAAATCTTTTCCTCAACCTCAAGTACAAGAGCAACTCTCTTTTATCAAATTTACAAAATAGTTGAAGGCATACTTGTAATCTAGTTATATTTTTTTTAACTACATAGGAAAATTACTTTAAATAAAAGAACTAAAAATATTTGTAATACACGTAATATCACATTTTATCTGTGATAGACCACATGGTCTATCATAATCCACCGTAAATAGACTACGATATTTTACTATATTGTATAAATATTTTAGTTTATTTAGATATATTTTAAAATAGCTAAAAGAATATTTTTTTTAATAATGGAGGAGGAAAAGATATAAATTATAACACAAATTTTCGAGAAAAAAAAATCCTAGCCGACATACAAATTTGTTGGTATTATAAACAAATGAACCTAACTAAAAATATGTTTAAATTACTAAAACCTTAAAATTTTGTCTTTAATTAACAACCTAATTTGTGAATAAGTGATCTTAAGAAAAACTTCCCAAAGAGATTTAATGGTGTTTGTGTCTTAAACGAACTTACTAATTAATATTAAATGGAAGAAGATTTTAAATCGAAAAAACCGAAAAAATGGTCCGATGCATAGTTCAAAATTTTTGTCGAAATCTCAAAATTTCAGTTTTAGTTTTCAGTTTTCAATAGCGATTAGCTATAATAACTCGAGGGGAGTGGAGAAGATTTTTCTCTTTTACCATGATATGTTCTTCTTAGTACAACAATTGTGGAAATGAGAACCGAACCTCCCAGCTCCAAAATGAAAAGTCATGTCAACTGCCACTAAACTAAACATGTTTTGGAGGTTATGTTAGTTTAATGCAAAGATTTTATATGCAAATATTTCACGTATTTTAATTTTGTAATTTATTTCAAATATTAGATATTATTTTGCAATTATTAATTTTCCATTTCTAAATCTACGATCTCGCAATGACAAATTTACACAGATATTATACAATATACATCTTAATGGAATTTTAATTTATAAAAATGATGGTTAAAGATAGTCTATTATAGGCTATTCAGCCGCAATTGATAAAGTTTATTGAATTTTGCATCGATGTCGACATTTTTATCGATATTTTTATAAATTGAGATCTCTGTATTTCGATCAACAACGATACTTTGAATCTTAATCCAATGTTTGCAATGTCTTAAATGGTGCGTCCCACTTTTGTTTCCGTACTCTCATATAGTTCCATGCAATGCCTTAAATTAAAACGACATGTAGTCCCATTCCTGTCGGTTGCCTTCTCTCATTCATTCATGTCATATTTCATTTATATTAAGTGCCATTAATGTTTTTGTTTCATCCTATTTTCATTAAGTATAACCTCACCTATTATACAACCTATCATACTCAATTTTTGTTCGAGTATAATTTAACTGACATAAATTTATAGTATCAATCGATATCGAGGTTTGAGATTTAGTTCTGTAATAAAAAAATTTTACGAATTTATCACCCTCACATTTTTTTCTATTTCTTTTTAAACTTTCTTTCTACCATACCTAATTATTTATTTCTTTTTTGTTTGCAAAAAATAATAATAATTATTCGTCATAGTCGTGAGTTTTGATGGTACATTTCGTTTAAATTGCGATAATTAAGTTGATCCTAACATAAGTAAGTATATTGATTTAGGTATTCCTCTTTCAATCAAAAAGTTAGATGTTTGAACCTCTATTTCTATAAGTTGTTAACTCACAATTTTTTTTTAAAAAAGAACTAAACTCATAAACTAAACAAAGATTCCGTCGAATGAATGACCTGAAAATCAAAGAGAAAATATCAAATCACCCGTTTTTTAAAAATGATATTTCGAGTGATTATCAAACACGGGAATAAAAGGAACTATTTTTTTTATGACATTGGTTTAGACTTTATTGCTAATAATTGTTTTTTCGTGACACGTATTTGAAATGTCACTATAAATTAGTATTTGGTGACATAATCTACTTGTGTTTCTAACAAATTATCACTAAAATCTTTTTTAACAAAAAATAATACCAATGTGTCATTTCAACTAGGTTGACACTTCCTGAGCACTTCTCATCATACTTCTAAACCAGAGATGCATTAAATGAATACAGACTCTTGAGTGCAACTCGAAACAAAAACAAAGGAGGTTAGAGAAAAGCCCTCCAGTATGAAAAGTGGAAGATACTTTTATAGCAACTTTTATAATTGTCACTAAAAGTGAATTTTCTTGTAGCTACTTTTATAATTAAACTCCAAAACCTGGAATTAAAGATTTAAACAAAATTGTTCCCAACATTTTGAAAAATTTAACATAATCAGCTCACTTAAGGGTTAATCTGGAGGTCTAATTTTCCAAATTATTGTTTAAACTTACTACTGCGAGCATACGAAGAACAATGTGTTAGCGACGTTCACAGGACAAAGGATGAACAATTTTGTTATAGTGTATTTCTCTAAACCCGTGAGATTCCACTAAACTTTGGTGAAATATAGATTCCACCTGTGCCCTAAAGAACCCTAAATGCTTGAAGTTGTTCCCTAGTTGTCTCTACATGTTCATTCATATACCAACACCTTAAAACCTCCAAATCTGAAGTAGCAGAAGGGTTTAGGGAACATTATAGTTATTTTCATTTTAAATATAAAAAACACACACACAACAACCACTTTATGATAATAATTATTACAAGACATTACATATACACATCACAATTTAAATCACAGTAGAGTCAAGTTGGTGGTGGGATACTCTTCATTACACTTTTCTCTATCATTTTATTTCATGCATGTGAAAGATAAATTATTATTATATCACACTATCTTAAATTTTTAATTTAGTTTCTATTTTATTTTTATTTAGTCGATTTGAAAATATTACATTTTTAGTTTTTAAATTTTGAGTTTTTATTCAATTTAGGTCCCTGGATTTTAAGATTTTTATATACTTTTACTCTTTAGTTTTCACTAAATACCCACTTTCAATTTTGGCATACATTAATGAATTAATAGACTTTAACCTTAACTTAAACACTATAAGGTGACTATATAGTTAAAGAAATCGAGATTAAAAGTGTAAATATTAAAATTTAGAGACTAAATTAAAATGAAACTTATTTAAAAAAATAATTTAATATTTTGAAACATATATGAAGACTAAATTGAAATCAAACTCAGAATTTAGAAACGATTAATTTAACATTTTGAAACCGATAAAGAACAAATGAAAAGAACAATATTAAAAAACAAAACAAACACTAGAAGATATATCATATTGATAAGTTGAAAGTTTTATTCATTTTTAAGGAGATACTCCTAAACATTTATCTATTGCATTGAACAAGTTATTCACCATATTCTTCTGTTATACCGTCTAATAGTTACGACAAAGTAATATTAGCCACACACGATTAAATTCCATCTAAGATGCACCTATCTATAGTGCACCGTACTTTTATCATACATATAATAACAATAATAATGAGATAAATGAAAAAAAATGAGCAAAACTAATTTGATCCCCGACAAACTATTATTTATAATTGAAAATTTTGATGTGATGCACAAAAATAGTTGCAGTACTCTTGAATGCACTTTAATATACATGTATATATATTTTTCATAATTTTAGGTTAAATTACCAATTGGACTCTTTAGTTAATTCCCCTACTAAACATACAAAATTAAGATCACACCTTATATACAACAGAACACTGACGAATTAAGGGTGTGTTTGGTAGTGATTTTGCCATAGCCAAAATCACTTTTGTACAAAAATGTGGTGTTTGGCAACCTCAAGAAAGTGATTTTAGAAAAATAAAAAATGACTCAAAATTGATTTTTGAAGTATTAGCTCTCTAGTAATTCTTGAAAAATAATTAACCAGGAATCATCACCTAGTTTTATATAGTTTTTGAAATACCCAAAATACCTTTATTTTAGTAATTTGATAGTTTTAAAATCACTTTTGGTATCAAACATGATGATTGAAAATCAACATATGAAAATCACTTTGAAGAGCTTGTTACCAAACATAAATTTGATTGTTTAGACGTCAAATTTACAAAATCAATTGTACCTAAATCTTTTTTTTTCTTCTAAAGTCACTCCTGAAACTATCACTCCTAAAATTTATAACAATTTTTAAAAAGAAAATTGTATCAAAATCCTATGCATAACAATTATTAGTTTCAATAATAGCTAAAAACAATAATTATATATAGAGACAAAATTCCAAGTTCTATATAAAGAAAATTGCTGAGAAATATAATTTCCCAAATAATTAAAAATTCTCTCTCAAATTATCTTTTTAATATTGCAAAAATATGGTTCTGAAAAAGACATTATCATTTTCATGCAATAATCTCCTTCAGCTATTGGCCTTCATCTTTCTCCTGTTTCTCCTCATCACAACCACAGGTAACTCTTAAGCTTTTGAAATTAAAATAAACCTTTTTATTTATTTATTTACCTATTTTATTATTTTTGAGGAATTGAATAGTAACTTGCTGTTATTGCATGTTGTTTTAGGTTCTTCGACAAGGAGTTTAACCGAAGGAAGGAGTCGAAATGAGGACGATTCATATAACAAAAATCATAGCGGAGTTCTTGGAAACGACTTGGTGATGATGGATTATACTCCGGCGAGGAAGAACCATCCCATCCATAACTAGCAAAAATTACTAATGATTATTGGTAATGTTTTGAGAGTATGCTTGGAATTTGAATCCGAGAAATTATGTATGTTTTCTCCTTTCTGTTTTGGTTTATTTATAGAAGAAGTAAAAAAGAAAAAAAATCTTAGCTCGAGGGCTAAATATCTATATCTATATCTATATCTACATAAAATATGATATGATAATTCTACTCTTTTGTAGTTTATTTGATATTCTCTATCTCATTTCTCTCTTGTTATATATATATATATATGTTGAAAATAGGACATGAAAGTACATGATTTGATACCTCTTTTCATATTACAAATTAATAATTTTCATAAGATATACATATACATTTGTAGAAGACGATCCAAAAATATAATGACATACAATTTTTTTAGTGAAGTTTTATTTGCCAAAATTAAGTCACATGAATCAAACAATTTTTACTTTTTTTTTTTTTTGAAAAAAAGAAGAAGAAGAAAAATGATCTAGTAACTTCGTAATTTAGGTTAAAATAGAGGGGCTATTTATGCAATTTAATTCTTTAAGAAATAGCTTTCTGATGTAAATCAAATGCTATCCGATAAATAAGTGATTTTGAGGTTGTTTGCAAATATAAAAAAGATAACCAATAATAGGAAACAAGAAATTAAAGTCAAGTTTCAACGGATTGATATGATGCATTAAGCATTGGCAGCATCATGTCGGCATCAACCAATTTTCTATGAATCGAGAGCAACTTTGATTCTGTTGCATTTATTAATTGGCTTAACATAATTCCTTTTCTCCAAGAATATCTTATTTAATTATATGATTAATTACCT
>JBBPDJ010000003.1:867737-904071 GCA_037974625.1 Cucumis cinereus | reverse complement strand
TGGTTAGAAAACTATTTTAGGGATCCCGTCTAGGTTCTTTTCTTATTTTTCATTATTAGTTTGATTTAAACGTTTGACAACTCTTTGTTACTTTACTTCGATTTAGTTAAAATGTTTGTTTTGTTTTGTCTTTTGTCTTTTAAAATGAATTTAATGATTTTTACTTAAGTAACGACCTTGGGTTAAGGTTTGCAAACCCGGGGCGTTATAGTCTATCAGTGATATATCTAACATTTTGTAAATATATAATTGAAAATGCCTCATAAATATATCTATATATAATAGCATCATAAGTAGAAAAAAAAATCAGGTGGGTTGATAACCCAATCCATAAAATTTTCATTTTTTTAACCCAATCCAACTAAAAAAAAGTTGATAACCCTGCCCAAACCATACAGGTGGGTTGGTGTATGGTTTGGGTAAGGTTAATTGAGTTTTTTTGGGTATTCGATTTTTTGATCACTCACAGCAAGCGCATCATTGACATTTCCTATAAAATTAATAAAAACATTTGTAAAGGCTCATAAAATTGGTCCAAATTAGCTTAAACTCACACCTAAAAGTTATTCAAATGACATATTAATACTCATTTTGCTCATTTTAGGGTCATTTTATGGTCAAAACATCACATGAAGTAACTCTTGTTTGAGAGAAAAAAAAGAGAGTAAAATAGATGTTCGAAACATGCACATTTTGACATTCATTAGTAATATTGACGTTTTTAGGCTATCAACTATTTCTAAAACGTTCATCATACATGTAAATGAACAAACTACCGAATCACGGTGAAGATATAAATTTCTTAAACTCTATTAAAATTAGTTTTAAAATGTCGTTCATAATTGTTATATATTAATTAATACCAAAAACTATTATGGGCGGACAAATCGGATAATTTGAAAGAGTTGGATTGGATGACTAAAAAATTTGACTTGTTGTTGGTTATTTACATTTACTCACGTTTTTTAAGAACTCACATTTTCACCTTGTTATTTGGATCAACTTCTCAATTATCTCTTCTATAATATTTAGCAACTCAACTCCGTAATTTTATGACCGACCAAATGTCTCCTTAGTTAGTATTTATTAAAAGTATCAAGATTAAAAGTGTCAATCTTGAAATTCATTACGATATACTGAATCGATCCTAATCAATTCGATAACAAATGGGTTGAAAAACCATGAATTGAATTCACTTTGACATATGGTCTAAAATTAAGCCAAATATAAAAGATAAAAATAATATTTTAAACCCAATCATTCGTATAAAATAAAAAAGTTTATTCCAAAAACGTGGGGTTTGAAAAGTTTTCCAACAACCCCCGTGACACCTTTAAGCCAAGAGAGTACAATGATTCCAAACAAGACCAACCATAATTCGTCATTTGGGAAAGTAGAGCCACCTTCAACACCGCCGCATCGGTTGCTATTGCCATTAATTCATCTCTCTCTCTCTCTCTCTCTCTCGCGCGCGCGCATTCCATTTTCCAGAGCAATTACAACCCACTGGTTCTTAACTTCTTACTCAATCGTTTTTTCTTTTGTTCTTCTCTTTTTCTTCTGTTTCTCGTCTGCTTTTCTTTTTAGCTCAGCATGCACACTAATTTACTAGCTTCTTATTAAATTCTTCCAATTTTGTACTTTTTGAGGCTACCCATTTCTTAAATTGCATGATTTCATGTTTTTCTTTTCTGGGTTTTAGCATTTAACTGCCAAACAGTGTTAAGTGTTCAAATTTATGGGGTTATTGGTAGTAATTTAAGCTGTGTGGTTTATAAAGGGATATTCCATGCTGAGAAAATGTTGGCAAAGTAGGGAATCTTTTGGAAGCAGAATAAAAGCTAATGAATGTGAAGATTTTTGCCCTTTTTGTTTGGATTTTGTTTTTGTTATACTTTTGAAGTTGTTGTTTTTTATAACTCTCTCTCTCTCTCTTTCCTTCTCTCTCTCTAATTCATTGTAATTGCTGTAAATTGGACTCTAACTTCTAGAAGTTCATAATGCCATGTTTGTTGGAGGTATAGAGATAGTTTTAGATTAAAGGACACTTTGGGTCAACTCTATATGCGATTTTAAACTAATTTTCCAGCCCCTAATTTAGTACTGAATGTTGAAGATTTAAGATTGGGATTTAGGATTGGACCGAGGTTTTCGTTTGCTCAAAGATAATTATTTTGTTGTTGGGAATCAGTTGAGGTAAGTAACTCACTATTGGAATGCCTTAGAGGTAGCTTGGGAACTATTTGATTATGTTTTCTGGGCTTTGCCAAATAGATTTTATTGGATAATGCTTTGTTGGGGTCCATTATCTATTTTTCTTGTATTTCTTTTTATCCTCAAAAAAAAAAAAAAAAAAAAAAAGTTGAGTCTTTCCAGTTTCTATATTTTCTTAAACAGGGTCATTTTGTGTGTAGCTACTGAACTGCATTTGTAAGGATCTCTTTGATTTTTCTGTTCATTTTTAATATTTTTAACTCTTCCAGATTGATTAATCAACTGCCGTCTCAGTCATGGACAACAAAGAAACGAAGAGAAATGCGCCACTAGTATGTCTTCCTATAATGGCTGTTATTATTAACTTTTTGCAGTTTCTCAAATGGGTCATTGTTATGAAGTTTGATTATGCTTGCAGTGACTTGATTGCATATGTAAGTATCTGTTTCATTTTCATCTCCCTTTCTTTTTCCAGCTTGATTCATCAACTACTGCCCTCTTGGATCTGGAAAATGAAGAAATAAAGAGAAATTCATCACTAGTATGTGTTCCCATAATGGCTGATTCGGCTGATTTGATGATTGTTGATGCATGTAAGGCGAAAACTAGTGGTGCGGATCTTGTGGAGATTCGATTGGATAGTCTGAAGATTTTCAACCCACAAACAGACCTCGGAACTCTTATAAAAGAATGCCCATTGCCTACTTTATTTACTTACAGGTTTCCAATGGAATATATCTTTGATCAAACTGTACTCGTTAATCTCAAGTCTCCATAAGTTTAATGAGATATTTTTTCCTCTCCATAAGTTAAAGCCCGAAGCAATTGTAGACTAGGGGTTCTGACTAGAACCCTTAATCCTATTGCTTGAGATCCACTCAAAAGGATGAGGTTTAACCCTAACGATTTCACTAAATGAGTCCCGGTCTGCAATTTTTATACATGTTTCTTATAAAGTAATTCTAGTTTTAAAATTTTAATAGTTTTTTAGCTCAAGTGTGTACTTTAATTAATTAAATTATGTTTTCTAGACCTAAATGGGAAGGTGGCCAATATGATGGTGATGAAAATGAACGGCTTGAGGTACTTCGATTAGCCATGGAGTTGGGAGCTGATTATGTTGATGTGGAACTTCAGGTTAATTTCCTACTACTAAAATCTATATATTTCTTTTAATGCAACTGCAACGTGGTTCATACTTGTTTGGCTAAATTATGCTTGTGTTCTAATTGAAAGCAGTTTAAGCAGTTCCAGCAATCTGGTATAAGAAAAGGAGAACAGTTCATGCAATCAATATTCTTTGTTGAACTTTTTTCTTGATTTCTTTCAAAGAACCCTGACAATTTTGTTCTTCTCGATTTATAGTCTCACGGTAAATTTTGACTAATTATCTACTTTAGTGAAAGAACATGGACACTATAAACCTTCACCGTGATCAATTATTGTAATTGTGTTGTATATTATATTAAATTTACCCTCACCTACAAGCTTAAGTTTTTGGATTGAACCGGTGATTTAAGATGATATCAGAGCAGGTTGCTTCAGGATGTCTTAGGTTCAAGCCCCTGCAATGTTATTTCCTCCCCATTTAATATAGATGTCCACTTGTTGGGTCTTTCTTGATATTTCATGACCACAAGTTAAGGGGAGTGTTAGATATTATATTAAATTTGTGTTCACCCATAAGTTTAAGCTTTTGGATTGAGTTGGTGATTTAAGATATTTCTAGCTTGTATTTAATTTGAGTGGAAGTTCAAAGGAATTGGTCTTAGAGCTGTCTTGTGCTAAGTAGGCGCTTGAAGACCTTTGACACATATGATGGATTGCATGTTTGGAGGCAGAGACATGCTATCATATGCCGATCTTGAGGGAAACCTCAAATTGTGTATTCCAAGCAGGGATGTGCTGTCTACTCTAAACTGTGTGATTCAAGTTGACAGATGTTTATTAAGCAATTAGGTTGAAGATAGCTCATGCAATATCTTGATCTTAAAAACGTCAAATGCTTGTGGGGTTTGAAAGAAAAATATTGAATCCAATTCCTTGCTGGAGGAAGCTTTTTCAAATCTTTGATATATATCAAGATGAATGCTGTGATGGTACTTCTTCAGGGGTTTGTCTGAGAATGTTAAGCATGGGGATTTAAGTTGTGGCTTAGGTAGAAAACTGTATTTATGGTGTAGGTTTAGGAAATTTGGGTTTAAGAAGTCTATGTTTGTAGAGCAGGTTCAAATTTCCTGAAAACCAGTTGCAGATTTAGAAATCTTGGGTTGGTGGAATATTTCATTGTAGTTAATTAGTGTTTAGATCTTAGATTAGTTTAAATTTGTCATTTAATTATTTTAATATAGTTAAATTTGAAATAAAATATTTTTCATATTTTTCAATTATAACCAAATTCAAAATTAAAATTGTGTTAGGGATTGAATTATGTTGTAAAATTCTTTTGCTAAGGAGTGTCATGAAATTTTCTTGGACTTATTTACGTTTTTCACTTGTACCTGGTGCACCTTATTCAAGGAATTCTGTAATGATGATTTGATGTAAATCCTTACCAATTGGGAATCTTGGCTGCAATCTTCTTGGCGTGGCAGTCTGCTAAGTCAAAGATAATTGTGAAATCTTCACTTCTTTCATTTAGAATTCTCTTGGCCTTTGTGTTGGAAATATCTCTTATCTTTTCTTCTCTGGGTTCTATACACGGCTTTTTTCTTGATTGATAGTGTTTCCTTTTCTTAACAAGGTATTTCGATAACATAAATAAATAGTTTTATGTATATTGTTGAGAATATCTTTTATCTTTCCTTCTCTGATTTTTATACATTGTTTTCTTAGATGGTGAAGGAGTAGTTTTGTTTTCCACTCTCTTATTGTAGGTTGCTCGTGAATTCATTGATTCCATTCGTGGAAAGAAGCCAGAAAAGTGCAAAGTTATTGTTTCTTCTCACAATTATCAAGAAACTCCATCTCTAGAAGATCTTGGTAAGCTTGTCGCAAGAATTCAAGAAAGTGGAGCTGATATTGTGAAGATTGCAACGACTGCCCTGGATATTACTGATGTATCACGAATTTTTCACATAATTGTGCATTCACAAGTAAGCACCATATCCTTGAGTTTAATGCATTGAATGCCAAATCATGTCATTCCTACTTGTTTACATGGTGAAAGTTACACTATGCTGATAGCTTTTCTTACATCCTGTCGGTTGGAAGTCAAGGGTTTGCAAATTATGTGGCCATATTCTTCTAAAAGGAAGTAATGTAGCAGTTAAGTAACCGAAGTTGGAAACTTCATTTTCTTGGTGATCTAGTTGAATTCCTGTCATTCTTACCTCCTAAGACTCGTATTTTAGACAACAATTGTTGCAGTATGCAAACATTGTATTTGTTGTTATTTAGCTTTAGGTAATGAACTATATATTTTTTGAGAGCACAAACTAGCCAGTCTTATACTATCAAACTGATTTTTACACTTTCAGAAGCCATATTTATAGGATAAGTTCCTTGTATGTTGTTAAGGTAATGTTCACTATAGTTGAAGTTTGAATACGAATGGAAAATTACAAAGAAAGCTTCCGAATACGATGCTCCTTCCCTCAATTTGTTGTCTTTGCCATAAGGAGGAGGAGACTCTAGATCATATTTTTTTGCATTGTGAGTTTGTAAGGAAGGGTTGGTCTCGGCTTTTTGATACCTTTGGGATTGCAATTAGTCTTCCGGAGAGAATAGATGATTGGTTTGGCGAGGTTGCTGCTTTCAGGTTCTTTGGGCGCAGGGGTAATATTGTGTGGAGTAGTGCAGTTCGTTCTCTCCTTTGGGGCGTTTGGTTGGAAAGAATAGGAGACTTTTCAATGATAATACTAATTCTTTTGATTCTTTTTGGTCTGTGGTGAAAAACACAGCTTCGTGGTGGTGTACAAACTACACAAATCTCTTTTGTAATTATAGCTTTTCATTGATTGTCAACAATTGGAAGGCTTTTCTGTTTTAGTTTTTTGTTTTCTAGGGAGGGCCTTCTTGTCCCTCGCCTTTAGGTTGTTTTTTGCTTTCTCCGTTTCTTAATACAATTGTTTCTTATAAAAAAAAAAAAAAAAAAAGGTAATGTTCACTATAGCACGTTTGAATTCAGGTTCCAGTAATAGGGCTTGTAATGGGAGAAAGGGGCTTGATTTCACGGATACTTTGTGCTAAATTTGGTGGGTATCTTACTTTTGCTACCCTGGAGGCCGGAATTGTTTCAGCTCCTGGGCAACCAACAATTCAAGACCTTTTGACATTATACAATTTCAGACAGATAGCGCCTGATACAAAAGTCTTTGGAATTATTGGAAAGCCAGTGGGCCACAGCAAATCTCCCATGTTATTCAATGAGGCATTCAAGTCAATAGGTTTCAACGGGGTTTATGTGCATTTCTTGGTCGATGACATAGTAAACTTTCTCCAAACTTACTCATCCTCGGACTTCACTGGCTTCAGGTTCAATGATATATGTACATTTGGAATTAAATCTTCTCGTGTCCTGTTTCAAAAAAAAAAATTTAAAAAAAAACTTTTTATTGTCTCTCCTATTCAATACAGTAAACTGTTAGTATCTTATTCAATGCAGTTTTTATAAATTTATCCAGTATAAATTTGTTTTTTAATAATTGAAATGCAGCTGTACCATTCCCCATAAAGAGGCTGCAGCAAAGTTCTGTGATGAGGTTGATCCAGTGGCAAAGGTAATTCAGTTGTTATGATGATGCAGAAAATGAAATTATCTTGCTTCATTGATTTTGCTGGAGAAATTGGAGGTTGGCTGGGTGTCTATTTTCTCTAGTTATGTGTGTGACTGATGTACGTTTTGTTCAATACATTAGTCAATTGGTGCTGTTAATTGCATTATAAGAAGACATGATGGGAAATTTTGCGGTTATAACACGGATTATGTCGGTGCCATTTCTGCTATTGAGGAAAAACTAAAAGGTGTGTTTAGTTTGCTTCACCATCTTCTCAAGTTTCATTTACAGTGATTTTTCTCCATCTTCTGATAAATTCTTCATTTTACAGGTGACTACACTGGGAGCCCTCAATCTGGCTCACCTTTATTCGGCAGGTTATTCGTGGTCATTGGTGCTGGTGGTGCAGGCAAGGCACTTGCCTATGGTGCGAAAGAGAAAGGAGCTAAAGTTGTGATTGCCAATCGTACATATGGTTAGCTTATATCTTTCACGTATCTTTCTTTCTACTGTTGAAAATAGTATGTCTCTCTTGATAATCACTTGTTCCTTAGCCGTAATCTTTTCTCACGTCATTTCTTCTAAAGGTTTTCTAGAAATCTTTTTTTTGTATCATGAATGTCCTTGTAAAATTTCTCAAGATATCAATATTGTCATAATTTAGAGGCGTTTTGAGCAAGCTCTTATTGAACCAAAAGCCAGTCGAAGGATGAGGTATAAAACTTTGTTAGGGTGAGTTTGGAATGACTACAGACATAAGTACACAAGTCTTCATCTATGAAGTGATGCTCCTAAAATCATTTGCAATATGTTTTCATATATCTTAACTTTTCAAATCACTTTTAGTTATGTAACCATATGTTGGGAAAATATGTTTTTAATAGGTTAAGGGCTCTCTTTGCCTTTCTAAAAGCCATCTTACGTGAGCATGTTCAGATGCCTTTTGACAACTTTTTTTGCACAATATACGAGGAGGAGATTCTCGATATATGCTTTATGCCAGTTGGGCTATGCTCGTGTTTTTAAGTACCTTTTTCATCAACATTTTCTGGAGAAAGCTAATTAAATACCATCTAAAAGCACTGTAAATGATTTTCATCTGTTTTTGGAATTCTAAAAAGATTTTTGATGAAGATTCGAAAAAGTGATTAAAAGCACATGTTACTACTAGTTAAAACTTTAACCAAGCAAGTCTTAAAGGCATGCCAAACACTCATGTGTAATTTTGAGATTGAATCTTTTGAAGAACATTTCACGTCTTGGTTTCTGGTAGTTTTGAAACCATCAAGATTAGTTTATCAATTTATGATGCTCACAGTACTAATTGCTATCGTTCTTTTTGTACACTCTCTCCCATTGCAAATTTTGACATTTTCCCCCGTGCTTCAAGAACGAGCAAAAGAACTTGCAGAGACCATTGGAGCTGATGCGGTCACTCTTGCTGATTTGAATAATTTCCATCCGGAGGATAATATGATTCTGGCAAACACAACATCTATAGGAATGCAGCCAAACGTTGAGGAAACACCAATTGCTAAGGTTTGTGACCACCAACAATGTGTGTGTATTTATTGTAGATTTCTATTTATTTTATTGGAAGCATAGTGATATTACTAAACCAAAGGTTGCAGGCTGGGCGCTTAGATTATTTATTCATCCCCGTTAATGCATTTTTTTGAATTTTCTAGTTACAACCGGATGATTCTCTACTAGTATCTATCCAAACAGTAAGAAATGACCTATAACATAGGGTGGTTTGTGTTAGTAGTACAAGTGAGAGGATCAACTACTTGTATCTGACTGAACTATAAGCACTATTTTCGAGATGACCCAAGATGTGCCCCTAAGGCAAGGGTGAGCCGGCCCTGAGCTATTGTGCCTTGGTCAGGACCTTCAACTAGGCACTCGGTTGACTATGCCTTTTGTCGCCATGTTGCACATTCTTTTTTATAACGTGTGTGTCTGAACTAGCTTACGCGCACCTCGACTAATCTCACAGAACAATCTACCTGACCTTACAACATTTGGGTGTTAAGGAAACCTGTAAGATATTAAATCCTAGGTATATGGCCACCATAGATCGAGTCCATGACCCTATAGTCTTCTGACTTTCTTTCTTGTTGCCCTGTTGCACCTTCGTAGCACCTATCTTTCTTTTTTTTGGTTTTGTTAATATTTCATAACAAGTGAGAAAGAGAAGAGTTGGGAGGTGAAAAGGATAATACGAAAAGAGGAGTTAGGAAGATTACGAAGAAAAAGAAAATGGAGAAGAATGAGAAAAAGATACAGAAAAGAAGTAGAACAAAAAGAAGAAAAGCAAAAAATAACAATACTAAGAAGTAAGAAGAGTCAGTAAGACTGATAGTCTGATGGAAACAAAAGACGAAAAGTCTGATGTTATGGACAGTACCATTTTTCAATTAATATTTTAATCTTTAAGCTACGTGTTAGGTGTGCAATATTAAGTAGTCTTTTTTCTTAGTACAAAAAAGAATAGAAAGATTTGAACTAGAGACCTCTTGATGCGAACACATTTGAATGCCAGTTTAGCTAGACTTATTTTAACATATTAGGAAAAGTACTCAACAAAAGATGATTGTATCGATTAATACTCCAAGCTTTAGTTATTTTCCTTCGGTCATTTTGCAGCATGCTCTACGATATTATTCACTGGTGTTCGATGCTGTTTACACCCCGGTGATGACTAGACTCTTGAAGGATGCTGAAGCATCTGGAGCCAAGATCGTCACAGGTGTGGAGATGTTTGTTGGACAGGCATATGAACAATACGAGAGGTTCACCGGGATGCCTGGTAAGTTTCAAAAATACAATCTCCTAATAAAACACAATCTCCTTTTAAATTCAAATCTTGTTTTTGTTATTGAACTTCTGAAACTTATTGTTTATATGTGGACTTGAGCATGTATTGAAGTCATAGTAGGTTGTTTATGGTTGAGATGAGTATTGAAGTAACAATTATGACTAAAAGGATTAACCTAACCTTCTTCAAAGTTCAAAGACTTAGAATACACATTTTGAAAGTTTCAAACCAACAATGTCCATATATATTATTATTACAACTTTATTCATATTATTATTATTACTGTTATTCAATTTATTTCTGCAATATATTTACATTTGTTCGTCACTGTTACTTGCAGCACCAAAAGAACTCTTCAGGAAGATAATGAAAATTGATTCCAAAATTTAGGCTGAAGTGTGGTGTGGCTGATTGTATTTTCTTGGTATTCATTAATGCAAACTCTTAGTTCAATAAGGGAGGATTTGGTTACTTAATGGGGTAACAATACAAACAAATTGGATCCTCCCTCTTGATGGTTCTCATTTATGGTAAAGAGTATTGATGTTGATTTGCACATTCACAAGTTAATTTTGTTGTAATTTTATGGAATTAGTTGTAATAGTTTCTTTTTTTTTTTTTTTTTTTTTTTTAATAATCTTTGTTTGGGATAATGATTGAAGTTCAAGAATTGATCATCCTTATTGAACTTTGTATTAGAAATAAGTTCTATAGTCCACTACTAGCAGCTTAATCATCAAAATTTGTTGGGTTTTTTTTTTTTTGATAAATTTGTTTATGTTATTATATTATATAATAGCTTAAATGGTGACTAGATAAATGACAAAATTAAAGGTTTACTTTGGACAAATAGCAAAAATAAATAAATAAATAAATAAAATGAAAAAATCTAATAAATAATAAAAAAAAAAAGTGTGAAATTGTCAAAATACCTTCATTTGAAGTAAAACGTACAATGCTACAGAATTCAACTTGGAGAGTTTCTAAACCGTTCAAAAACACTAAAACATCCTATAACTAAACCAAATACCACGATAATGGATGCACCTATCAGACATCAAATATATTGTATTTAAACATTCAA
Organism: Cucumis cinereus; assembly: GCA_037974625.1. Classification (NCBI taxonomy): domain Eukaryota; kingdom Viridiplantae; phylum Streptophyta; class Magnoliopsida; order Cucurbitales; family Cucurbitaceae; genus Cucumis; species Cucumis cinereus. The sequence goes on along the minus strand of JBBPDJ010000003.1, from coordinate 893,234 downwards.
AAGCAAAAGTTAAGGATGATTTTTATTAAAGATGGTTTCCATTAAAGATGGATTCCATTAAAGATGACTTTCTGTTAAAGATGACTTCCATTAAACATTTCAAAAACCAGTTGTAAAGAGTTTCATCGTCTTCATTTCATATGACCAGCTTGTCCATAGGATTTTGAAAGTGAAATTGAAACACCATCAATCTCAAAATGTCATTATTATCTAAAGCATAAAACATGTATTCAAGTGATCAAGGTCGACGACCTGGAGAGGGTGATTGTCAAAAGTTAGCCAAGATGATGGAATTCAAGGAAGTGTTGTTGAAACAACGATTAGAAACATGAGATTGAGAAGGAGATAAAGAGATTTTGGGTGGGGCCTAAGCGAAGAAGATGAAGAATATGAGATTTAGGATTTTTTTTTGTTATCTTGATTTCATTTTATTTAAGTTTGAACAATTACACTTTATTTATAACTCCATCAACCACAAAAACTATAAAGCTATAAAGGAAAAACAGGAAAGAAAAAAAAACTAACCCGTTGTAAGGGCATAGCAAGAACTCGTTGTAAGGGCATAGCAAAACAAACAAGATTGAAAAAGTGAATACTTATTTATTTGTTAAAAAGATAAATTAATGGTATAAGAACATAATAAGATAATAATGAATAAAATGTGATTAAAAATACAAAAAATGATAAAATTTAAATGAAATATACAGTTTGTTACATGATAATATGTATAATGCAATTAATAAAATCTTAATAGAAAGCAAATTACTAATCTGAATTTAAAATAATAAAGAATTAATAAGATATTGTAAAATCTAAAGATCTAGTATAAATTAAAATCGAAATGGTAATATACAAATTATATATTGATTCATTCTAAATATTTTTCGAAGACTGGTTATATCAAATCGAATATGATATTAAACTACCAATTCAAAATTCAAATTGGGCGAAAAATCTGCCCCCTTTATCTTGAATCCATTAGGTTGGAATCTGATAACTGACTATGTACATTTACACTATATTTCTATTCATAATTAATACACGCTATAACAATTACACTGTATTTGAAAATGGTATGATTAGAAGGCTGAAAAAGTTTACCTTGAATACAATCAACAAATTATTGGAAAGAATAATCAAATGGAATATAAGCTATAATAACACGATAATCGTGATATTGAGAACTTTCATTCTATGCATGTAAACCTTAATTACTCATTGTAGAGCAATAACAAAAACAGAAAGATCAAACTAGTAGATAAATACTTATTTTTCTGGAGACTGTTGTTATCTAAAATAATAAAAATTGAGAAGAATGGGCTAATTTTACCACTCGTTTGAACTTTAATTAATTAGCAGTTCATTAGTAACTCATTGAAAATGATATAGAAGATTAAATCATTCTTTTAAAAACAACAAAGTTATTTGATCAATTTTACTTTTGTCATTGTTATGCAATTTGATATTGATAGTTTTTTTTTTTTAATATAATTGAAAATTTATCTATCATTTTTTATAATGTAATCATCAACTATTTTTAAATATTAGAATCCAAATTTTTAAGAAAATTTGAGTAATCTTTATCTTAAAATATTTTTCCCTTTTTTAAATAAATACAATAACAATATAACATATTTTATTTAATAAAAAATATAATCTATATTTATAATTTGAATCAAACATGAAAAAACAAAAGTCAATAATGATAATTAGAAGAGAAATCTAGGGAGAAAAATCAAGAGAATCTTTAGTTTGAATGGAGAAAAATCATTTGTTAAATGACCTACAATATTTAAAATATCTATAAAATAAAAAGAATAAATCAATGGTTTAATCTGAATTTAAAATAATAAAAACGAATAAGATAAAACGTAAAAGATATTCTTAAACGATTAAAAATTAAATAATCCTGGATATTAACTAAGAATAAACCAATAACAATGGTTTAATTGGAATTTAAAATTATAAGAAACAAATAAGAGATCTAGATCATTGCTCATAGATAAATAAATCACACAAGTATTAAATATATTAAGAATTTTATAAACCTAGATATTTTCAAATATTAATTAAATTAAAATCAATATGATATCTAAACGAGATTTCAAAATTTAAAAATAGTAAAAAAAATTATTGGTATCCCAAATTTAACTCTCCATTCTGTTAGGTTAGAATCTCATAACCAACTGCCAAAAATTTTCAATAATTCGACTAGTTATTCTATTGACTATGTTAGATTTGAATTTATCACAGAAATCTTGAAACACACTGAATTAAAACAAATGATACATGAGTTACAATATATTCGATCAATATGATATACATCAATACTAGGGACAAAACGAGAATATCTTTAAAATATGGCTTGTGCGTGATACATTTTTGCCAAAAAAATTATTAACCCAGAATTTTGCCAAAAACTCAACTGCCCCCCACGTTTTTGCTATTCCTACCATAATTTCTAGTTAAAATCTAAAATTTTCACAGTTATGTTTATTACGGGCCCGGTTGGCTGTCAACTTAAAATGGTGTAAACAATTTATACTATTGAAGTTTGCATATTTATTGAGTACTCTATTCGACCTTTCACATGATCAAGATAACTGCATTCATTTTCTCTTGATCATCTTTTCATAATTATCGAAAAATTTCACCTTGTAACTCTATAACTCAAAAACAAACTTAAGTAGGTATATTTTCATAGATTGTTACAGAAAAAAAAAAAAAAAGATTTTTCTTAGATTGAAAATCAAACATTCTTGTTTCTAATTATGTCAATTACCGTTAATCTAAGTTCATTTTGGCAGAATTTTGTACGTTGCGTTATTAACCCGATAAATATTTTATAGCATTAATTTAAATGGTTTGGAAAAGAAACCAACAAGGCCCACCCATATGAAGATCACCATCTCACCCACGTGATTTATAAACACTTTTTAAAGTTATTTCTCTATTTCTCTACTCTCTCTTCTTGTGTGTAGATGATGATGGTAGCCCCCACAAGTGTTGTATCTTTCCCCATCCTTCATTTAATATCCTAATTTCTCCATTCATTCATGCTCCAAAAATCCCACAAATATCATCTAACATAATTCACCCCTCATCCCAATCTCATCCCCACCAATGTTTGAAATTTCGACGTTGTTCTCTATGAATTTGAACCTAACGAAATGGATTAAAGATCGAGAAAAGATAAATGAAGATAAATACGAGATAAAATAGAATTATCTGGTCATATCTAATTCTAACTTAGGAATTAGGATTAGTAAAAAAAAAAAAAAAAAAAACCATCTCATCCTTATCCCAAGAGGAAAGTGTAAATTTCATCTCTTTCAACTCTATATGAGAGATCTTAATATGAGATATGAGATCTTAAACTTGAACTTAAACTTCTAACTTTTTCTTTATTCTATAATTTTTATCTTTGACTTTGGCATTAGAGAAATTTTTATGTGTTTTGTAGGTTCTCTCCACCATAAATTACAGATTTAAAGTTGTTGTCACATGAAGGGTCAAATACGTTTTTTCTTTTCCAACATTTAGCATCAACAAATGTCGACAAAATTATTGAGGCCTTAATTTTACGAAAAATATCGATATCGATATATATTTCTAAAAAAAGTTTGAAAAATAAATTAAATTAGTAAATAAAAAATTTGTGGTTTTTAAATAAGCTTAGCATGTTTATTATTTATATTAGATTTACATTAGTGACATTTTTCTTCTGAACTTTTTATGTTTCATGGATTTTTTTTTTCTACTTTCTAATGAAAATATTGATTCATCCCTCATGTCGATGTCGAATCTGTAATATGAAAATATCCAGAAAAATTTATACTATGAGTCCAGCAAAACGTGTTGTTAGCTCGATAGTCTATAATCGACATGTAGTTCTCTTTTTGAAATTGGAACTTCAAATTCTCATATTCATACATTTATTTGAACTAAAAACACACTTCATGAAAATTTAAAAAGAGAAAAATCATTGTATATATTATAAAATAAATTTAGTAATGTATGTTTTAATCTCTAATGTTTGGTTATTTAAAAGTTCCAAATTTAGTCTCTTATGTTTCAATATTTTTCTATTTTTTCTTTCCCTTAGATGAATGTTAATATTAGCTAAAGAAAATTCCATATGACATAATACTTGGTAACAACACCAAATTTAATTTAGAGGGAAGAAATTAATTTAAAAAAATCAAATTTTCTTCTTTTGGATGACTTATTGTTTTCCTCCATATTTTTGCTAATTTCACTAAATAATATATCAACTAAATTTATCGAACCATTGTTTTATTCTTCCTCTAAATTGATCTATCAGTTGATATTACTAACATAATGTAGTTACAGAAAAATTCAAACCTCTGACATCTTGAACTGTGAATATTATTTTTTTATGGTAGCCTTAGGGTTAAGAGGAGTTGATGGATAAAAACTCTCCACACATATGGTTTTCAAGTTGATGTACTAGATCCATGAATATTGGCCACTTGAATGAGAAATTTGTATGTGTTGTTGATGCTAAGTCCTTGAAATAGGTGTTTTGGTTTGGCCTACAAATCTTGTATGCCTCAAAGTTGTTCCCTTCTTTCCCACACATCTTAGGCCATAGCACATGAAGACATTTATATAAAAAACCAAACATATTAATTATTATTAATAATAATATTATTGCAACAAAGCCCTTCTCTATTTTTTTCCTTCTTTAAAAAAAAAATTATATACATTAATTAACTCATTGAAATTAGGGTTAGGTATATGCAATATTGAATCATAAACTCTTTCAAACATGTGTGTGTCATAGAGAACAACAAACAAGGCATTTGGGTTTCATTAATATTAATAGTTGGGTCACCAATTGATGGAGGTTGATAAAAAAAAATATATATATATTAATTAAAGTTATTTGATTAAACATATGAAAAATATTAAATCAATTGATTTTGTTTTAATTAGTAGTACTATGACTTCAAGGTTTAACATAACCACATATATATCTATCCTTATTCCAATCTACAAATTATTATATTTTGTTGGTTAACATTTCCAACTCATTTGACAAATTGTTTTTTGGATAACCATTGTGCTTTCAATCGACTAATTTCTTTCATATTTTGTGTTTTAATCTTTTGTAAAAAAGAAAAAGAAAAGAAATATATGCATCATTTTTCAATATCTTTCGAGATTTTTTATTTTCTTAGAATTATTGTAAATAGCAGAATTACTGAAAATATTTACAAAATATAGCAAAATTTCAGATTGTATCAATGACAGACACTGATAGATTTCTATTACTTTCTATCAATGTTACTAATAGATGACATTGATAGTAGTCTATCAATGTCTTTTAACGATAGATATAATTGAGAGTGCTTTTTCTAATTCACTATGTATTAGAGTTTTTAATCTCAACCCTATGCTATTAGTTATTTTAATATTTTGAATGCCACTTTTATTCAATTGATCATTTTTCTTAGTGAAATATGATCTTGAGATTACATGGAGAGTGTATTTGTGGTCTCCTCTCCACTATTTTAATCTTCCACCTTAATTCGGTTTATTTTTTTAAATGGATTATCTTTAAATTGCATTTTGTGGTTTCATTTTAGTGTTTAATCATTTATTTTTCTAATAATTACAAATATAGCGATTAGACGAGATACTTGCATGTACAACACAAGGTAAACAAAAAAATGTAGATATAGCAAAATTTAGATTCGGTTCTTAAGAGTCTGTTAATAATAGATCATATCGATTTGTAGAAATTCAATAATTGATAGAATTTAGCACTAATAAAAGTATGAACGATGGAGTTTATCAATAATAAATGTTGTTATATTTGCAATTATGTTATATTAAATTATTAGATTTTAAAATACTACACATATGACAACCTTAATTTTTTGAAATTCTCTAGCTCTTATAAGATCATTTTTATTTTTAATATTTCATATACTAAAGATATATATATATAGATATGTGTATATATAACTTTGTAATATTTCACTCAATCAATATTTGGCTTTGAAATCCTCACTATGTATATGGTTTTCTAATACATTATCTTTAGATTAATTTTGATTCATATTTTTAGAAAATTATATTTTGATTTTGTTTTATCTTTAGATCTGTTTATTTTTAGCGTTGATCTTAATATATATATATATATATATAGTGTGTGTTGATCATATATCCTTGGTATATTTGAAATTTTGATTATCTTCTTATTTATCATCCAAAATTTGTCATCAAAATTCTTAATGATTTTCTGTGCAACTAAATAGGAAATTTGGAGGAATGAGATCAAAAACCTTGAATGTGGGAACTATAGTTGAAAGTGGATTAAGGTTAATTCTGAGAAGTGTTGATGAAAAATTATGGACAGGAAGACTCATTTGACTTCACATGCTTTCAACGGTAAATTTGTAGTTCTTAGAAGAAAGTGAATCTATAAAACAAAGAAAAAAGAACAATGGTGTGGAATCTGCTACCAAACCTTCGATGGTTAAGTCAATATTCAATAAAAGGTCAAAGCAAGCTAGAAATAGGAAGACTTAATTTATCTTGGATGGTGCTTAATTATGACCTTTTATTTATAGGATCGAATGAATCTTAGGGTTCCTAATCTGATCGTAAAAAAAAAAAAAAAAAAAAAAAAGCAGGTCGATCTTGGGGCTAAGACTGTCGTCCACAGGAAGTGGTTTCTCACAATTTAAGGGAAGAGAGTTGTCTCGACAATATTGAGCTGCTTGGCTCCAAAGTGACCTAGACCTTGAAGCGAGCATATTAGGCTGGATTTTGTCATTTCTTATGGTCTCTTCCTCACTTAATCTGTTTCTTGCACTTTGTAATTTGGCCCTCACTTGACTATATCTATTCTTTCAAGCTTGCAACTCTTAGTCCAAAATCACCCATAACGAAAAACAACATATATATCGTGTGTGGACCCTTGATTTAAAATGTGCAATAAAGTATAGTTAAGAAGTATAATTGTATTATAGCTAGTTATCCATCACAATTTAATTCTCCCTTGTTTTTTTCTTTGGTCATCATACTCATTAGATGCTAAATGAGGGTTTTTATCAACATTAATGGCCTAATTTGGTTGGTTTTAAACACTCCACATTACCACAAGCTCAAAAGGCTCAAAACCCAAAATATTTTCAATTACAATTACAATTACAATTACAAAAGGCTTATGTCTCCAACCACAAAAGCCCATCACTTTCATTACAAAACACTCACAAAACATTGACATGGACTCTCAAACACCATAACTTTTGTTCTCTATGGAATAATACAAATCTCATGCTGCTCCACATGTGCCATTGCAAATAGCTCCCAATCAATTTCTTTGTCTTTTCAAACTCTATAAAACAAACTCCTCAACTTCAACACCTTCTTCACTCACAAACAAACCTTCCTTTTTATCATCACAATAACAAAATCAAACACTAAAAGATCCTTCCAAATGGCTATGCTTCCATGCAAACACATTCCTACACTCCTCGTCCTCCTCCTCGTCCTTCTTTGTTGTTTCTCAAATACAACTATAGGTAGACTTTTCGATCTAATGTCTTTTCTTTTTCTTCATTTTTATATTTTTAACTAATTCATTACGACAATTCAAATCGATTTTTGTTTGTTTATTGCTATCAAATTATGAGTTATAATAAATTGAAATATGTTTTATGATGGTACAATATCTTGAATATAGTTATACATGTATAACTTAGATTCATATATAATTTATCTTTTTGATGTATTTTGGAAGGTTTGTGCCTAACATAGATACATTCAAACATGACAACATATCTTACCAAAACAAGAAATATACATATAAGTATATATATGTTTAAGAAATTAAAATATTTACTTATTTTTGTAATCTACTTTTGTAAATACTAATTCAAAAAGAAGCGTTTCTAACCACAAGAAATTAAAATTGTCTCTAAACATACTTTTAATGTTGTCTTGGACGAAGAATTTCGAATAACTTTGAAGTGTTTGTTAGTGCAAGGAAGAGAATAATTTCAAAAATATGAAGTGATTTCAAATCTTGTTTTGAGAAAACAAATCTTACTAAAATAACTCGATTTCGAAGATTTTATAAGATTTAAGGATAAACTATTTATTAATATCCTCATTTTCTAATTTTCAATAATCAAATCATAATAAACAGCCTATACGTTATCAAATTAAACTTTGTATTTTTCTTATCTTTTCCGGTTAACGTTAGAAGGACAAAGTTTTAAATACATTCATTTCAAATCGTTCTCATTCTAAACGAGATAACTTCGAGCTAAACCATATTCAAAAGAGCAATAGTTTATTAAAGAAAACAAAACGATAAAATAAAAACTCATTCTACAAAGTTTTCGCAGATCTTTCCAGAAGTTAAACCCAAATTTTATGTACAAATTCAAGTTGGGAGATTATTACTGATGGGATTTACTTATCGACTGTTTGTGATTTGCAGCAGCAAGAAGTTTGGGAGTTGCTGAGATGAAAAATTACAGTAAAAATGAGAAAGTAATTAATACTAATGATGATGTTAATAAAGTTCATAATATTGATGAAGAACATTATTTCTCAAGCACTGATGATTTGGGTGCAATGGATTATACTCCAGCCTCCAAGAAGCCTCCAATTCACAACTAGAGATTTTGTTTAACTTGTATACAAACACTCAAAATTCCAAAAACACTTTTGTTTCATTATTATTAATTTGTATGATACTTTACATCTATATCTTTCTCCTTTTTTTTATTTTATATATTTTTGCTTAATATTATGAATGTTTTGAGTAATGAATTATACAGAAATGGAAGACAGGAGCAAACCATGAAACAATGGGGGGTTTCATACATGTGCAACTGTTTCAATCTTGTCTTTTTATTTTTCTTTTTTTTAAAAAAAATTATCATTATTATCATTATTTTATTTTATTTTTGAAATAATTAGATTGATTGTCCATGGAAGATTAATTATGTGGATCTAGAATAGTTTCTAAGGGCTCGTTTGATTATGTTATCATTCTCGTTTCTTGTTTGTCATTTTTCGTTTTCACTTATTTTTTGGATTAAAAACATAAATATGGTTGATAACTATTTATGTTTCTTATTGTTTTTTTAAAAAATAATAAAAACAAATTTTTTAATAATTGTTTTCTTGTTTTGTGTTTTTTCAGTTCAAATAATGTATTACACATAATATAACAAAGTATATAAAATCGGGTTTTTTTCAAATATAGAAAACAAAATCTTTACACTCCATAGAGAAAAATAACTAAAAGACAAAAATCAATTACACTTGATTTTTCTATGAAGTGTAAATATTTTGTAAATTTTTCTATTTTTGATAATTTTCCTATAAAATGGATTAAAACAAGAGTCATTTCAATTATAACAAAATGAACCAAAATATTAACAAAATATAGAAAAATTTTAGATTCTACCAATGATAGATATTGACTTTTATAAGTATCTATCGATGACATTGATAGAAACTTATAGAAGTCTATCAATGATAGAATGTGTTTGCTGTAAATAGTTTTCATTTTTTTTCTATTCATAACAATTTCACATAAAACAAATATATAAACTCATTATAAGGAGTTTATTATATTTAATACAATTTCAAGATAATAAAAAAATAAGCATAATACATTTTGTCCTTCAAATGTAATCCAAACTTGATAGGAAAAAATTTGGATGCATATCGGTTCACCCATATAGATTCTTTTCCATCCCTGCACTACACAAAAATAAAATAAAAAATTACTCTTTAAAAAAATAACTTTTAATCAAGTTTTTGTGTGGCAAAGAGATGAAAAACACGTAGACATGTGTATCCTAAAATGCACCTAATCATTACTCAATTTGATATGCAACCGCAGCTCTTAACTCAACCAATTACATTAAATGATGCAAACTTTTATGACTTGGTACAAATAAGACTATTTTGTAAATTAAAATTTTAATGTAACAATAATTAATTTCACAATATATATCTAGGTTATGACTAATTTGTGTCAATGAAATATTTATGTTATAAAATCAAACATAACCTCATTTATTTAATTCAATAGTAAATTTATCCCCTAATTTGAAAAATTTTCACATATAGAAAAAATATCAAACTATTTACAAAAATAGCAAAAAAAATGTTGGTAAACACTGATAGACTTCTATCAGCATCTATCAGTTATAGACTTGTACAAGTTTCTATCACTGATAAACGCCAATGAATTCTACTATCAACATCTATCTAGATTATAAGAAATGTAGAAAATTTTGCTATAACTTATAAATAGTTTGATCTATTTTTTCTATGTTTAAATAGCTCTCTTTTCATTAGTTAATCACACACAAATATATTTGAATTAGAGAGAGAGAGAAACGGAAAATAATTTTCTTTTGTGAATTATTGATTAACATCAATATCTTATTAATTTATCTACTTATATCAGAATTTTGGAAAACTTTTAGAAACATTTCTAACAACTTAGGAACAAGAAAGTTATAAATTATCAAATCAATCTGTTTGTTAAAAAATGAAAAACAAAAACAGGAAATAGAAAATAGTCATCGTACAGCAAAAATTACATTACATGACACGAGTATAGCTAAACTAATTGGCAAGAAAAAAATATTATAAAAGAATGACAATATTAGAACGAATATAGAAAAATATAGTAAAATAACCTTAAGAGATCGAGTACCGTTCTCACGAGATCAAACTCACATATTAATTTAGCTATTCTAGAATTTTACCGACTTTATTTGAAGATTGAAAATGAGATTCATGATGATTTGGCAATAAATAAAAACTACAATGAAACAAAAAGACCAATCTTGAAGGATATAAAAGAGTGTCGTCCAATTAAGGGTGTTCATTTTTTTTAATTCGATTCTCTAAACCATGCATAGGTTTTATGGAATCTTGTATCATAGACATTTTTTAAATCCCGAAACTAAACTCGAGATTATTGTCTTTCAACAACAATGTAACGCTCCGGGTTTTCAACCTTAACCCAAGGTCGTTATTTAAGTAAAAATCATTAAATCCATTTTAAAAGATGAAGACAAAACAAACAAATACTTTAATTTAATCCAAATAAAATAATAAAGGGTTTTCAAATGTTTAATCAAATGAATAATGAAAAAGAGAGGAAAAGAACCTAGACGGGATCCCTAAAATAGTTTTCTAACCAAAATCGTTACAAATAAAAGAAAGCCAACAAAAGTTTAATCATAAAGAAAACAAATGCCCAAAAATCGTAAGCGGAAGCAAAATAGGTCTCCTGGTCCCTCCTGATATGGTCACTGGATTCACTTGCCCCTCGCCGGTCCATTCTTACCTTTGCCTGAAATAAAACATAGAAAGAAATGAGTATAAAAATACCCAGTAAGGAAAACCGCTACAGACTCCACTAGGTGACTATTAACTTTCCCTAAGGCTTGTACTTTACGCACACAGTCGGGTGGTTGAGTACTGACAAATATGTCGGAACATGCCTCGTACAGACCCCCTTCACGACCCTGTCACAGCAAATCGCTACATGGGCTTGCCCTCAAAACGAACGTCGGAACAGGACTCGTACAGACCCCCTTCACGACCTTCAGTGACGATGTGCCACACAGGCTAGTCGACAATACACCACACAGACTAGTCGATGATACGCCACACAGGCTGGTCACTGGCTAGTTAGAATCAAGTCACCGTACGACCTGAAAACTGACCTATCGTTTCCCACCAAGTACAAAATCATTAGGTGAGTTAACAGAAACCGTATTCAAATAAATCAAATATAAGCATTGTGATCACAATAATCCGAACATGTCTCATGCAACAGATAACTCAGGTAAATAGTAAAACATATCATGCATAATCAAAACAGATTTATAAACCAGATAAACCCGAGGCCAACCCCTAAAGCAGGCACAAAATCCATCTTAACACCTTATTCGCCAAAAGCGTAGATTCGGTAGAAGTAATCCTTACCTCAAGTTACCGAGATTCCCCTAAACGAAATAGCTCCAAATCGACCCTAAACACACAAGAACTTTAATTAATACTTTCTTCCCAAAAGAAATATTAATTGGTTTTAACCAACAACAACCACTTCCAAACTCACCAACAAAGAGTAGTGGTAGCGGAGACAGGAAACGAAAGAAACTTCAGAAGCTCGACTCGGCTCGGCTTCGACTCGACTCAGCTCGGAGGAAGCAAATCTGGCTCGGGAAGCAGCGGCGCACGGTCAGGGGAAGCAGATCCGACACGCGCAGGGCTGAGTGAGGTCTGACGGTGTAGCTGACAGATCTAGGCAGCGCAGGTTGAGATCGGCTCGCGGACAGCGTGGCTTGGGTTGCGGCTTGGAGGGCGGGGCTGTGCGGCAGTGTCTGACGAGATCTGGGCGCGAACGTGCAAGGTGGCTTGGCTCGAAGATGGCGTCGCGGCTTGCAAATTCGAGCGTGGTGGAGACGCGGCTTCGCGCGCGGGTTGGAGAAAGGCGGTGTGAGCGACTGGGCGTGCGGCTTCCTCGGCTCGACGACGGAGATGGGGATGGAAGGCGCGGCTTTGCGTGGGAAGGAGACAGACGGCGCAGTTCGGTAAGCGACTTCGTGTTGGGCATGCTGTGCGGCGGCAGGCGACTGGGCGCGGCTACGAACGGCGAGGCGTGGCTGCGACGGCGGAAAGAGAAAAGAGACGGCGGCGGCGGCGTGAGGGCGGCGGCTAGGGTTTTGATGGGATGAAGAAGAAGATGCCAAAAACCCTAATTTCTCACTAATTAAAAGAAATAAAAGAAATAACAATAATATAATATATTATTTTCTTTCATTTTCTTTTTATTTTCTTCCAATAATAATCCAAAATCCTCTCTCCTAAATAAATGCCCCTTCTCTTTCCTCATTTAATTCCAATTCCTCGTTAAAACCCCTATTTTCTTTTTCTCCAACCACAAATAAACAAAACCACAACAAAATTAATTCCAACAATTTCTCTCAAATTTAAATCCAAATACAAACAACACAAATTAAAAAAATTACCAACATTTAATAAGATAATTAAAAAAAATATTACAAATTACCTTAAAATTTGGGATGTTACAAGAAGATTGGTTACAACTACAACCAAAATGGAACCGATTGTGTAAAAACAAACTAAAAGAAATTGAGTTCAATGTTGGTTTTCTTATGGTTTTAAAATGTATAGTGTATTAAGATGGTGAATGAAAACATTATAATTAGGGTAAAGAGTATGGCATAATTTTTATGAATGCATGAGACAAAATGTGGACCTTTTAGAGGGCTTAAAATTTTGGTATATATGGGGAGAAGAGAGGGAGGGGATGGCATATATTTGCTTTTCAGCTACTTTCCTTTAAATATCTTTTGTTTGTTTTGTAGGGTAATGAGAAATCTGACATATATATTGCAATGGGGACTATAAGTACCCCATGGACTTGATTGATAAATATTGGTGCCATGTTGCAAATCACCATAAAAAATCTCCAAAAACCAAAAAATCTCATATCTAAAAGATTAATTCATTTAGCATCATTCTAGCTTTTCAACTTCTTTATTCTCCAAAAGGGCTCAATCAACTTTTTAGATTTACAACCAAATAAAAAAAACGATAAAGAAACTCAACTTAAAGGATACTCTAACTTTGTCATCACCACCAAAAGTTGGTAATTTTTCACATGGAAAAGGATGAGATAGTAGAGAGAGAGAGAGAGAGAGAGAGATTCTCTGCCTCGTATATCATATATCTCATTCTCTCCACTTTTGTTTTCCATTTGGTGAAGGGAAAGAGAAGTTTTGGTTTAATGATTGCCCTAATTCTTTGGATTCCCTCTCTCTCTCTCTCTCTCTCCAAATAAAATTATGTTTCTTTTTTATGCATTCAAGAATGGCACTAAACATTTTTGTGTCACCCATGTTTTTTTTAAACTATACACCAATGGAATATCACACCATCAAAACGGAGATTTTGCAAACAACAAAAAAAGTTATTTGGTTAGACCCACCCTTCCATTTTATACTTTCTTCTTACTTGAGTTTCATTTTCGTTAAAATGAACATAATTTAGTTAACATAGTATTTGGACTATCAAACTTAAAGTTTATTGAACTAAAATTTCCGATCCCATATATTGTAAAAGAAAATTGTGTTTCATTACATTCTAATAAGCTGGATTCATCCCTAATCAACTTTCAATCCTTAAAGGCATGTAGTAACGTAATAATTAATGTCCTCTTGTTAATGACCAATCCTAAATCTTTTCAAATACACAATCAAATCCTGCAACAAAATTCTACCATTACCTTTTTTCCCAAATAATAATTAAAAATCTAAAACTCAAGTAAAATCCTAAATTCGATAGTCAAAAAGAGCTTAACTCAACTAATATCAGTTTATCTTCGCTCGAAGATATGTACGAATCCAAAGAATCATACATCGTTTGTAACGATCCAACTTTCATACTTAAGCTAAGGTGACTACTCATGGACGCATAAGATTAAACTCAAAGCAAAGCAACCTTTAAGAATATTTTATTGGAGAAAATAGGAAATAAAACTTCATGTGAATAGAGTTAAAATAAGTAAATAGATGAATAAAACTAGTAAATCATCGAATGATAAAATTCTAACTCAGGGTTCCCTATTTAAAACCATAAATGAAAACAAAAATTAAATCATAAAACTTCCTATCCGACAATAGTTCAAATAGTCTAAATCATGGAAAAATAAAAGAAGAGCGGAAGCAACAGTCTATCTAGTCCCAAATGACTTGGTCATGGGTTCCTTTTATCACTCGCCAACTTGCCTTTACCTTTATCTGAAAATTGAAACATGGAAAATGATGAGTATTATAAATAAATACTCAATAAGTGATCCACTACTGGACCCATTAGGTGAACTTGTTAACCTTCCTATAAAAATATTAGTGTACATTATGTATCACAACAGTCTTAAAAATCTCGTAGGAACACATATCAGTCATAAGTGTGGACCCGAAGATACACATATCAGTCATAACAGTAAAAAACAGTCATAGGTGATGATCTCATAGAGACAATATGGCACATAACAAGATGTACTCATTTCGATAGTAAACGTTAACATATGCCATTAGTTCAATACTCAACATGCAAAATTTTGTATTGTATCATAAATATCAATAATCATGAATTTTCCATGATACTTTCACAGTCAAATCAAAAAGCAGTTATAGCAAATAACAACAAATCAATCCATCTCAATATCATAATTTAGCGAGAACACATCTTATCATTCATTAGGTTCGAGAAATTCGGTGATAAATCACTTACCTCAAATTTGTTCACAAATTAAAGTCCAAGCAAACCACTTCTAAATCTCAATCCACCACCTCGAATCAAATATAAAACCTAATATCAATTTCATCATAAGGCTTCCAAAATTCATCCTAAACTCCCAATTGCATACCTTAATGTCGCCGAAAAAAACCCACAATACAGCTAGAAAGCGACCTAAAAGCTTCCAAAAACACCTAGTTATACTTTAAAAAACCAAGAAAATAAATTTTAAACCCAATTTGAAATGTGGGTGTCCAAGAACCAACCACGAATCCAAAAAAACTTACACGAATCTCACCCAACTTAGCAGATCTGATGAGCGACGGTGGCACGATTCGGATCTCGACAACATCGACTGCACACGAATGTGGCTAAGAAGCACTCACGGCGACAGAGCTCGACGAGAGAGAGACATGGCAGATCTGGACAAATTGATGTTGGAGGGAGGCAAGCGGCGGCTATGTTCGCGAACAACGACAACAACTCTAGACTTCGCTGACTGTCGGTGGGCGTCGACGAGGGGAGTTGTAGCTGTCGAACGGAGAGTCACAAGGGGGGCTTCCTTCACGTGAAGAAGAAAGAGGAGAGAAATTAATTTTCTTTCCCTTTTTAAAATTTTGCATGCAAAACGAGAGGATAAATCTTTATACACCACATGGCCAAGAAAGTTCACTTGCTTCAACCAGAACTGACATTTAGAAAACTTTGCATACAATTTATTTGATCGTAGAATTTTCAAATACTTTTGTAAATGCTCCTTGTGCTTTGTCTCTGTCTTAGAGTAAACCAAGATGTCATCAATAAAAACTATCACAAAAGTGTCTAGAAAATCTTTAAACACCTTGTTCATCATATCTATAAATACTGCAAGAGCATTTGTTAAGCCAAACGACATTACAATAAACTTGTAATATCCATATCTAGAACAAAATGTAATCTTGGGAATATCACTACCTATATTCTCAACTGGTGGTAACTTGATCGAAGATCAATCTTGGAAAACATTGTGGCTCTTTGTAATTGATCAAACAAGTCATCAATTCTTGGTAGAGAGGATATCTATTCTTGGTGGTCACTTTGTTTAATTCTCTATAATTGATGCACAGGTGCAACGAACCAGCTTCCTTCTTTACAAACAACATTGGTGCACCTCATGGTGAAACACTCGATCCTATGAAACCTTTGTCAAGCAAATCCTGCAACTGCATCTTGAGTTCTTTCAACTCTGTTGGTGCCATCCTATATGAAGCTTTAGAAATAGAAATGGTTTAATTTTTAAAACCAGAATATAATTCAATTAACTCAAGATAGTTCAATAAAATTTTCTTAAATTTTGGAATGTTACATCATTACTTTATCATCTTTTTACACATTTTTTTATTTATTTATTAATCATATGACAGTAGTGAAGGGATAAGAGATTTGTGCAGTGGAAGATTTAATAGGATCATTACTCAAATTTAATTGAAAAATTAAAAATACCAATACATTGGCAAAATTACAGAAACAATTTATGTCAAATAATAAGGCTAAGCATGCATATAGGAAAATAAATAAAATTTAAGAGAAAAACTGAAACTTACTTTGGAGTCAGCCTCTGAATCTTGAAATCACCAAATGTGAGGTTACCACCGTTTGAAACCTTTTCTATCCTCTGAGTAGATGATGTTTGGTGTGTGAGAATTTTTTTTAGACTTGAAAACTTTTTTTAGAGAAAACTGTAGATAAAAAGAAAAGAAAAACTCTTCCTTTTTTTTTTTTCTTTTTCTTATTGTTGGTGTGTTATCTTGTGTGTTTATTAAAACACCGAAAATACCTATTTATAATCTTATTTTCTTGTAGAATAAGAAAATGAGCTAAGAGAAAATTGTGGGATCACGTAGGTGAATCTCAACGTTTTTCACACTTATTTAATTTCAATCAAATCAACAATTAATTAATATTCCATGAAATCTTTTTTATATCTTTTAGTTTGAATTTAATTAAATCAAATTTAATTAAATTAAACTTATTAATTAACTCTGCAATTAATTAATTACTAAATTAAGTATCTTATATTTAATTTAATTCTAATTTGAGTCATATTCAAATATAACATTCTCTCATAACCTTTAGTTTTAATTTAATTAAATCAAATTTAATTAGACTAAATTATTGATTAATTATGAAATTAATTAATTAGGAAATTAATTAATTACTAAATTAAATATCTTTAATTTAATTCTGATTTGTATCATATTCAAATATAATATTCTATAGTTCAAATATTGTAATCTCTCATTACCTAATTTTGAATCACATCCAAAATAAAATTATATTATAAAATTTAATTAAGATATAAACTTTATATATAATGTATCACCAACATTATATTAATTACTTAAGTCAATTGAACATTTCAAATTATATCCAAGATATATTAACCTCATTACCCTATATAAGGTAGGAAGGGGACCTAATGGACTTACATATCAGAAGCTGCAATGATATGAGATTAATTGGCTAAACTTATTAACCACATTAATCAATATTCGTTAACTGTGTGTACACTCTACTAAAGACTCATAGTTGAACTCTTCTCAATGCAGATATATTTTTGTGTCCACTGATATAAACCAATAATAGCAAGTAAGTCCTTCACAAGTGTCTGTAACGCCAGCTAGGGCAAATTACCATTTTACCCCTGGTCACTTCTTAGTTCTTAAATATCAGTGCTCTTCTAATGAACAATCTGTTTATGGTCCAACCAATAAACAAAAATTTCTCTCGTGCCATAGAGAGGGTAGAATTCTTTGCTCAAGTCTCGGAGACACTATTTAAGGGAACACTCATCTACTTACTCTTAAGTAAAAAATGAGTGAATTCTGTCTTGTGTGATTATGTTCCCAGCTCCCTACTCGGTCTTGTCCCCAAAATGGTAGGCTAATTGAGTCGACAATCTGGTCACTCTTACCCGTATAAATCAAAGGACAATTTCTCATGAACAGGAGTTCATAATACACTCAAGATTAAAACTAAGTTGTCTAGGTCATCCTATTGAAATATAAACCTTACTAGTCAACGGAGTTACATCTAGTGGTTAATATTTCGTGGTCCAGTCTTATGCAAACTCATTACATAGGATACCCCCACTCGCATCTCACCTGCACGAACACGTTGGATCATTGGTGAACCGTATCCATAGTGTTACCAAGATAAGGTACCCAACCTTATCCCTATATTATAGACCATTTAAGTTGTATCTTGAACATTGATCTCTGCATGTCTCCACATACAGTTCAAGACTCATAAATTAGCTTAGGATGTTAGTTTATTGGATTTGGGTTAATAAGACAAAAATAATTAAAATAATCGATAACTTTTTATTGGAATAATAACTCTTTATTTATAACGGCCAACAATCAATAGATTACATTTACTATCTACGAGTTTTAGGACATAAAGCCCAACAAATAGAGAATTTGAACTTAAAATTTTTCGATCTTCAACCTAATGTTGGTTTAGATAAACTCTTTTTTCTCAGACATGCATTTACTAATCATCATGAAAGTTTTAAAACTAGTTTTAGTAAACAATGAAAACTTTTCATTTGTCCTAGTGAAGTTCATTCTCATTCTTTAACTTTGTTACAAACATTTTTCTTTTTACATTTACATGTATATTTCTTTAATTGTCCATGTTATTTCTTGATAGTCCACATGTCAAACTCTCATTTACATTATATGAATATGAATAAGTACCCACTCCCACCCTCTCCATCAATTCATATATATATGCAATGTAATTAGTAAATGATAGATCTAAGGTAATAATGAATAAGACTTAGGCTATACTGTGGAATATCTATATATATATATTGTGTAAGAGATGATATGGCTTTCGTAATGAAGGCAATGGGTGAGAAGTGGCAACCCAATCCCACAAAAAACCCTAAAATCTCCTTGACAATTCCCACTATTCTTCGGTACACTCATCACCATTCTCATCATGGTATTTTTAAAAAATATAAAATATAAAATTATCATAGGTAGTATTACATAATTGCCTCCCCTTATGAAAACTACATCATTTTATTTTATTTTCTAAATTTTAAACATCTTTGGAATCTTCTTTTTCTTTTTTACAGTTGAAAATTGGATCGAACTTATAAAGTAAGTTCTAATACATGCTTGATATTAGTTGAGTTATTTGATATTAGTTGAGTTATATTGACTTGGACAATTTATAATTTAGGTTCTTATTCTTCTAGATAATTCTATTTTAATTTGAAATCATTTTGACTTTTAGAGTAGTTTTTTTTTTTATAGCTTAGAAAGCCACATAAAATTCGCCAAAGTAGAACATTTAAAGCAACAAAATAACAGCTAAGTACCAAAAATAATTATTTTTATGAATTTGGAGATTAAAATAGATCAATCAATGTAAGACATTTTAAAATATAGCAAAATGAACTGAAATATTTACAAAATATAGCAAAATTCTAGCTTTATCACTTATAGACATTGATAAACTTTATCTGTGTCTATTAATGATATTGATAGATACTGATAGACGTTTAACAATATCTATTATTGATAAAATTTGAAATTCTACTATATTTTGTAAATATTTTCTAACAGTTTATTATTTACAATAATTCTCTCGTTAAAATTCATGAACTAAAATGAGATTTTAGGCTGATTCTTTTCACGTACGGCCGGTTAACATGATGTTGAGTTTTTTAAACATTCAAAATTACTTTTTAGGAACACTTAAATTGGTACTTTGTTGGAAAAAAAATGAATTGCTTAAATTATTAATTAATTATAAATCTATGATAATGGAAGGAGGAAAATTAATGTGAATGCTTAATAAGTTGTATAATGAGTTAAATTAGGGTAGATTTGGGAAGGATATTTACAATTGGACTGCAGGTGGATTGTAGGATCCATACACACAAGTGTGTTCCACTGGTAGAGTTAGCCAATTTAGGAAAAGAGATCCCATAGTTAGAATGTAGACTATGAAAGCATCAACATCATTCTACAAACGATTTATCAATTGATAATACCAAATGCTCACAAGTGATAATGCTAATGGAAGAATTCACACGTGAATGACTTAACGGATATAAAATTGTCGTGACTATTCAATAATTGTATAACTCTATCACTATCCAACTCGACGATTATTTAATGATATTCTATCGTAGAAACCATTTTGATCGCCTCCATATTTGCTTTTATCTCTAAAATCATGCATTATAATATAAACTTTCCACAACTTGACATCTAACTTCTATAAGTTTTTTTTAAAGGATCCTGCCTAACCTAGCATAGATCGTCTCAATGATCACTCCTCTCGTTCCATGTAGGTGGCACAAGATAATGTCCGACAAGTCTAAGGAGAGGCATCCATCAACCAAATTCATTCATTGACTCTAGGAACATTCATATGTTTAAAATCATATTTAGCTTTCTGAACTTTAACAAAATAATAAATTGGTCCCTAAACTTTTAAAAGTCAGAATTTAGTCCCCGATAAACTTTGAAAATGGTAAAAATTTAGTCTCCAGCACTTTTGTTAGCTTGATTTTTTCTTCTCAACATTTATTTTCCCTTTTCTTTCAAATCTTTCCAATTGTGGGTTTGATTTCTCCCATGTTAGCTTGAGTGTTAATGTAGTTATGTTAGCTAAATTTTGTCTAGGTTTTGTTTTACCAACATGCCAAGAAAATGTTTAGTTCATCTCGTGGCATTTTTACCGTTATACCTTTGATAATATGAAGCGGTTGTTTTGAAGAAAATGTTTTTGTTGATTTGTTGACAAAATATTAAAAGCGTAGGTTGTCTCTCATCGAAAAAATTGAAGACAATGATGAGCTCCCACCACTACAAAGGAGCCTATGCCTTTATTAAGTTGTCTCAATTAGAAATACTTAAAGCTTAGTTGTGCCCACTCTAATTAAATTTTCTTTTCCTTTCTCTAGTTTGAGAGTAGGGACGTGCAAAAACCGAGAAAAATCGACGAACCGGACCGAACCAAACCAAATCGATTGGTTCGGTCCAGTTTTATCAAAAAATGTGGAACTATCGGTTCACTGAAGAGCATAACTGAGAGATTTTGTTCAGTTCTTGGTTCAGAACCTAAAAAAACCAAAAAGAACCGAACCGAACCGTCAATATTTATATTAATAAATATATACTAATTCACAGCCCAGCCCAAGAATTTTATCATTATTATTTTTTTTCGCCGAGGCCCAAGCCCAATTTAAAAAGGTAAAATTAAACTTAAAAGAAAACCCCTAATTTAACAACCTACTCATGCCTCACGCCTCACGCCTCACTCTCCCATTGTTCAAAACAAGAAGTCAGCTGTCGCCCTCAGCATCCCTCTCTTCATGCCTACAGTTCAGTCGTCAGCCATCGTAAGCTTTCGGTTTCATCTTCGATCTCCATTCTTTATTTTCCTTTCTCTTCGTCATTCGCACGTTTCCAGTTCTATCTCTTACGATTCCGGCTCCATCTCTGATCTCCATCTTTGATCTCCATTCTTCATTTTCTTCTCTTTTCGTGCACGCTTTCGACTCCATGTAGTCTCCTCTTAGTCCCACGTTTCCTGCTTCATCTTCAATCTCCAAACATAAAGGTTCAAAGATTTAAGTTGGAACAAAACAAAGGGAAAAAAAATGTAGAAGCTGTGAGGAATATTTTTTAGAGAAAAAGTTGAAAAATGGTTTGAAACCGAACCGAACCAACTTGAACCGAAGCAAGTTGGTTCGGTTCAACAACCGAAACCACCGAAACTCAATTTTCAACAGTTTCACATAAACGTAAATCGAGGGATTCTGGTTTGGTCCTTGGTTCGACTTAAAACCGGACCAAATCGGACCATGCACACCTCTATTTGAGAGTGAGTTAAAAGGGTATGAGTAGTTAAAAACTTTGAGAGATTGTTTCTGTAATTGGTTTGGGGAGAGATTTTTTGTGTGATATTATAATAATTTTTCACATGGTGAAATTTTTCTAGGTCGTGGTTTTTTCTCTAGTTTGCAATTTTTCCATGTTAATTATTCTAAGGTTTTTAGTTTTATTCTTTTCTTTTAATTTCTCTGTTATTTTTGCTTATTTTCTAGGTAGAAGTGGGAGATTTTTTCCAACAAGTGGTGTCAACAAAGCAATAGGTCCATATAGTTTCTTGAATTTCTACATATGGTATGGGGTTGCGACAATATTGTCTAATTGAAACGAATTACAATATTGCGAATAGTGTGGGTTGTTCAATGTCTGCTATTTTACTAGGAAGTGAAGCAAATATTTCAAGTTTTATAAGTCTACTGAAGTTTGATATGGAGAATGGAAAGATCAACTTCGAATTGTGAATAGTGCAAGTGAAAGATGTGCTCATACAATTTATGTTACACTATACCTTGAAGGGAAGACCAAACGGTGGTACTTCTAAAAAGCTAAGCATTGAGGTTGTCCAAGAGAGTCCAACAGCAGATCTAGTGAAGGTTCTAAGAAGTCTAAAATTAGAGATGAAGTTTGGGAGGAGATGGATGTGAGAGGCAAGTGCAATCAAGATAAATTTGCCTAAGAATGTTCTTGCAATGTATCAGGCAAATACATATTTCAACGGAATTATTTGCAATGGAATTATTTCAACGACCAAAGAGCTTCAAGAGAAGTTTCAAGCAATGTATCAGGCAAAGAGCATCTCAAATTGATTGTACATGAATGAGTAGTTACACACGTTGCAAATGGTGGAATAGACATAATGAAGGAATGGAATCCCCAATACAAGAGTTTGATCACTTTTGTTTCAATTTTGGAAGATGAAAATACATAAAAATTAAGAAATAAAATACAAAAAATAAGGAACGTGCTTAGTAGACGATGACCGCCTGAAGGCCTATAAATAGCAGTATGAAGATCACAAATACACGTGAATTCAAACACACGCATTCAAGAGCTAAAACTCTACCAAATTCCCAAATCACCATCACCATTCGTTCACCTACTAGTGTAGAAGCTTCATAGTCATCAATCAATCGAGGAAAGCAAGAAATTGTGATCCATGACTTGAGCTTTACCATTTTCTGTCTCTCATATTGCTTTCATCTTGTGATTGTATTACAAAATCTGATTTTTGTCAACAAGTCTTATTATCAATATGATCACTTCAAGTTTCATTATGCCTTTATTCTCTACCATGTCCATGGGTATCTAAATTTATTAATGGGTTAGAAAGTTAGACTCACCTCTGTAGAATAAGCATGGACAACTCTCATTTTGTTTAACCTTTGTAAAAGTTAAGTGCTTGAGTCATCGAAAGAGTAATTCAAGTAATGGTGGTTAACTACACGAGAGACTAAATGATTGAGACCAAGTTAAACGAAGATAGAATCAAACTTAATAATAAACTTAATAATTCTAGTACATCATTTACATCTAGAAATAAAATTTTTGTGGCATTAAGGCGTCGAAAGATAACTTGCCTTATTTAGTAATTGGGCACATGATTGTTATCTGTGTTTATTTAAAGGATTAAAGGAAAACTTCTTAACCCTAGATAATCATATATTCTTCCTACAACCCAATGTCTGCTTAACTACGAGACTGATTGTTTTCTTACCATACATACCCATTGTATATCACCAAGGCAGTAGTTAGTTAGTTAATTCAGAACACATAGCACAACTTGACTCAAATTATTTAAGGTTTACGTTGCAAAAGGCTGAAACCTCAACTCATAGTAAAAAGAAACAATTTTTCTATGTTCAACCCTTGACTCACCAGGAACCTATTTAAGTTTACACTTGGATTTGAATTGAAAAACTTGTAACTCATCATCATTCCCTTCACTTCATTGCATACTAAGCATTTCATTGCACAACACACAATCAAACTGTACAAACACAACATTATACATAATTAGTATAAGTTTCTCTAAAGTAATTTGAACATCTCAAATTATACTTTCAAAACTTTAGTTTTTGTTACTCCACTATGAGCTAGCGAGTGGATCTAATGAACCTGCAGATTACAAGCTCCAATGATTTAAGATTTATTAATTAATTAAAGTCTTTAATTAATTAATGAACATTCATTAACTACGAAAAAAACCACTATAGACCCATAGTTACACTCTTATGTACCACATGTTTCATCCAGGAAATATTATAATTATTACACATAAGTCGATCATTCACGAGTTTTTCATAAGTATAGTTGGTTCAAATGTCTGTTTATCTTTGTAATTACCTTTATATTCTTAAGTACCACTGATCCTCTAATGAAATTGTTTATGGTCCAACTATAAAACAAGTCCTTCTTGAGCCAATAAGCGAGTGGGGCGTCATTGTTTGAGTCCCCAAAGTCAACACTTCAAGGAAACTACTAAATCATACATTGTTAAAGCAGAAGCACTGACCTTTTCTTTTTCGTTTGATTCGACAGTCAGCCCAACACCAGAGCGACGACGCTTTTTCACAAAGGGGAGAGTCCCAATTTCTTTCTTCGAATCAGGCAGGCTTGAGAAACGAACTCCATATTTGTTTGTGGTAAGAGAAAAAACTAAAGGGATAAGAACCCTTCGCAGCGGAAGACTTACAGGACCATTTACAATTTTAATTTGGAAAAAAAATTAAAATACTAATACATTGGAGAAAATCTACGGCTAAGCATGCTTTTTATTAAAAAAAATTACAGAGGAAAAAAAACTCACGCTCGTTGCAGTCTCTGAATTCTTCAAAAGACTCCAAATTGTTGTCACAACCACTAGGAACCTTTTCTATTCTCGGAGTAATGGAGGTTGAATGATTGTGGGAACCAACAGGCATTTACTTTGAAAATTTTTAGAGAAAATATTGAGAGAGTTTTTTTTTTCACTGCAGACTTTCTGCAATTCAGACGTAGGGTTTTATTTCTCAGTCGTATTGTCTTTCCCCTTCTTCAGTATCTAAGATACTAAAGAAGAAGAAGTTAGATATAATATTGGGAGAACGTGGGAGCATTACACGTTTTTCAAAAAAAAATAACTCCCGTAAGAGAGTTATTTAATTAAATTAAAATTAAAATAATTAATTAACAAGTTAATTAATTAATTAATTAATTAAATCATATTTAATCAATATTTCATTTAAATCATATTTAAATGAATATCTCTCAC
>JBBPDJ010000003.1:815574-867637 GCA_037974625.1 Cucumis cinereus | reverse complement strand
CCCCTAAAGCAGGCACATAAACCATCTTAACACCTTATACGCCAAAAGCGTAGATTCGGTAGAAGTAATCCTTACCTCGAGTTACAGAGATTTCCTTAATCGAATTAGCCTCCAATTGACCCTAAACACACAAAAACTTTAATTAATACTTTCTTCCCAAAGAAATATTAATTAATTCTAACAATTAATAGCCACTTCCAAACTCACCAACAAAGACGAAAACCAAGGCGATTGTACCACAAACAATCCCGATTGACTCTTTAATTTGAACCTTCAAACGACAAGGAAAAATACCCAATTAATCCAAGGAAAAAATCTTAATTAAAATTCCATTGGGCACCCTAAAACCCAATTTGAAATCTTCACAAACCTTACCAACAAACCAACACAGAGCAGTGGCATCGGAGACAGGCAGTGACAGAACACGGCTCGGCGGCTCAGCTCGGGTTGAGGAGCGACTGCACGCTCAGAGGAAGGCTTGCAGATCTGGGCGCGCTGCGAGATGGCGGCTGCGACGGACGAGCGACTGGGCTTCTCGGGCGCGACGCAATCGGCAGATCTGGCGTGCGGCGGCTGTGGAGTGGTTGTTTGGCTTGCAGATCCGGCGTGTTGTGCGGCGGCGGCTGGGCGCGGCTCAAACTGAGAGCGACTGGGCGAGGCGAAGCGGGCAGCTCGCGGCTAGAGACGACGACGAGGCGCGACTGGCGATGATGGATCTTGCGCGGCTTGCGACGTCGTGGTCTCAGGTTGGAAGAAGGCGGCGGCTGCGAGCGGAGGGCTGGCGACTCGGACTGGTGACGATGGATCTGAAGCGGCTTTCGAACGGGGAGGCATGAGGGCAGCTGGGCGTTCGGCGAATGGCGATGACGTGGTTGAGGACGGAATCGGCTCGGCCTGGTGGCGTGGCTGCGAGCGACGTGCGGCTGCGAGCGACGTGAGGATAGCGTCGGCTGGGCGTGGATTTGACGGCGGCGGCGGCGGCTTGACGGCGTGAGGCGCGGCGGCGGCTAGGGTTTGCAACTAGGGTTCCTTGTTCCTTCATGGGGAAGATAGGGAAGAATGTCAAAACCCTAATTTACTCATTAATTTAAGAGAGAGAAAGAAATAAAATAATATAATATATTATTTTATTTCCTTTTCCTTTTATTTTCTTCCAAAAATAAATCTCCATTCTCTTTCCTCTTTTAATACAAATTTTCTCATTCTTCTCATTAATTCTTTTTTCTTTTCACCAACCACAAACAAACAAATCACAACCAATACAATTATCCCCAAAATTAAACCCAAAAAAAAAAAACATCCCAATAATTACAATTTTACCAACATTTAATAAGGTAATTAATAAAAATTTTACAAATTACCTTAAAAATTTGGGATGTTACAAACAATTTATTTGATGCAACATCTTAATTGATTATTAATCTCGTGAAATCAAGTTAAGATGTACGACATTAGGCAAAGTCATAAATCAATTTTTATCAGTGGCGGAGCCAGAATTTTACGTAAGGGGGGAACAAGTTCATATAAATATAATTCTCGATGCATTGATATAATATTCAAATCGTCATATATTATCGTCCAAATAAACAAAACTAATGCGAACAGTGACAGATCCATAGTTTCATATTAGAGGCACAACAGTATATAAGGTTAAAAGTTTAGTCAATTAACATCTTACTTGATGTTATCTTTAAAGAATATATAGTAGATTAAGGCATATCTATTGTGTGTTTCATATGTAGTACCAATGCATTTTTTCTATAAATATATATATATATATATATATATATATATATATATATTATTATTGGCTACAAAATGGAAATTTAAGGTTTAATTAGGAAAAAAAATAATTTTGTCTAATAGAATGGCTAATTTTTAAGCATTTTTTTATATATTGTGAGAGTTTTAGATGCTAAATTGAAATATTATATATCTATTAGACATTTTTTTAGATGCTTATTAAAGTTAAAATTGAATGTTTAGATATTTATTATTCATAATTTTAGTAACTAAGTATTAAACTTGTACAAACTAGAATGTAATTCTAAAATAATAGTAAAATAAATAACATAGAAAAAAATTTATATGTGATAATGGTGTTTATATGTCTTCATTTTTAACAATTAAAAACAAATAACTACGAGCTTGTTTGGTAACCTATTTGTTTTTCTATTTTTTGTTTTTTAAACAAGAAATTTGTTTTTTTAAATAATGAAGAAAAATTTAAAATGAAAAAAAGAAGCTTTCAAAAAATACATTTTATTTTAAAAAAAATTAAAAAACAAAATCAGTTACCAAAGATATATTGTTTTTGTTTTTAATCAACAAAAATTTATAAACATAATTTTTTAAGAAAAAAACGTATTAGTGTCATAGTTTTTTAGAAATTGACGTATGGTCGTATCATATCATATTTGTGTTTTGTATCTATATCTATGGTTGTGCTTCATAGGACCTAGTTAAACATACGATCTATATTGAAATCGAACATTTAACTTGGCATCTATTAATATCAATCATGTAAAAGAAACATGATAAATGTCAAAAAGTGGTTTATTTTGATACCTATTTTTTTAGTAAAGTGAGACTTAACTACCATGATATATGTTGACCCCAAAATGACTTCAATTGAGTAGAATAAGCAAACGGCTTTGAATTGTCTTAAGTTAGTTTTTACTGTTTAATTTTGAGTTGGTTTTATAAGCTTTTACAGTGGTTTTAAATGTTCTCGCAGAAGGTTGATGAGACACGTTAAAACTTTAATTTTGTCAGATCACGTCCAGTTGTTCAAACTTATTGATTTTTCGGTTTACTATCGTTTTTTAGCTCTGAAACTGATTAGAAAACATACCAGGTTTGATTTTCAGCCCTTTCTAACCTACACTATAGGCATCGGGAGATATCCCTACACTCCCGACGAGTTTTTAACTCGTCGGGAGTTGTCTCCAATGCCCCGACGCCTTATGTATGGTGTCAGAAGTTAGCCTTTATCGTTTTGATTTTAGATATGTAATTCCTGACGCCAATGTACGGCATCAGAAGTATGCCTCAAATTCCAGCGCCGTCAGTAATCCGGCGGGAGAAGCAGTATCTCCCGACACATCATCTATCGACGTCCTTTTTACCCATCGGAAGATCCTGTTTTTCTTGTAATGTATAAAGATTTGGAAGACTCTTGAATCATCCTGATCCTCCACTCCTAGAAAAAGATTTCACAAAGTTTTCATATCCATAAATTCTTAAAGAACAGAAGAGTTTCAAGAGTGAGGTGCCTGTAAAAAATCATAGTTTCCAGGTCATCACTACCCGCGAGAGCGTACATAGAGTGTGGGTTCTCAATCCAAGGGAGCTTTGGATAGTGAGGTTTTGACTAAGTATTTTAGTTTACTGTTTGATCAACACTTGTCCATTTTATTATGTGATTTTTACTCATAATTTTCTTTCTATTCTTTGAAAGTTGACAGTGGAGCGTATTCCTCAACCCCTTTTTATTATTATTATTTTTTTTTTGTAAGTTTAAAACCAAAAATGTTTTTAGACCAAAAACTTTTGACTAACCTAGTCCAAATCAAAGTATTGGTTGTTTTTTCATTTGTCAACTGTGTTTTAAATAATTAAAATGACACCATATGAGAACCAAGATTCCGTTTTGTTTAGTTAATTACTTTTAAAATATTTTTGTTAACAAATGTGAAACGGTTTGTCCGAACCATTGCATATATATTGCTATCCTTTTAATATATCATTAAGTCATTAGGCTTGGAGTGCTCCACTGACCTACTTCCTTTGATTCGACCACGTCATTAGAGTTGACCTGCAAACGTTTTAATGTGGTACCGAGCAGGATACACTTCGATATTTAAGTTAGTATAGTACATTAAGTATTATACTCAACCAAATGCCGAGAAAACTGTTTAGGCAATTGGTATGAGACTATTTGTGAGGCTAGCTCCATCTTTTGGCTCTCACTTAAAATATGTGGAATATCGACGACGTCAAAGTAGGTATGACCCTTGAAGTTGCAGAGCACCTAGCTCGACTCGATCATTTCTCTTTGGTGAAACAACACGAGCTTGACTAGTCAACTTAAAAGTCAAAGACTTGACTTATTCTTTTAGGATGTGTATTGGACTTATGCATGCTTCATATTTCTGTTAGAATTGAGCCTCTTTTAAGCAACTCTTAATAAAATTAATTCATATATTTGAAGTACGTAGATTTAAACCTTTAACTTTGTGGAAAAGAAACAAAATATATGTGTCATTTAATGCTTAACTATATTCCTTACGACTTTACTTCAATGATACGAACCTAAACATTATTTGAATTTAAAACACTCATTTTCTCACTTCTTTCATGTTGTTCACATAATCTAAGATGGAGACATTATCCTTCTTTATTTCAAGTTGAGGAGAAGATTGTTCACATTTGTAATATAAACTTTATTTTGATTTTATCAAAAAAAAAAAAAACTTAATTTTGAATTCAAAACTTTCAAGTTTTATTTAACTGATCTTCTTATCAATATATTTTAATGGAGAAATTTATAGAAAAAAATTTGAAACTATTTACAAAATATAGTAAGAAAATTTATAATATTTTACTATATTTTATAAATAGTTTCATTTTTTTTTTTTTTTGCTATATTTTAAAATGTCTCTTTCTAATATCTATTTTAGTTTTAATTTTAAGAGAAAATAAAATATTTAGACAAATGGAAATACATCACTAAAGGACAAAAATGTTTTACACAAAATTTTGTTACTGTGTGTAAATATTTTGTAATTTTTTTTTTTTTTACAATTTCCCTAATTTTAAAATAAAATATACATTTCTCTCCTATCTTGTTGTCAATATAAATCCACTTAATAAGCATTAAATTATTACTCAATTCAAAACCTTTTATTATTTGAATTTTTTTATCAAAATTTTAACATTTTTTCTTCTTACAATATTTGACACCAAAAGAGAAAAAAATTTAAAAAAAAAAAGACGTGAAAATGACGTGCCATTATACAAATTAAGTTAAAATGGTTATTTTTTATAAACAATAGTGGGATTTATCGGTAATAGAATCCTACTAACAATATGATCGGTTATCAATAGTTTCCAAAAATAAAATTTAAATTTTGTTACATCTACAAATTGTTTTACATTATACTCTATATATTGATTACTATATTTGCAATTATCTTCGTCTTAATACGAACATAGGTTGACATTTGACAAAAAATAATAATAATAATAATAATTTACAAAACAGACGGAAGCTTTGTGTAAATGTCGGAGATGATTTAGTGGTTGATGACTGAAATTCCGCCGCCGCCGTCGGTGTTGGATTTGGGACGACCGACGTGCGGCTGCATTAAGTTTGACCCAACTTTTGTTTTGTTATGATATTAAGATTTGTTTGTTTTATGTACAAAACAAAAGTTGGGTCACACACCCAAACAAATTTTATAAATCTTTGACTATATTGCTTTCTTTTTGTCTAAGGCATAGTTGGATGAAAGTCGACTCATTCTTTTTTTTTATTATTATTATTTATTTTTTCGTGTTTGGTTTTTGAATTTTCAAAATGTACATTTTTAGTTATCGGATTTATAGAATAAGCTTATTTGATTCTTGTGTTTTTAAAATATACTTTTTAGTCTTGAGTTTTTAAAAATAGGTTTAAAATGTTCCAAAAGTATTTGTTGTTTGATTTTTTTAAAAATAATTATATGATATTTAAAGGAGCTAGCAAAAAAGTTGAAACTATTTACAAAATATAGCAAAATTTATCAAATTCTCTATGTCTCATTTAAGTTTTTTGTTATTTTATAAACACTACGAGAAAAATGGACTACCATGACATTTAAAATCTGTCATAAGAATTTCTCATATTTAAAATTAGAAAAAAATAGTTTTAGAAAGAATATGATCTTTATAAATTAATCTTCTAATTTAAAATGCCATATATTTATTTAAAATAAAAGTATAAATTTATTTGAGAGACTTTTTAAACCTATTTTTAAAAACTCAGAGACTAGAAATGTACGTTTTGAAAATTCGAGGACCAAATGAGTTAATACATATAAACCTGATGACCAAAAATGTACATTTTTAAAGCTCATGGATCAAACACATGTATGCTTCAAAACTTGAGAACTAAAAAGATCATTTCTCTTTCATTTTTTTTTTTTCCTTTTTGGAAAATTGCACAAACTATAAACTATTGCAGTCTAAAATATATGTCTTAACTAATTTATCTCGTATAAAAGTTAATTTAAATAACTTTAATGTTAAATTATATCTATGTTTTTGCCTCCATTTCTATTCTCAAGCTTTCCTAAATTCATGGTGATGCAAACCATCTATCACCATGAGAGAAAAAGAGAGAGATCTTCAACTTTTCCTCTATTTGAATATCCTTTTCCCATTCCTATCGCTCACATATATTTTATTTTAATTTAAACCCATCATTTTATAATCTAAATGAAGGGCTTTGAAATGGACACTACCACACCCATTTTATCATGACCTCACTTTTTCATTTGGCCATTTCTTTATTGTCAAAGTGACATGTTTCATGCCCTATTACCTTAGCTTCCTCCTTTGATCTTATAGGACATTAATTTAAGTTAGGCTGCCCAACTCATTCCATTCTCTAATCCATTATTCAATTAGTGCAACTCCCATCTCATGCCCTCACATATGATCAAACAAGACATGGAGAGATAGGCTATCAAATTTTGATGATGGGGTAACACTTTCGTATAAGGATTTGGAATATAGAGTTGACACCTGATGGCTCTGACATTTCTCTACGACCTAACTACATTATCTACTTATGTTAAACTATTTTCACGATGTTTTGTTTTTATTCACATGTTTCTTAAAAAAATCTCCTAGAGATTGTGATTGCTCTGAGATAATTTACATATAATTCTATAAGGCTCTAATTCGATCTGTGTTCTCATCCACCCATTTACATAAATGTTTTCGAAGTCAAATTGTATTATTTATTAATTTATGAAACAGTCAAATTTTATATGTAAAAAAAATTGGCATAATATAACAAATTCAAATATGTCAACCTGTTTGTCACATCTCTTGAAAACCTTTTTTCTTTTTCTTAATTGAGTTAGTTCTTTATATTTTTATCTTAAAGTTTAAATAAATGTAATATATAAACTCTCTAATCTAATGGGTCATATTGTATTACGAAACATTCTTTCTAATAATATTTATTCTCCCTATGTCCGTAGCTAATACATTGTTGATGAACCATGTATATCTGTGTGTCAATCTTTACATTATTCGCATGGCTTAATTGTTAATTTCGTAACATCCTCTCATTCCATTCTTTCTCTTTTCTTCTTTTTGTCGAGAAAGAACAAAAAAAAAATGTGTTTTATATGTGTGTTTGGATGTGAATTTTCTTTTATTAATCTAGAGATCACCTTAATTTTCATATCGTGAGCATATGAAAACATTTATTTTGTGCAATTGGTTCTTAATGCTTCTAATGCTTTGGTCAAGTGTTAATTATTGTTATCTTGATTAAAATTTTACTTACGAGAATAAAATTTGGATTAAACCATAGGTTGTATGACTAGCTAGTAAAATAACTTGCACATGAATAATATTTGTTTTACTAGAGGTCGTTAAAAAACTTTTATAATTCTTTATTAATAGTTATGGAAAAATTAGTAACTCCTTAGGCTTATAGATTAGTTCTCTCGATAAAAATACAAAGGAGTGGGCAATGTTACTTAACTAAATTAATCATGTTCAATATATCGTGTGGTATGCTATTCGAACTCAACCACTCTATTAAAACTTTGACATCGTATATTCGTTGGTTTTATCGGTACATAAATAAAATATAATGTATAATAATATTCAATGAATTTAGCTACTTCCTAAGTAATTTTAGGGTGAACCAAGCCTAAAGTTGGCAACCCTAAGAGAATGATCAAAACAAATTGGTGTGGGGCAAATTGGGTAAACAAGAAAAACGTCACCATTCGATGTCGGTATCTTCCAAAAGTTTGTAGACATTGCATTAAAAAAAATGAATGGACAAAGTTTTGGCTTGGCTTCAACTTGTAGATAAAGAGATATATGCAACTCAAAATTTAAAATAAATAAATAAACAAGTTTGACAAAACCAATTGAATGGACTTGCTTCAATTAGGGGGATTTGTGTAATTAAATATGTATGTGAGACAAATTTTGAGAAACATTTTGAAATCAACTTCTAGAAAAAGAAAAAAAAGTGAGAGGTTACGCTTCTCTGATTTGTATAATATATAAAAGTGTCAAAACATTTTCATTTAATCCTCTACTACCTCATTTTTACTATGGTTGCTACCAGCTATTACCGTCACTGACCAACTCTGGCCACCACTACCAGCGACCAATTTTTCTTGTCGTCAACTTTGATCAACTTCAATGACCACCTCCAAATACTAATAACTCTGGGTGGCTAGATCTAGGGACCAACTTTATTGATTATTATCTCCGCCGACCATAACTCTAAGAACCAATTAGATTGTCATATGCTCAAGAGAAAAGAAAATTGGACAATAAAATTGTTTTGGATAAATTTGTAACTCTTAGTTTATAGTTTAATGAATGTTCTTTTACTAATATGACATTAATAGAAACACATTGAGAATATATGGCAAAGCAAACAAATTTGTATATCAAAATATTTTTGAGAAAGTACTTAAACCAAATATTTGAGCATTTCTATCCTAAACAATTTTTATAAGAAGTGTTTAAATGAAAATGATTTTTAAAATAACATTATTTTCTTTTTTATCAAATTTGATTTTATTTTTTTTTTAAGTTTGTTATAATTAGTACTAATTTGACATTGTTTTTGCAAATGCATCTCTTTTCACTTATAATCAAACTGTTGAGGTAGGAATTTTAAATCTTCAATTTCGATGTTTCAATTGTTTTATATTTATGTTGGTCAATTACATTATATTTATTTCACTTGGTCAATAGGTACATATACGACCATGTATTTGAATATATATATATATATATATATATATATATATATATAATAAGTTGGAGGTTAAGGGTTATCAAATCAAATTAGGACTTGTCAAATAAAATAAAAGAAAGTCCAAAGATATTAAAACAAAATATATATAGTATATACAAATGGAGAATATTGATTCAAGAATTTGGCTACAAGTCCATCGAATATACTAAAGACTAAGGTGTGATGAGACAAGAAGTTGGACTAATGTGGTGTATTATATCTAACATCCTCACTAGTGCTCATTTCAAAGTGATTTTGTATACAAAGCCAAGACAATATTGCATACTTACAAAAAACAAAAACAATAAGTATTAGGTTGGTATTTATAAAGTTATTTATATCGTTGTATTGCTTATGACAATTAGGGATGACATTGATTGTACCACATACATCGATTAGTTTAGAACTAAGCTATGTAAGCTTAGGTAGTTCCTTTACTTCCAAGCTCGAGAGTTGGCTCGATGAGTCTCCTAAATGAGTCTGGGCATGCCAAGCTAGCATATTTACGATTCCAACGAAGTCCACGTAGCCAAGGCTAATCATACCTTAAATCCTAAGGGGGTGTTTATTGGATTGTAATAGAATAGGAATGTAATTTAATATAATTAATCCAAAATCCATGTTTAAGATTGAGCGTCTTGCGCCCACACATTGTAATACCAAACTCATTTTGTTTTCACAGTTTTCAATCCAACATCTATTTTTACTGTTTTCATGCTTCACGATCTTATTTTTCTTTCACCTTCGATCCTCACGATTTCAACACCTAGTTGATTCGTAATAATCTTGATTACATTCAAACTATCCAAGACAAAAATTTAAAAGACGTAAGTTTGGAAGTTTCTCAAAGGCTTTGACTACACATGCTTTATTGTTTTGTTTGGAACCTACATGGTTGGATTTGACCACAATCCATTAGATGGCTATTGGCTAAGCCTCAATGCCTTTCCCATTCAACTTGCAGCCT
Source organism: Cucumis cinereus (assembly GCA_037974625.1). Taxonomy (NCBI): domain Eukaryota; kingdom Viridiplantae; phylum Streptophyta; class Magnoliopsida; order Cucurbitales; family Cucurbitaceae; genus Cucumis; species Cucumis cinereus. Next base: position 857,621 of record JBBPDJ010000003.1, on the reverse strand, counting down.
ACTTGCCCTGCCCTTCACAGTCTCTCTTCCATGGCATTGACTTTTTTATTGGATGTTGTCTGGGTTGTACCATAGACGGGTTGTACAATAGATGAGTATAGATCAATCCAATTTTTCCGTTGACAATAACACTTCTATTGATTTTATTAGTAATTTTTTTTATGGATTTAAATTTTATTTTAGTCTATCTAATTTTCGTTGATTATGATTTTCAAACTTTCAACATATTCCTTTAATTTGTATTGACATTTTTTTCACTTTATTTACTTCAAAATGTATTGTACATATTTGTAAGAAGTACAAATTCTATAAACATAATGAAAATCCTTGTTAAATTGCAAGAAATTTGTTGAGCATGTATTCAATGTTGAAATTATTGGTGGTAAAAAGAATATGGAGATATACAAAACGGTCGTTTTCTAAGTATAAAGTCTAATAAGAACATTTCAAAACTACTTAGGGGTGTTTGGGATGCTGTGTATTTAATCTATAAAGTTTGCAGTTAATCTGTTGGAATCGGAAAGTTTGTGTTTGTAGTGCACGGTAATAAATATATATATATATATATATATATATAACAAGGTGCAAATGGAGTTTTTTTTTTTTTTTTATAAATTGTGCAAACTTCAATAGTAAATACTATTGAAATGGGTAGAGTTTAGTTATTTAAAACCGACACTAATGAAGTTGGTAGACCAAACATCTCTTAATATTTAAATTTTATTTATTTCATTTAAAACTCTCCTTTTTCACCATTGTTTTTGTTTACATACATTCGTATATATTTTAATATTACATTTTTATTTAGATTATATTCAAATATAGCAAAATAAACCAAAATATAACAAAATATCATTGTCTATATACAATGAACCATGATATACTACTATTTGTGTCTATTTGTATCATGACCGATTGCGAAATTTTGATATATTTGTAAGTATTTTCAAAAGTTTTATCATTTAAAATAATTTCTCATTTTTTTTGCATAATTAATGTTCGCAACTAATGAGTAAACGTAAATTTTGATAAACATGTAATTGTTTAAATGTCAACGGAATTAGATTTTGTGAAAGAATATTCTAAAAGACATTAGAAATTCAAAAAACAATATTATAAAATAAAACATTTGTGTTTTAATTACTTCAAAGGAAGAAGTGTATGTTTTGTTCTTTAATTCCTCACCACTCCTTGTTGTCATGAGTTGTTCAAATCCTCATTGATGTCAAGAAGTTCGAAATATATAATCAACTTTTTAAAAAAGTGATTAATTGGAATACAAATGGAAGGAGAAGTAGTTGGGAGAAATAATTATTTAGGTTTAAAAGAGGGAAAAAAATGATTGACCAATTTGAAAGAATTATTTAAAGAGGCTACCACGATATAATTGTGTAATCACTTCATTTTCAAAAATCAAAAACAAAAAATAATTATAGAATGATTAGCAAATAAGATCTTACTAACCGTAGATGTGAGATTTTCAAGATCTGCATCCTCTCAAAGGTATAAAATCTCGATAATGTCTTAATTTTACAAAAATCTTAGCGGAAATGTCAATAAAATGTTGATTTCGATGGATATTTTTTGAAAATTTTTCAAAACAAAAAAAAAATCAATAAATAGACATAATTTATTATTTTTAAATAAGTCAACATGTCTACTGTTTATATTATTTTTACATTAGTGACATTTTGTTTCTTAATTTTTATGTTTTGTGAACTTTCTACAATATAATTGAAATATTGATTCACCTCTCATGTCGATATTGAATCCATGAAAAACGTAAAGATATTGATGGAAATATATATGGCATGTTGACTAGTAATTGTTTAATACAAATTTAAAATAGTTTCTTTTCATAAATTTTTTCTTATACGTGTCCTCCTTTTATGTCTTGAATTTATTATCAGGTAACTCGAGCGACGTCATTGAAACCTAAATTGTAGAATGATTCTATGTTATTCACAATTTTGAACGTCAATTTTAGAAAGGTATGTAATATATAAACCAACCAGCACATATCCAATAATTCTCTAATAATAAAACTCCTCTTTCCTTCTTTCCGTAGATGTAGCTTACACATTATTAGTGAACCACATTAATATATGTATAGTTACATATTATTCAATTTCGTTTCCGTCATAACCGTAGTATTAAATTTTCATCGATACATCGATATCCATCGGTATTTCACATTTTCATGGGTATATCAATATGAAAGGTCACTATATATTTTCATTACATCGTAAAAAAATTCACGAAATACAGAAAATAAACATCCAAATGTCATTAATATAAATAATAAACATGTTCATTAAACTTAAAAATGATAAAATATTTATTTACTAATTTAAATTTATTTTTCAAAATATTGTCGAAATCGATATTTTATTGATATTCCTATCCAAAAACACATCCAATGGTACAAAATGAGTGCAACAAGTAAGGATTGAAAAGACGGTGGTTATTAAAAGAAAAAAAAAATGTAATGTTTTTTTCAAAGTCAAAGGCCAACTTGATGAGTTCTAATTATTATAAATAATTGGTTCAAATTAAAACGCAACCATTTTCCAAAGTTGATCCAATAATATCAAGAATTTGATGTGTATTATTATTGTTATTAATCCAAAGGTGGCGAATTCTAGTAGCAGAGACTTTTATTCCGACCAAAATGAATGGCTTCATCATTCAACTACCTTTTCTGGGTTAAATAGAGAGGAAGAGACCTCAGTCATCGTCTCCGCTCTCACCCACGTTGTCGTCGGTGAAGTCTCACCTAGCGGAGGAAGCGGTGGCGGTGGCGGTGGCGGTAGTGGTGGTGTCGGTAGCAGAACTCTGTCGGCTGGTTCTTCGTCTTCGTCTTATAATTCCCACAAAAGAGGACGTCAACAAGACCATGTTGATGATCAACACTCCCTTTCAAGTTCGGTCTCAAACGCTTCTCAGTACTCCCCTGCTTTCAATGGTATGCAAGAAATTCTTTTTTTTTTATAAGAAATTCTTAACGGTAGACTACACAAAGATAAGTGCGACTTAAGATTATTCACAAATGTGATTGGATTTAATTTCTAGGATCTAGATCCGAAAATCTGCATGTTGATCTAATCTAACTACTAATCTAGGCACAGTTTTATACTCTTTGACTTATACATTTTAATGGTATTAAACTTATCAGATCCAAAAATTCCACTCTATTTAACTATTATAACAGGAAAAAAATGGCAGAGAATAAGAATTTGAATTCAACTTTTTACAAGAAAGTTGTCACAATGTGACATAATTCTTTTGATATAGATTCAAAAAATTTCACATATTCTAGTAACAAAAATTTGAGGCTCTTTTATAGTTTCGAGCTTATATACATCATTAACGGTTTCAAAACTACATTTACGTTATAAAGGTAATTGCAATGATTTGCACTTTTAAAACTTATAATAATTGTGTAACAACATCCGTAAAGAATTTCAAATATAATAAAATCTTATCAGCCGATAGATTCTCATATTTGTGATGATCTATTATGGATAGGCTCATACTAACGATATGGTCTATCACTAATATTTGATAGCTAAATCTAATTTTTTTTATATTTGTAATTTTCTTACATTGTGCTATATTTGCTAATACTTTAAGTTTGGCATGCCCGTTATATTTAAAAATGTATGGATGTGCATCTGTTCATCTATATAATTTTTATGCTAACTCATTTATTTATATAACCACAATTTGTGACGTGACAAATACTTTGTTCTTCTTATCTTCAAGATGGAAGAAATGTGGTGGGAATATACGAATACGAGAGAGAAACAAGAAGAAACATAGGAGAAGAAGAAGGAAGAAGAAGATATAGAGGAGTGAGGCAAAGGCCATGGGGGAAATGGGCTGCTGAGATTAGAGATCCATTCCGAGCCGTCAGAGTTTGGTTGGGAACTTTCGACACCGCCGAAGCAGCTGCCGAAGCCTACGACGAGGCCGCTCTCCGCTTCCGAGGCAACAAAGCCAAGCTCAACTTCCCTGAAAACGTTAGACTCCGACCCTCCCCAGCCCCCGCCACTCCCAATCAATACGCGGTTGCTTCCGAGTCTGCAGCTGTCAATCTCTACGATCAAATGTCGATGACATCATCCATGACGTCCCCTCCATCGACCACAGCAGAATTGGTATCTCCGTCGTCATGGAGTGGCGGTCAGGGCGGCGATGGTGGTTTTTCAGTGCCGCAATGGACGCCGGAATTTAATGAGTACAGCTCACCTGAATAGAGCGGCTTGTACTCTTCTTTTTCATATTTTCATATTTCTGTCATCTTTTTTCTTTCTCTTGTAATGGAATGAATCCGAGGAGTTTTTAGTAAAAAATTCACCAACTAAATTGTTTCTTCAAGCAAAGTGTACTGAGACTAAAAAAGTGACATTTTTCTCCCAACTTCTTTCACAGCATACAAGAGAATGATAATACAATTTTGAACTCGAGGTCGATGGTATAAGTTTATGGGTATGTATGTTCCTTTGGCATCTCTTAACTTTTTTTATTCTTTGTAAGTTTCCTATTAGATTTCATGGTTTTTATCTTAGTTTCGAACTTTTAATGTAAAAGATTTCAAACTTTTGACCTCTTAATTGGGAGTACAAGTTTACGTCATTTGAACTATGTCCATTGTTAGAAAGGTCTTGAATCTTTTATAGGAGTCTTGAATGACCAAATATATGGAGATTTCCGTTTCAATGTAAAAGATTTTGAACTTAAGTGGGGGTTAGGGGGCAAACACCCCAAAATTTATTTAGAATTTGTAACTAACATATTTAATTATATACGGTTACTTACGATTATGATCATAGGATTTATAGAAGTGCAATCAATAAACTCTCTAATCCTGGAGACATCATTTATTTTATATTATGTAACACTTTCTCTAATAAAAATTATTCTATTCCTATCGTGTAGATGTAGCACCTGATAGCACATTTTTCAAATTGAAAGTTATCACTAATAGCAACACTAGTGATACCAATTGATAGCACATTCCTCAAATCGAAACCTATCAATAATAAAGTAATTGATAGCACATTTATTAAATCGAAAGTTATCACTGATAGATCAGCAACTGATAGCACATTTTTCAAATTGAAAGTTATCACTAGTTATCTGTGATATTAATGATAGCAGCTATGATCAATGAATTTCGTCACCCAAATTCGGATCAAATGTTTAACCGAATTACACATCAAGAGCTGATCTTAGTAGTAAGACCGAGTCGAACTCAGGGAGCACGTTAGTCTCTTAACCAAATTATTTTCCACCCGAGGTAACTCGGGGGGAGGGGGTTGATGGTTTTTAGTTGCAAATAACGGAAAATAACACGATAGTGAAATTTAGAAGATGTTCAATGACTTAAAAATCCTAGCTTGGGTCTAAATAGAATTTCCTATTTCTATTTGTTTGATCATGGCATTATCATTAATAGACCTTAATGTTAAATCCCGAACCAATTTAAGTAGAAATGCTAACCAAATTGTCATGAACTACAAATTAGTAAAATTCAACAAGATGAAAAGCATACATGTTTGAACTACATTAATCGCATTAAGATCTAGGACATGTTGGGTGAACAATTAACTTTCAAGCGCCTAGCTAATTATTCTAATAATTTGATCCTACGTCGGTTAGATCAATACTCATCTAATCGAATTGTAAGCTAACTCGACTCTGTGCTTTTAAAAAATCTATACAATCAAGTGTTACGGTATTGTATAATAATTCAAGCGATAAACATACATCCTCAAACATCTGATAATATGTCTAAATCCAGAATAAACAGAATCAAATCGACATTACATCAAATCATAGTTCCATAGCTCACAAATAATGAAATAGGGAAAGAATTCTAACGACCCAAGATAGAAAGGTGTTACCTTAGCCTCTCATCCATATGTCAGATGATGAGGGAAAGTTTGCGAACATGAACCAACACAAGAAACTTAGAAAATTGGGAGAAAACAGTAGCAAGACGGCTGGGATCGGAGGGGGCTTTGACCTGGTGACGGAAAACATATATATAAAATACAGTATCGCGGCGCTGACAGAACTTCTCACGTAACTAGAGTTCGGAGCGTCGCGACGTCGTGTGATTTTCACGAAATAAGACCATTTTGTCTTATAGCGTCGCGTCGCTGCAAGACAGAAGCTAAATTAGCTTCTTTTCTTGCCCAATTGCTCAGTTGATGCCACTTGACTTCCATTTTGGCCAATTAAGCTCTAAATCAACATCAACATCGAATTCTACTCTCAAGTTGCTCGAATACCTGTAAAAGAGACAAATAAGATCGTAAAATCATAGAACAAGCTTGAATTAAGCAGAGCTAGATAGCACATTTTCGATGCTATCAAGCTATTAGTGATAGCAACTAGTAGTAGTTATCAATTTTTGTGCTAGGCATGAATTTTTTTTTCATTTTTACCAATTTCTACGCTATATATATATATATACATAATTATTTTATCTTTATCCTATATATTATATTATTTTTTACTTAAATGTCATTTACGTGATTTTTTTTTATTATCATTTGTTAATAGTGGTGAAGTCAAAGTTCAAAGATATAGTTTTAATCAATTAGCTTTATCCAAAGAAAGTTTGGTTCTAATCAAACAAAACGAAAGCATATGACTTATTTGGTATAAAAATAGTTTTAACTAATACAAAAGGTCTAACTCACCTTATATTACAAAATAAATAAAGAAATTGACCTAAAAACAGTATTCTATTTTTGTGGTCCAAAATAATTATCCATTAATATGCATCTTTGACTTTGATGTCTCCTCTATTATCTATTCATATGTGCATTTTTAACGATCAATTAATATCTTATTAATTCATTTAATTTATGAAGTAAAGACATTTCTTATTAATTATGTTATGATTATTGTATTATCCATTCAAATGTGTTACAAGTAACAAACACATCTCATGAGTTATAACACTTGGGGTCCCACATCATCAACCCTAGGGGTCTCACTACACCAAAACAATACTCTCCCGTTGTATGGTGTTGGGAGTTATGGCTTACTCTCGCGCATGTTATTATCTGTCGAAAGTTATTGTTTCTTTCGACCTAACGCTCTTCCAACGGGTCTTTTCTGTATCAGGAAATTACTTTTTTCTTGTAGTACTATAATTATTCTAAATGAACTTTCAACTACTAGTCACTGTGTTTTTCAACTAGTTCGTCCTATACACTTATTGACTCCTTCATAATCCCATCCATCTATTCTTACCTTGAGAGCTTCTTCTCAACTTGTCGTTAGGATGTTGATTGGAAAACCAAAAGGGGTTGCTAACTCAAGGGTTAAACACACAATTGCAACAAGAATTCACTAAATGCACAATTGCGTCGAGAATTCACTCCAAAAACTCTTAATTTTCTCTTTAGACTTAGTAATACAGATTTCTAAGTCGATAGTACAAATTAATGGGTAAAACAAAGAGAATAGCAAGTTTATTTATAAAATAATATAGTTGGGATAAAGACAATCAAATTTGGAATTGTATTTTGAATTTATGAATGTTTGAAATTGTGTGTTATGAAATCCTTTGCTTAGAATGTGAATCAAAATCACATCTCATATTGGTCAGTGCTTCTCCTCAATGATTGTTTGCCAATAAGGAACTTTGACCGTTGACTTTTGAAATACAAAATTGTTCTCAAAGACATCTACCATTGTCCCCTTGACTTTGGAGTTCAAATTTGATGAAGAAAAAAAAAATTGGAGTGACAACCAACAATTTATTAGCCATTTCTTTTTTCTTTTTTTTTTTCTTTTTTTTCCTTTTTTATTTCTTAATGTTCATATACTTCTCTCACATAATCCTATGTATTGGTGGAAAGGAGAAAAAAAAAACCAAGTTTATTTGAAGAGAATGAGAATTCAAAATTTAGGGTTTACTTATATGTGGGAATGGAATCAATTAGTATGAGATGGTCAACCACTAATTACATTGCTTTCTTAAATCCTTATTAATCTCACTCACTATCTTGCACAACTTTTTAATAAATATGGTACTTTTCGAATAATTATTTTAAAGGATAAAATTGTTGAAAATATTTATAAGTTAATAAATATAGCAAAATGTCGTGATAGACACCAATAGACCAATAGATATTTATCACTAGACGATGAGATTGTTATATTTATAAATATTTTGATTAATTTTGCTATATTTGAAAATAACCCTCTTATAAAAGAATTAGGTGTAATAATATATTAGATTAGTATATTTTTTTATTGTAGTTTAATAATCATTAGTATTGAAAATAAGGAGAAACTTTGTACCCATTCCCATTAATAAATGTTCTTAAAATCCAAAAAAAAAAAATGTTTTAAAAACCTTTTCTTTTAGAATTTAAGCAAGAATATAAGTGCCTAATTAAAATAATAGGAAGAATATGGTAAATAAATGAGATATTTTAATCAGTCTGTAAGTGACAATAAGTGATATAAACTCTAACGGTGTCTATTGATTCTATCAATGTCTACAAGTGATATTGATAGATTCTGATAGAAGAGTTATATCACTGATAGAAGTTTAATATCATTGATAGAATCTAAAATTGTTGGATATTTTGTAAATATTTTCTGATATTTTTCCATTTATAATAATTTTCCCAAATAAATGGTGAGAAAACAAACATGATTATCAAAAACTAATGAAAAAAAAATCATTAACAAATTAGAAAAAAGAAACGTCCAACACAATCATTATCCCAAACACACAACCAAAGTTGAAATAGGCATACACGCCTAAATTGGATAAAATGGCAGCTGAAAGTAGCAAACAAATCCCCAAGAACTGAAACTAACCGAGGCGATTTAATGCCGAGATACAAAAATAAGAAAAGGTCGTTTCCGATTTCTAGTCGGTATTATACAACAATCTTTACTTCCAATTCTAATGACAAGTTTTGTTCCTTACCACCAAAACAATCCACATTGTAAAATCTGGACAAATTCTTCTTAGATCTGTTTGGCAGAACAGCCGATGATGCCAAATTCTGGTCGAACTGCACCAAACATTCGTAAACATAAAACATCATGAAATTCCCGGTTTGGTTTGGTTAAAATACATCACAGCTACTTTTATCCCAGGTGAATATTAAAAAACAGCCCGTGTACAGGTAAATAAAATAAAGAACCTGTCGATGAGATCGCATCAAATTCGCATCACCTCTCAATTAAATTTTTAGTAAGTTCAAATTGTAACAACTTTTAAACTTCATGTAAAGTTCTCGATGATTAAGTTGTACAAATTTGAAACTACAAGAACTAAATTGTCAAATACTAACATTCATGGACTAAATATGAGAAGAGTGAGCAATATACCACCAATGACCGTGGCCCGTAATCATCCTTCTCAAACTTTTAGAGCAGCTTTATGAACCATGGTCTCCTTGTGTATTTGGTGACAGCTCTTTTCAACAAGATCCAGCAGTTTCTCCAAGTTCATTGCCCATGAATTGAGAATGTCATTGCTGTCCTTCGATGTCTGGAAGCTGACAATCCCCATAGGCCTGTCGATCTTTGCCACCAAAGCTTTGGAAACAACCATTTCAGAGAGATGCTTCTCTGCTTCCTGAATAAAGAAAATGCACAATATTAACAAAACGGATCGAGAGAGATAAAACTAATAGAGAAAAATTTAACAATTTGTAACATATCTACAAACCTGGAGGTTGAGACACAGAAGCTGTGCAAGTCTCTTCAATGTAATCCTCGAGTAATATTTCGACACAACGAGAATATTCTAAACATAACAAGAAAAGACACGTTGAACTACAATGACCACATGTACAAAGCTAAATGAAGTAAAAAATATAGTGAATGGAATATATAATACATGCTCAATTATCCTTTGTTTAAGATCTTCAGCAGCCTTCTCAACCAAAGAGCCACCTAACAAATTCTTCTCATTCTCGAACTCATCCTTGTAATCATTCCATAAAGCTGTCCATTGGATGACCTCCATAGTAACTAGCTGTTTCAACAACAATCTATGACAAAGATGATGAAAGAAGAGTATCAACAAGCAGCACAATAGCAAAATGGGATAGAATACTAAACAGTGTCAAAGTTTCAAATGACTAACATGAAAGTTTAAACCATAACCTCAAGTAGTTCACCATTTATATATTTTTGTCAATAGAAATAAGCCCTCCATGAAATAAGACATACCTGAAATTTGGAATCTCTGAAAGGTTTTTATCTTCCAAGATGGAATTAAGAAGGCTCGACTGCATGGGATCGTGTGGTGACAGAACTAGGTACCAACAGATTTTCCTCAGAACCTACAGTGATAAAATTAGACAAGTGCAATAAAAATTGGGAGTAGCTAAATGAAGAAAGAGCTTAACTGGTATCCAGTGAGCTGAGTTTTCCTTGACAGACGGAATGTCATATATTGATTTGTAGCAGCGACAAATTTCAAGGTAATCCTTCTGGTGGGAATAATACCTACAATGGATGATGAACAGAGTTGTTAAATGATTTCATTGCAAAAGAAAGCAAATGTGAAAATATGCAATAGCCTCCGTAGTCAATTTCTAGACATTCCCCCACTCAGGAATGTTATCAGAAATATTCAAGCATACTAATAGCGGCCAGCAGGACTCTTATGCCCTTATATGTTCTTTCATTTCTCTCCACCCCCAATTTCTTAAACCATGCATACGTGGCCTAAATTTAATCATTATGAGGAAAAAACCTGGAACCACTAATGTATTAGTGGATAAGAATGAATATTTTACATCCCACAGAAAATGGTTTTAATTTCAACTAGCAAAAAACCGTCATCCTTCTTTGTTATAGGCAGGAAATGTGCCATTGTTTGCACAAATTTTCAAATAAATGGAATTGTGGGGACAACTACGAGGTTAATTTTTTATATTTAAAGATATTGAGATTCGCTATGAAAAATGAAAAGAATAAAAGGGTAATACAGATAAGTCAAAAACAGCTAAACGATAATTTACATATGAACAAAAAAGAGCTCCAATCCAGAAGAATAAGGAACAAATAACAAAAATTCTTAAAGAATGACATCCAACAAGATGAGTTAAACATGACAAGGAGAAAAAAATCTTCTCATGACCTCTCAGCCCCACTAAATATCTTTCTATTCCTCTCGAGGTTGAAGTATCACATAACTAGTAAAAAAAAATATGAATTTTATGAGTAATTGAGTGCTTACAGTCTCTAATAAAATAGTAATTGTCTTAATCTATCTTTGAATATAAACTTTGGTTTTGTCTACAGTTAAAATTATTATGTAGCATGTTGAAGTTGGTTAAAATTTATCCATTTGCAATATTTTTTATAATTAAGATACCAACTGTCATTGAGAAAAATGAAAGAATACAAAAAGGCTGTGTGTGTGTGTGAAAAACAACAACAAAAACAAAGCCCATAAAGGGAGCACAAACACCGTAGAGAAAAATGTCTCCAATCTAGCAAAATGGGACCTAACATATAAGGACCTAACAAATAATTACAAAAGGAACTCGTGACTGATACCCAAAGAGAAATATTAAATCTGACAAGGAACCAAACATCAAGGAATTCTCTCAATCCTCTAAAAATTCTATTTTTCTCTCCCAAATACTCCACAACAAAGCACACCCCTGCTGTAAAAAAACTCCCTTCCCACTAAATGATGAAATGGAGAAGGAACTCCTCAATCATATCACTAAAAGCTTTGTGTAGAGCTATCTGAAGATCCAACCCTCCAAAGTAGTTTCAAACCGAACAAGCGTATCAAAGTTCCAAACAAGTTATCCAAATCTTCCTCCACCCTCCAACAAAAGATACAACAAAAACGCCCAACCAAAGACGAAGACTTCCTCGAGAGCCTATCCAACGTATTGATTCTACCATGAAAACCTAACAGACAAAGAACTTCACCTTTTTTGTGATTTTTACCTTCCAAAGAATCAAGAAAACACTGGCTAGAAGGGGAGTGGTTTACTAAGTAATCAAAGAATGATCTACAAGAAAAGCTCCTAGAAGGGCTATGACTCCCAATACAAACTACCCTTCTGTCATACCTAAGCTCGACATCTCTAAGGCAAAAAAAGGAATCATAACTCTTTGTTGTTTGCCTATCAAGCAACGTATGAAGGAAACCGAAAGAAAGAGAGGAACTGCTCGTCAAATGCATCAAAACATCAGCAACAAAACAATTTTAAAAGAAAAACCACTCATTTTATTCTGTGTTCACGTATGTGCTATTGTGGTTTATTTTTTAAAGGAAAACAACCTTTCTTAAGAGTTTAGTAGTTAGAAAATGACAGAAATAAGAGCTAAATGGAGTGGCAAAAAAGCATAACAAATATCAAGCCTAAATTAAAAAGGTCAAAATGAGAAATCATTAAATGCCAGCTCTATCCAATAATTGAATATCAGGGATGAAGGAAAATAGAGAGAAACCTGGAGTTAAACCTTACTCTAAATAAAACTTCAAACATTTCAAAACTTTGTCCTTAAAGTTCTCTTGTTATCAGCAGATCAAATACCTCAAAACAAGACACCCACCCTAGATTGGCAAAGCATGTTTCACTTACCAGGAGTAAGAAAAATGAGTCATCACTTACCAAATTAAACCATCTGCCTGGCATTTGAAAGAAGAAACCAACAAATAATCTTACAACTCCAAGCCATCCTTCCTCTGCTTGACATTTGTATATCCTCCTACTACCCTACCAAGGCTAGGTCTCAATTGAGCAACAGAGTTCTAAGGTTTTCCTATCACTAAAGTTTGCTCAACAGTTCTAAAGTTTTAAAACATGTCAAATCCAAGCATAGCTCAGTGGATAAGGAACCAATTACTGTTTCAAAATCAATGGTTCGGCACAATCTTTGAACTCAAAAAGTTTATCAACAAAAAATTACATAGTTGTAGTTGCTTGAAGTCAAAGGGTAAACTAGAGATGGGAAATTGCAAAATCAAACACTGAACAAACATAAAACAAATTCAAAGAAGATATACTCTCACAGCAGGTTCTCCTGAAATCCACTATGGCAAATATACCACATTCACAAGTTTATAAAAGCTATTACAGAATTTTTAAACATAACTAACAAAAGAATCTAAGCTTCCATTTACCTTATCATCAATTCATAGTAAATACGCTTCAACTCCATTAATGATGGGATATCAGCTGGAGCCTCCTCAACAATATTGTCACCTTCTTTAGGTTTCTTCTTCTCCTTTGTAGGGTCGGCATCAAAAACTCTTGGACTGATTTTCCTTGATAGGATCTGAGCACGAACATAATCCTGACGGTCTAAACACAGACGAACCTGCAATTAAGATTTTAACATATAGTTTTGTCAAAAAAAAACTGTGCCAGCATTCAAAACAAAGAATTCTAGACACAGATTACTGCAAGAATAACCTAAAACGAGATAAAAAGGAACATACTTGTTCAAGAATGAATGCAATTTTTTCAGTTTTAGCCATGGCACCAAAAGTTTCCACCTGCGATTTTAATCATCAGAACCCTAAATCACCGGAAATGGGAAGAATGAAATTAGAAACTCTGTTTGTCATCAAACTATAACACATACAGCAATTTCTTGCATCAAGTCAGCAGCTTCTGCAATAAGTCCCTGTTCTTCTTTGATTTTTGCCAATTTCTTGATTAACCGGGCTCTCTCAATTTCCACATATATCTACAAACCAATAAACTGAAGTATAAAATTCTAAACTAGGCACAGCTGAAGAAAAGATATTTTCCTCCAAAAAAAAAATATTCAAACTAAAACATAAAATTTACCTTTCCTGCAGAGACACTGTTAAGTGTCTTGATGAGCTCTATTTTGGTCTCAATGTCCGGTGTTTCGTCAATGTATTGCATTGCTTGTTGAACCATAGCAGTTACAGCCTAAACGAAAAATTAGAAACCCAGATGTAGGAAGTTTCAATCTGAAAGAAAAAAGAGTACCTGACTGGGAGGTCTCTTTGATGAAATTCAATGCACAACTTAACTAATAACTTAAAACGATAGTTAAATGAAAATAGTAGAGTTAAACAGGAAACATCTAGTTCAAATCAGAAATGAAAGCTGAAGACGATTCAAGCTACGACACCGAGAGCTAAAAGGTAACAAAGGTCCTCTCACGCGAAATGGTTAAAAGTAGTAAGTAAAAAAAGACCCAATTTCTTTTCTGCAAACCTGTTTGAGTTGTCCACGGCGTTTGGATAAGAGCACAATCTGGTCATTGAGAGTCCTCCAAGCTTTCGCTTCAAAGCAAAGCTGTAAAATGTCAGTGGCAGCCTTCTTGGTGCCGGCCACATCTCCGGCGAGCCGCATCTGCTTCTCGACATTGAGCAGCTGCTCTATGGCTGCCTCTAAATTACGTTCACCTTCCTGAAATTCCAAAAGATCCAACATCAAATGCGTATCATAATCGGAAGTCATGGTAACAGAACAGCCAAAGATTCAGATCTGAAAATGAATTGAGAAACTAAGACAATGAAAAAGTACCATTTCTTCAATTGGATTTGAAGATGAACAAATTGACCTCCAACTTTGAAGCTTGTTAGAGACGGATTAGAGAGAAGTGTGAATCAAAGAACAAGCACTCGTCAGTGCAGAGTTAAAACCCTAGATTGAAGAAAGAGATTTCTTGTGGACGAAGAATTTCCCTTTACGAGTTTTGCTACTGCGCCCCCTTAGTTTTACAAATTTACCATTTTGCCAAATAAATTTGAGAGAATTTTTGTTCAATGCCCTAAAACTTTGAGATTTGTATTAATGACAACTTTAAATTTTCTTGTGAAACTCGGGACGGTTTGGATTCTTAATAAAATGAGTTTGTAAGGGAAGATAATCTAAAGTCTATGTTTGGATTGAGCATTTTGGATCATGATATATATAACTTATTTCGTTTTCGCAGTTTCATGATCTCACTTTTGTTTTCTTCAATTCGATTAATTCTCAGTTATGAGAATAAATTTAAACGTTTATTTGTAATTGCTTTAAGAATTACTCATGCATTATCACATGTGTATGCATACCACTTCATCAAATTTTTTGATTAATTAGATTTGATGAATTGACGGTATTTAGAAAAATTTTAACTAAGAGTTTGAGTAACTTGATATACTTATAGAAGTTCATAGGTATAATTGATACAAGTATAAATCTGGCATGATTTTTTTTTTAAATGAACGTAATGAACAGTACGTATTGATATACTTGCAAAATTTTCAAGATCTAAATTGATATAATTATTAGATTTGAGGTTTTCGTTGATACACCACTTAAACTTTGAGGGGGTGTAAATCAATAAAAAAAAAATATCCTTAAATTTTGTACTTTGTTTAAAAAAATATACTTTAACTTTAAAAGTTTCAATAATCTTATTAGACGTTCATAAGAAGTTTAAAAATATTCCATCACTGGTTTTGGATGGACATTGTCAGTACTTTGTTTAAAAAATATTCATGAACTTCAAAGAGTTTCAATAATACCTTAAACCTTCTGAAAAAATGTTCGAAAGTACCTCTTGTGTTAGTTATATTATCGATAATGTTAGATCTTGTTTTCAAAATACCATTAACCTTTAAAAAAAATTAAAAAATGTTCTTGTTGTTAGCGTAAGAACAAAAACGAGAATTGTTTATTGTTTTACCTTAATAGAAGTACTCAAAGGAGAACAAGAGGAATAGTTTAGGAGGAAGTTAGGGCAAAGAAAGAGTCACTCCAATCACTTTTCTCTTACATTTTCTTTCTCTCATCTGGTTCAATCTATGACGTAACACTTTTTATTTTTCTTCTTTTTGTTTCATCTATTCTTCAATACCATTTTACTCCCCTCATCCATTTCACCAATCTCTAAAACTACTCCATTCAATTAAGACGGTGGCAGGTCCATGAAGGAGGACGAGGGTTTAGGGTTTAGAACATCATGATTTTAAATTACTACCAATAAGAGGGAAGAAGAAGGAAAACCTATGTATTGTCAAATTCACATCAATCTATTTGTTATGATCAATCAAAAGAGTGTCTCGTGATTGAAAATGGCATTTATTTGTCGGCTCTTTTGAGTATTTGACAATTCATTGTTTTGTTGAGTTTTAAGGAAAGATTTTGATTTTAGAATTAGTGGAATTTTGTGAAATTTTATGTTTTAATTTTAAGTTTGGTTTCTATTTGTTTGCTAATAAAATTTGTCTAAAAATTGGACAAATAGATTAAAAGAAAACTATATATTAAAAAGAACTTTAAGGGTTCTAATTTAAAGATACTTTTGAAATGAGGTACCTAATGATTTCTTTTGTTCAAAACTTTAAACAAAATAAATCATTATAAATGAGGTACCCTCAATTATAAGAGTATTTGTTTTTTCAATTTTTTTTTTTTTTTTTGTAGTTTAAGGGTCTATTTGGCATACAAATTTAAATTAAATTGGTAATAATTATATATGGATAATAATTGTCTGTGTTTAGAGTGTAGAGAGTTGAGTAGAGTAGAGTTTTTCATAACTTTTTGTTCTATCATTCAACTGCGCGCTACTTTTCGAAATTTTTAACTAATGTAAACTCAAAATTTTGAAATATATTTTACAATTTCCTACATGAAACTATTGCACATCATCATGTAGATAAAATATTATTCTTAAATAATTAACAACAGTTAGGGAATGTATGAGTTGAACACATACAATAAAATTACGTTACTATTCTTGGTCTATTTACATGTTCATAAACAAAAATATAACTGTGTGGCTTGTAATGAGCTGATTTCATGCATACAAAAAAAAATTGTTCATTCAAACGGTAAGCTAGTTAGTCAAACCAAACAGACACAAAACAATACATCTTCCTCAATTGTGGTGAGATTGTTAAAAGACAGTTTGTCTTCTGAATATCTATGACAAGTACCCCTACATGAATGATCCTATCATCATACTTCTTCTTTTGTCGGGATTCAAGCCTATCTTGTTTTTTCTTTTCCATTTCATGGAAACCCATTTTAAAGTTCCAACAATAACTTTTTTTCGTGTATGTAAAGTTCACGATAAACACCAATTAGACAAGGCTAAAAAAACTCCGTGTTTTTTTTTTCAAGTCATAGTGTTAAATCATTTTCAAGTTTCAAAACAATCATTTATATACCGTTGACTATTATGATGGTAACTATTTGGACATAGTAAAAAATCTGACTTTCTCGCTGAGCACCATGTTTCCAACTCGAGACCCTTGGCAAACTAAATTCATCGTCGGGGGAATAATGCACTGAGCATCTTCCAGCCACAAACCTTGGACACAACCTTTTTCACTAGGTTAGGTCATGCCCAATTAAGCTCAAGTCAAATTTAGATTTTAGATTGGTATTGCTTAATACTTTCCATCTTTAAGGATATATCTCTCTTAAATAAGCATACTTGGTATCTATATTGGTAAACATCAAATTTCTAATATCATGATCTAAAGTTCATGCTAGAGAAAAAAAAACGATTAAACCATTGAAGTTCAGGTCTAAGAATGTGAAACTTTGAGGTCGATAATACAAAATTTTATATACGTTGAGTGCTCATTCAGGTAATTTGTGTACCACGTAATTGTAATTCATGTAGTTTTACAATGACTATTTTAAGGTCGAAATGCAAAAATCACCTTAAACTATAACGATACTTGGAATTGTACCTTCAAACTTTCATCGAACATCAAGTACTCAAACTTATAATAATGTTAAAATTGAAACCAGAACTTATAATTATAACTTATAAGTTTAAGGGTTCAATTATTATCGTTTAGGGTCCAATTTCTATCATTCTAAGTTTGAAAGTCTAATTTTAACGCTTTTATAAGTTTGACGACTCCATTTTTACCATTGAAATTTGAGACTATAAATGCAACTTTCACCATTGCCTTACATTTGTCATTTTTTCCCTCTTGTTTTAGGGATATTAATTAGAATTTTCTTAAGAATAATAAAAAAATAATTATTTACACTTCATGCCAAGAAATCATAAATGACAAAATTTACTGCATCTGGTTTTGCAATGAAATGTAAATCTTTTTATTTTTTTCTCCACTTTGCCATTTTTGACAATTTTCTTAATATTTAAGTATTCGTACGTACGTGAGACTTAAATAGTCTTAAATCATTAATTAACCCAAAAATTTAAGCTAATGGCAAAAACAAATTTAATATAGCATCATTTAACAAACTAAGAACATGAACCATCTCCTCTGTTATCATCTTAAATTACCAATTTACACGAAGCTTTAGTTAAAGACGAATTTAATCTTATATCAATTAATATATAGGTTTTTATTAAGAATAGATTTAATTACTAACAAACTCCTATTAATCACTAATAGATCTTAAAAGCTAACCGTAAATTTGGTTATATTTATGAATTATTTTATAATATTTATTAATATTCAAAGTCTAATTGCTATATATTAGCAACCGTATATCGTCTCCAAAACATCCCAAATTATTGCATCATATTTATAGCCGGTAGTGTGCATACAAAGCTGAATAGTTACCTTTTTGGTCTCCGTCGCCGTCTTACCAAATGAAGCGGGTAAACGAGAACTTCATCACCCGATTCCAACCAGCTGAGTTTTGTGTGTATGTTGCTGGGTTTCTGAGCGCCGCAGCTCTTGTTTCCGCCATTAGAGATGGTAAACTGAACATTCTAGGTCTCTTATCCTGGACAAGGGGGCCTAGTTCATCCGAGAATCTTCGCCTACTTCCTGGATTGCAAAATCTTGGAAACAATTGCTTTTTTAATGTGATTTTACAGGTATTATTACTTTCAGCTGATGGGTTTTCTCTCTTTCTCCCTTTTGATTGGAAAGTCCGAAATTTTCTATGAGTTACCTTTGTTAGCTACAGAAGAGAGTTGGATTTATGAATTGTACTCATGTTCTTCAGAATGTGGATATTTTGTCAGGCTTTAGCTAGCTGTGTGTTTTTTCAACCTTTTCTTCAAAAGTTTATGGAGGAATTTGAACTTCATGAGGGAATGAGGAGTGAAGCTTTACCACTTACGGTTTCTTTGGCTGCACTATTAGAAGGTATTCCCAATTTTTTTTTTTTTTTGGCTTTTCATTTGAAGGGTGTTTAGGCAGTAGGGTCTTTATACTCATGTTATGCTGCTGAGTTTGGAACATTTAGAAGCAATTCTGTTTCTGTTTCTGCTGCTCGTGTTTCAATGTAGTTTTTGAGGAATTGATGTTTTGAAATTTTTTGATGCAACGTCTATCCTTGAGAAGCTACTATAATTCCATATAATAGTCTAATCACTAAGTAAGGTTCTAACCACTTTGGGTTGGTCTAGTCTCAATAAGGACATATGTTATAATAAAGACTTAGGTCTTAGAAGGAATGAGTGGCTGTGACTAGATTTAGTATATTCCTGAGTTTTTCTTTTCAATCAAATGCTGTAGGGTGCGACTGTGACTGTTGTCATGTGGGAATAAATGAGCTGCTTTTGACACTCACGAATACTAAAATAAGATCACTTGTGAATCTTTTATGAAGTATTTTTATTAATCAAGAAATGAACATTTCTTTGATAAATGGTTAAGGACCTGTAAACAGTGTTCATGAAGAGTGATGTTCTAATTTTCAATGATTGAATTAGTGACAGTTATATTATAATTAATTTTGGAGAAGGTTCTTTGTTCTTGTCATTCGGTTATGCAATGAAAATCATTTCTACAGAGCTAGGTGCAATTTCTTTGGAAAGAGTTGTGTTGAGCCCAAGGAAAGTAATGCTTGCAATGGCTTATTACACTCCGAACTTCAGTCTAACTAGCCAGCAGGTGTAGAACAGTGGCAGTTATATCTTTTTAATTGTTTTCAAAGTTCAACTGTGTTTGATGTCATATTTGTTGGTTTGTAGGATGCAGCAGAAGCGTTCCTTCACCTTCTTTCTTCATTGAAAGAAGAAATTTCAGATTTTAATTATCCAGCTCAGTGTTCATTAGCCGATGTGATGGGTTCTAATGGTAGAATTATTACTTCCTGCACTGAGAGCCCCACTGAACTTGAAAGATGGCAAGGTCACTTCCTTGTACCGTTTGATGGTATTCTTGGTAGCATCTTAACTTGTCAAAGTTGTTCTTCTCAGGTTTATTCTGACTTCATAACATTAAATTTAGAGGTCTCCTAGATCATATTCTTTTTGTTATTTCTTTATACTTGCATAAACTATTTCTTGTAAAAAAAATATACTTGCATAAACTATCGTTTGACTCCCTTGTCTCTAAATTATTAGGGGCGGTTTTTTCTGCATGTTACTGGAAGTGAAACATGGAAAACTTTAACTCATGGTGGATTTATCCTCTTGCATTCTCAATTTTTTTTTCCTGTTCCAGCAGTTCATCTCTCTATGTTATTTTATTTGGTCATTTTGTTTCTTTGTTCATTAACTGACTCTTTTTCTTTTTGTAGATCTCACTGAGTTTTGAATCCTTTCACAATTTGCCTGTTTCGCCAGCGCTTAGGGGTGATTCTGCTATTGTATGTCTGTTTGACCATTTTACTTGTTGATATTAGAGACCATGACTTAAATATCGTGTTCATTATTCTTGTATAAAATAGGTACAAAATGTTTTTCCTGTACTCTTATAGACCTTTTCAAATGCAATAGTAGGTTTTTGGCTGTACGTTGCTGGATTGCTTAAAACAATTCTTTGCTGCTGAAAAGGTTGAGAATTATCGTTGCAGCTGTTGTTGGCATAATGCTGTGTTGAAGTATCTGTCCTCAATGGGAGCATCTGAAGTAATTCTTTTACCTAAAATTTCATTTCTTCTTCCATTTGAAGATGTACTCCTCTTCCCCTGTTTTCCACGTAGTGTTCACTATTTATTAATTTGTTATTTCTTTTTAACTGGCTTGACTTCTAAACTGCTGCAGACTCCTTACTGTACAATAGCCTCATTTTTAGTCTGCGTGAGAGTAATTGCTTAATAATTGATTGGTGATCGTGATGCATTATTCTTTTTAAATTCTTTAGATGGAGATTGAAGAACTTATGAATTGTGATAGGGAAGATTCTTGCGGTTGTCAGAGACTGCTTCATTTATATAAAGTTCCATGGTCAAATAAGTTTTCATTCACCCTAAAGCAACTCAGTATTGCTCACTGTCCAAAGGTATGCCTGCAGAACTTTTTATTTGTTTATGTATATTTTTAAAGGAGGAAACAAATGATTCATAGATGAATGAGAGGTACAAAAGAAAGTTATGAACCCTGCCACCCCAGCCACCTAAGAAGCACAAACACAACACTATGTCAATTTTTGAGAATGTAGAGCATGACACAAAAGTGGCCAATTAAGAGGCCCACAATATAAAATTTAGAATAAAGTTTGTAATTTCGGAAAATTTAAATCCTAACCTTAAAAAACTCTCACCTCGCAGTTCTTACCTTCCGTCCCTCCAATTCTTCTTTCCTCCATCTCTTCCCACTTTACCTGTGATGGACTTTGTGTTGACAGCCTTTGCCAACACTGACGTTCTGCTACCAACCTCTTGAAAGGTTTGGTTTCTTAATAACGTGTTCGTGATGTGTCCATGGCATGACTACCACGTGCTTGAAATAAAAAATTATAAGGTGACATGTAATTTCGCATGTTGGACACATGTCTGGACTATGTATGTCTAGGTGCATCTGTGGTTGTCACATATCTGGCATTGGCACTTTGTGTCCATGCTTCCTAGTTCCTAGCCAGCCACCATAGGTTGATAACACCTCCAATTAGCGACTAAAATGGAGAGACTATAAAGAAAAAAGCTCAACATGCCACAAAGAGTATTTTCTAAAAGAAGAGTCATATGAGGAAAACCTATGGTTGAAAACTTGGTCGTTCTTTTCTTTCCAGAGATTCCAGAATGCTATGATGATAGCCAACCAAAGAAAGCTTCCTCCTATACTTGGAAGTGTGAACCATAAGGATGGGGTCTAGAAGATGTTTGCCAAACTTTTATATCACATAGAACCTATACTATGCTGGGATTTTAACATTCAGAAACTCGTGCAAGATTGATTCCGTCAAATTTCAAGTTTTGTGCTAAGATACCTTGTCATCATTTCTCATGTTCATGAGATTGAGAAAATTTGAAAGGGAGTACAATTTGAGTGTCTTTATTTTAGAGTTTTATTCAGTTTTTGAAACATAGAAATAAACAAGGTTAACAAGGTTAAAGATATAGGGCCATCAGTAGGGGCATGTTTAAGTAAAATTATAAAACCTTGGCTGATATATTGAAAATTATCCTCAATACAGTTCTGATTCACAAGGGGCTTTATAGCAAGAAGGAAAATCTGAGAGCAAGAAGGAAAATCTGAGAGCAAGTGTTGATTGCTAACAAAACCATTGAACATCACTGGCAGAGAAACAGAGAAGGGTTACTTTTAGAGTCAATTTTGAGAAGGCTTTTTACTATGTGGATTGAAACATTTCAGATGAAGTCTTGGAGAAGAAGGGGTTTAGGTTATTGGAGATCTTAGAACTTGAATTGCATTAGGACTGCAAACTTCTCAATCTTTGTTAATGGCCTAGAGGAAAGACTTTTGCCTCTAACGACTTTAGACAAGGGGATCCTTTTTCACCTTTCCTTTTTTATTCTTACCGGAGATGATCTGAGTAGACTTGTGTTAGTAGGAGGAGATAAGGGGGTGGTGGAGGGTTTTGAGGAGGGAAAGGAGTCAATTTGCTTTTTTATTTGGCTGTTGAGGCAGGAAAATTCATTTGTGTTTAACATGTTTTTTTTTCATTATTGGAAACTATTTATAGCCTTAAGATTAATAGGGGTAAAAGTTCAATCATAGGTCTCAGCTGTTGTCCTACCAAATTAAGCTCTTGGGCTTCTTTGGTTGGGTGTAAGGTGAGTCAATTCCTGTCCTCTTATCTTGAGACTTCCTTTAGGGTAATTTGTAAAGTCAGGTTTTCTGGTATCTGGTCTTAGACAAGATTTAGAAATGGTTGTGATATGCCTTTTTTTTCTAAAGAAAGCTCACTCTTATCAAGTTGGCGTCGAGTGGAGTTCTTAGTTACTTCTGCTCCTGTTAAAAAAAAATCCCTAAAAGTTAAATTTTAATTCAACTATTCCTTTATACCCGAGCTAATTGTACTCATCAATATTTATTGTATTTGCAGATTCTGTGTATCCATCTAAAACGTGTTTCAACAAATATGTTCGGTGACACGTTCAAACTTCAGGTTAATATTTTCTCACTAGTGGCAACTCTTGACGCCCCTAAATTAAGCAATCAAATTGTAGAATGTGAATGATTTCATCTTCTAAACGTCCTTTTCCTTGTATCATTTTTCTGGTGAGAGCTCTATGATGAAAGTTGGGGAGTGCTACACAGTTTATTTTTTTCTCTATGAAAATGATCCATTGCAATCTCATTCCGTAGGGCCATATTTCTTTCCCCCTGATTTTGGACATGTCTCCATTCATGTTGACGGGAGTGGAAATAAAAGATTTAGAAGGACAACTTGGAGGGCAACATTCATCAAATAAAAAATCGAGCCACGGTCTCGATTTCTTCAGAACACAGTTTGATGCCAGAATGCTGAAGTACTTAAATAGCATAACGGGAGAGGATGAGTTCCCTATGAATCTAACCTCAGGTGAACCCATTTGTTATGACCGATTTAAAGGTTCTGTTGAAGAAACCAGTTCATCTCAAACTAGAGGAAGCTCAGAAACCTGGGATACAAACTTTAACTCGTGCTCAAGTTCCTCGGTAGGTCTAACGTTTCTATTGCTTTCACAGCTCACATCATTGAGATTCGATTTTGGCACTTGACTCAATTCAACCTTGGTACTTGTGTATTCTCTTATCCTACAGGGAACTAGGACTTGTCAAGTAGAACCTTCGGAAACTTGTTTCTATCGAGTTGTTTCAGTTGTTCAGCATTTTGGTAAGCCAGGCGGTGGCCATTACACCGTTTATAGAAGAGTTCAAGACTACTTGCTCGGACAAGATTGCGACACACGGTCACAGGATGTCTCTACAGAATGGTTTCATGTATCAGATTCTGAAGTTCATCTTGTTTCTGAAGAAGAAGTTCTTGCAGCTGAGGCTACCATGCTTTTCTATGAGAAAATCTAGCTTGCTGAGTGCACAACATATTTCGATTTCGAGTTCAGAAGATGAAATTTGAAACATCTAGCTCACCATTGTTGTTCAAATGCAGCATGAAACCAGAAAGCTCATATAATAAAAAAAACAATACTTAGATTTGAATTAGTTATGTTACAGTGTAGAAAGCTTTTGGAAAGAGTTTCATTGAGTTGATGGTTTACTTAGTAGTCTTTGAAACCCAAACACAATTACTTTTGAGTCTACTTGAATGTCTGAATCAATTTAAAAAAGATTTAGAATTTTGATCTATCCTATGGCCAATAATTGCTATTTAAAGACAACTTGTTCATATCTTAAACCTTAGATATTACATTTTTCAAGAAAAAAAAAAAAACCCTTAGATATTACATTACTTTGGTGACCTACCAAAAACTTAAGTTTGGCAGGAGTTTTGCTAACCTTAGTATGGGGTGTTCATTTGTTTGGTTCAAATCCAAACAAACCAAATTGTTAAATATTCAGTTTGATTCTTGGTTATATAATAAGAATAATAATAACAACAATAATAGTTTGGTTTTTTATTTGGTTTTCAAATTCAAAACTGAACTGAGAAATGAAAGACTCGGTCATTAAAATAATATTGTCCTAGACTACCAACTCTAATGCCATTTAAAATCACCACTTGACCAAAAGTCTTAAGTTAATAAGTGAAAGCAAATTCAATTATATATCATCTAATAGTTACTTTGCAATTTTAAACTAAACCAAGGCTTTGGTAGTAGCAGAATTTCAGTTAAGTTTTGTTTTTTTTATTTGGTTCGGTTTGATCGCGTTTACGGTTCACTACTAGTAGTCTATTACCTCCTTAAACTTAGGGTTGGGGACCTAATAATAAAATTTTGAGGTTGAAGGGCATTGGATATATATATATATATTCTCTATTTAGTGTTAAGTCCTCATTTGAGTCTATTGTCACATTTTAGTAAACATCATAAGAAATAAGGATTTTATTTTCATTAATTCTCATTTATCCTTAAACTAAATGGAGTTTATAAACCATTCATTTTAAAAGCGAACCAATTGATTCTTAATCAACACATTAATTACTTTTCTTTTCTTGATTATAGAATTCAATTATTACAATAATCATATTATACGAATCGTCATGGATTGACATAGCGGTAAAAAGGTCAATAACTAATTAAAAGATCACAAACGATAACATTTTAGTTCCTGTAATTTTAAATACATTTTTACTTATTAATTTGTTTTTGATAAATTTAAAATTTAATCTATTAAAGTTAATTTTTATTGAAAATGGCTAAATAATAGCAAGAGTTTTCAAGCAAAGAAATATAATATATGACTATGTTTTCAAAATTTAATGTGAAAATACTAATACATAGTTATTATTATTATTATTTGAAGAAAAATCGACAACGAATAAGTAGTAAAGACTAAATTTAAGGGGTCGTAAGACCTACAAACTTCTTAAGTTGATATAAACAACTACACTTTAATAGTAATATATACTATTGAAGTTTGCGTATGAGTGACTCAATCTTTTCGAGAACTTCATATTTTCCGATTAATTTCATCTTTCACTCTCTCTCTATTTTTCACATTTATAAAAAAAAAAGAATTCATCTTGCAACTCTAAACCCCAAAATACAAACTTACTAACTTCAACGTATTAACTAAACTTATTTGCTTCTCGATCCATAGATTTATTTTTGTTTTCGAAGTACTAGATATAAAACTGGACACATAAAAATAAAGAAACTAAAATGGAACAAACTTCAAAGTATATGGATCAAAATGATATTTTAACCTAATTTATTTATGATATGGCGAGACATGATTTGAATCTTGACTCGTAGTTAATACCCCTTTTGAGGGTCTATCTAGATAAGATGTTAAGCAGATAACATGCATTATGGTCTCACACACACTGTCATGGTCTTCCATTAATATACTAATCAATATGAAATATCAATTTTTCATTACATAGATTATCAAGGGGTTCTTAAGTTTTCTAACCATAAAGTTGTATTTGAATATGAATTGAAATGAAATTGGGTAGAAAGGAAAGATAACTTGAGAGTAGAGATAGAAGGCATTGAATTATAAGTTTGGTTCAGAAGTCTTTTAAGTTTGTGTTTATGATTTGAACTAACTTTTGATTTTGTGTCTGTTCTTTGAATAATTTAAAAAAATGTGTATTGGATCCTTTATATTTTTAAATTTTGTATTCAATAAGTTCATTGGTTTTTAATTTTGTGTCTGGTACTTGTTAAAATTTACGAATTTATTATACACAAAATTGAAAGTCTAAAAAACTAATAAAAAAAAATTTAATTTTCAAAACATTGATAAAGATGTTAAAAAGGTTAGATATTTAAAATATTTTTAAAGTTTTAAAGACTTATTAGATACAAAAATTGAAAATGTAACATTTTAGCCGCTCTTCAAGTCTCAAATTTAAAAGTTCAAAGGATAGACATGTAGCTTTAGCCTAAATGTAGAGATTTGAGAACCTTTGGTAGGCAATATGAAAACATAAAATTGCAATCTCGCCCCTAATCATAAATAAATAAATATAAAAGAAGCGGGGAGGGTTGTCCTAGGTAAGATCTAAGGCTTCAATAGACACGCTTAAGTCTGAGGAATACTAGGAGGTGACAAAAAAAAAAAGGAAAAAAGAAAAACATGTAAATATATAATATACCAATCAAGAAATAACCGTTGATCTTATCATCAAATTTACCGTGACCACAAGCGATTGATAGATGAACATTACGAAAAATTTCATATGATAACTCCAAAATGAAAGAGTAAATAATCTTCAAAGAAGAGCTCAAAAACCCTACACATAAAATATTAATTGAACTATACTGTTGCTCTTGTTAAACTTATACACTATTGTATGTTTGGTTAGACACCATACCCATGTGAGAAACAACTCTCATGCAAGTAGACTCGAAAAGAGAGACCAGATCAAGAAATCCAAGTTAGAGCTAGGTTAAGCCTACAATAACAATAAATACATGCAAAATCCACACACCAACAAGATTTATCCTACGTTCTATGATCAAACAATTTAGTAAAATACACGTAGATATTTTTCTTCCTAAAAGGACAGTTTTTTCTTTTTTATGAAACATACATTAATTACATATATTATTATTGGATGATTAAATGTAAAGAATTAATGGTTGGATGTGTGGTTTGAATCCAAAGTGTAACCCCCACCCCACGATCATCCTCACACACACTCTTTCATTGAATGAATGAATGAACTCCCTGATCACTCCCCAATCTTTACATGGCTTCTTCTCTTCATTACACCCATAACGTTAATAACTTAAACATCACCCTCTTTCCTCTTCCTCTCCCCACGTGAAAAATCCTCTCTCTCCCTTTTTACTCTCCCTATAAATTCCACTCCTCCCTCCCACTCTCACTACCACAGAGAAAAAAACATCTCTCTTCATCATATACTTCTCTTTCTCATGGACTCTTCTTTACTTAAACCAAAGGACAACACTTCTTGGTGGGTTCTAACCCTACCTTATTTCCTTGGCCTTGAAAACTATGGCCTCTTTCACTCTTTCCTTCTCATTCTCATCGCTTTCCTCTCTCTCGGTTTTCTCACCTGGGTTTTCTCCCCAGGTGGCACTGCCTGGAGAAATGGAAGGAACCGTCGGGGCCTACTCTCTATACCTGGCCCTCGTGGCCTTCCATTTCTTGGCAGTTTGTTCACTCTCACTCGTTCCTTACCTCATCGCACTCTCGCTGCTTTAGCAACGACCCGTTGTGAGTCTCATCTTATGGCTTTCTCTCTCGGCTCCACTCCTGTCGTCGTTGCATCCGACCCTAACACCGCTAAGGAAATCTTAACCTCCCCACACTTCGCGGACCGCCCGCTTAAGCAGTCTGCCAAGAGTCTAATGTTTGGTCGAGCCATAGGGTTCGCACCGAACGGAACGTACTGGCGTATGTTAAGAAGAATTGCGTCTTCCCACCTTTTCTCTCCGAAGCGTATTGCCGCACACGAGGGTGCTCGTCAGCGACAATGCGCGGAGATGATTCACAACATTCAGCATGAACAAATTGTCCATGGAAGTGTGGGGTTGAGGAACCACGTTCAAGTGGCCTCATTGAAGAACGTGATGTGGAGTGTGTTTGGGAAAGGGTTGGAGGAAGGGGATATGGAATTGGAAATGGTTCGTGATTTGGTTCGTGAAGGGTTTGAGCTATTGGGTGCGTTTAATTGGTCGGATTATATGCCGTGGCTGAGTTGGTTTTATGATCCGTTTCGTATTAACCAACGGTGCGCTAAACTTGTTCCTAAGGTTAACGAGTTTGTTGGTGGCATAATTGATGAACACCGCCGTTGTAGAACTTTGTCCGATGATTCTGATTTTGTTGACGTTTTGCTTTCTCTTGATGGTGATGAAAAACTCAAGGATGATGACATGGTCGCTGTTTTATGGGTAAGTTTTATCACAACATCATCTTTTTAAATATTAAATACTATTTTTGTCTCCACCATTCACTTTTTAATCCATTTTCGTCCCTTTCCTTTTAAAATAATCTTTTTTTTTATTATTATTATTTGAAGGAAATGATTTTTAGGGGTACGGATACGACAGCGCTACTAACGGAATGGGTGATGGCGGAGTTAGTTTTACATGGCGAAATACAAGAAGAAGTTAGGAAGGAAATCGATAGAGTAGTCGGCGGCGACGAAGCCAACATCACAGACGCTGACGTGGCGAAACTACCATACTTACAGGCGGTGGTGAAGGAAACTCTACGGCTACACCCACCGGGCCCACTTCTCTCGTGGGCCCGTCTCTCTTCGTCGGATGTCCAGCTCACCAACGGCATGCTTATCCCGGAGAACACAACCGCCATGGTCAATATGTGGGCCATCACCCACGATCCCCACGTATGGGAAGAACCACACGTGTTTAACCCGGCCAGGTTCCTCAAAGCTGACGTGGACATCCGAGGCAGTGACCTCCGCCTTGCGCCGTTCGGCGCAGGCCGGAGGGTCTGCCCCGGAAAAAACCTCGGCCTTGTCACCGTCACCTTATGGGTCGCTAAGTTGGTTCATCACTTTAAATGGGCCCCCGACTCGGCCCACCCGGTGGATCTAACCGAACTTCTTAAGCTCTCGTGTGAGATGAAGAATCCTCTACGTGCAGTCGTAGGAGAAATACGTGGTCTTTAGTCTATTATTATTATTATTTTTTAATGTGTTTTTGTTTTGCCTAAATAGGCTTTTGAATTTTAAGTAATTAAGTGGGAGTGAGTCTAATTTTCTTATTAATATAGTTTTGTTATTTATGTTTTAATTAGCATTTTTTTTCGCTTTTTAATTTAGTGTTAAAGGGTATGTTTGTGAAATTAAGGAAAAAAAAAAAAAAAGACTTCATTTTTGAACTTGTGTAGTAAGGAGTCTTTTTGTATTTATCTTTAATATTATGCAACAAAAATCCTTTGGCGTCGTTTTAACTTTCGTTGTTGTTTTTTTCTGTTCGAAGTATAAAGATTTGAATCACAAATAATTTTATTGCAAATACATTTGTATGTTTGAACGTTTTTCTTTTAACTTTTATTTTCTATTTGATAGTTGATATTTTTATTTTATATTTTGTTGTTAGTCATTTGTATGCTTAATGTATGTTCAAAATTCGATGTTGTAAAACAAAATAATTATTGGATACTTTTGGATATCTTTATCTTATTTTGTGCCAGTGATGGAAATGACGTGTAAAATTGTGACAAGTGTGCGAAGTTCAACAATCATAATCATTGAGTTACCATATAAAGATCAATACCTTGCTTCTTATATAAGTTTTTTTCGTCGTTCAAATTAACAGTCAAATCTATAATATCGGACATGTCAACGATCAAAGAACAAAATAATATAATTTAACTGTCACAAACAAAAAAATAGGATTCAAGGAAAGTATAATATAACTGTCATTTATTATAATTCACATCAATATAAAGGTGTAATTACAAAGGTTTTGCAATACTAATAAAAAATCACATGATAGAATTATTTAGATTTTAACCATCAATATCACTAATAAATAAAGATAAAATCTATTATTTTCTATCCATATCGTTGATAGACTTTATAGAAGTTTATCAACGTCTGTAATAGTTAGATAAATATTTTGATTTATTTTACTCTAGTTAAAAATATTATTTATTATTTTTTTATTTTTGAAGAAACAATGAAATATTATTAATTAAATACTATATTAATATTGAATGGGATGTGTCCCATATATTGAAGCAAGAAAAAAATAATAATAATAAAAAAACAAGTAAAGCATGAATTATGCTTCACTTATTTTAAGTTACAAAACGTTTTGGTCATGTTTGCAATTTGGTACCACATTCAAACTTTCTTCCATTATGGTTAACTCAAATATAAGAAAAAAGTCATTATTATTTATTTAATTAGGACAAGTTGATTCTTCGTGAATTATGTGCACGTATGTTCTTTCAACTAATTAAGAGATTAATAATCTAAATTCTCCGATCCATATGTAAAGAAAACATGCATAAATTTAAAAAAAGAGAAAAAAAAATATCATTATCAAATGAGTCACGATAATTTGACTACTTTTTAATTTTGAAAACTAAGTTTTAGATGTAAATCACTTTTTGTTTTTGTGATTTTTTAAAAAAGAAAGTTGGAAGTATTCAATAATTTAGAATTCAATATTTATATCTAGATATGAATTGTGACATCTCAAAATTTGAGATAGTTTTAATTGACTCATCTTGAATTAATTAAATAAAAGTTGGTTTATTTAAATGGACTAACAAACCTTTAACACAAGTAAGGATGGTGTGGCCAGGTCGTAGGGGACACCGAAAAGTGTTGGGATCATCAGTTGCCAAATCCAGATTTCAAATCCTGATTCGAATCCTCGATCTAGGGCATTACATGAATATACTATTTTGATACTTTATTTTTATAGATAAACTTGTCAAGGTCGTTCCTAAAGTTTGTTTAGATTAAGTTTTTTGTTAAACTTTACGAATCATCTCTAAATTTAATTTTATATATTTCTAAAAAAAAGGTCACACCGTAAATTAGTTCTGGAGTGATCTTAATTTTAAATAAAAAAGAAAAATTAGACCAATACATCTTTATAAAAAGAAAATTATTTTAAATGACATAACTTCTGAAAATATTTACAAATATAATAAAATATCACAATTTATTTGTAATAGATCACAATAAATCAATGTAAACTATTATCTGTGTCTATTATGATACAAATAGACACATATGGTAGTCTATCGCGATCCATTATAGATAAACTATGATATTTTACTATATTTTATAAATATTTTTGCTTACATAGAAGATTAGAATAAATACCAAATCAATTAATTAATATGATGTTATTTAAATTTATAAACATTGATACGTAATCAAATATTATATCATCGAGCAACTTGTTCGTTATAGGTGTTGAATGAAATCTCGATTTTTTTTTTAATTTTATTTTGAATTTCGATTATATATTCTAATATTATAATATAACACGACATTCACTACTTATAATAAATAATAATTATTTTTGGCCTTTATTGCTGCATTTATTTATTTTTTCATAAACCATTGGTAGCTCCAAATCAGACAAGATGCATCTTTTTCTTTCCATTATTTGGTCAAATAAAAATTGAGATATTGTTCTTAATAAAATAAAATAAAATAACCATTTAGATATATTTGTTTGCCAAAAAAAGAAGAAAAAAAAAGAAAAAAAAAAGAAAATTGAATCGTTGAGTAGTGATTTTCAATTGCTATCGTAAATATATAGTAATCAAAATCAAAATATTAAAAAAATACAACGTAATATAAAAGGATTTGTAAATATGATACAATGTTATAATAACAAATACTAATTTGTAAATGTAGCACACTATAATTTCGTTATTTAGTAGATGAAATTAAAATTTCAAATAGTAAATTGATTTTATTTTTAATTAAATCGTTTTGAATTGGTTAATGCAAAGACTAAAAATTAAATAAAAATCAATATTTTGATATAAAGATAAATTCAAGTTGTTAAAATAAAATATTTCAATGTATCCCTATAATCATAAAATAAAAGGACAAATCTATGATTTAATTAATCTAAATTATTTGATAAAATGTAATTTTTGTATGAAAAAATAATATCCCATGTATCAAAATCTTTATAATCAAAATAAAGAAATCATGTATAATCAATATACCCCTTCAATAAACAAACAAATCTACGATTTAATCATAATTATTAGATTAGGTGATCTTAGCATTTAACGAGAATCGGTATTGGATAAAATAGTTTTTTTAGATTTAATGTCAAATCAAATCATATAACTTTATGACTATCGACTAAAAAGACAAAATAAAAAATGTTGTGATCCGTGTAAACCCTTTTAAATAGTATAAAGGAAGGTCTTTAATTTTGATCAAACTATATACTAAATCTAGAAATAACAATAAATGAAACCACAAACTATAATATTAAAGTTTCAAATTAAAATCATGCTTCAAAAATTTAGGTTAAACAAATATGCATCACAAACAATGAACTTAGGGTTTGGTTGGGATTGATGTTGGTTTTAAATAATTGCTTTTGGGAGGAGTGCTTTTAGGAAAATTAGATGTCATATAAATCATAATAAAAAATATGTCCTATAAAGCATAGTAAAAAAGATTGGAAATTTCAAACAAAATTATCGTGGTTTAGAAAATAATCACGAAAGTAAACGTATTTATTTTAATTTTTTATATTTCGTTTTAGGTAATTCTTTCAATTTATTTTTTATTTTTATTTATTAAAAACAAAAACTATATAGGTTTAGTAACTGATTTTATTTTTTGGTTTTTTGAAAACAAAATGTATTTTTTTGAAAAATTGTTTTTTTTTTTTCATTTTCAATTTCCTTCATGATTTTTAAAACAAGTTTTTTGTTTAGAAAACAAAAAAAATGAATCAGTTACCAAACACACATGTTTTTAAAAATTAATTTAGTAAACAAATTGGTTACAAATGTAACGCCTGAAGTTTAGGAGCGGATATAAATGAACCGATACCATACGTGAATGAGAGAGATCTTGACGACAAGAAAGTAAAGTTAATAAAAACTTTAAAAAATTTAAAATTACTACCTATACCAATAAGGTGTAGAACTCGTGTCGATTTGTGGGAACAACTTTCACTCCAAGAAACCTTTAACACAAGTAAGGATGATATTGGTCAGTTGCCAATTCGAATTTCGAAATAGTATGAATCCTAGACCTGAAGCGTTATACCAAACGTTATACATTGATGTTTATTTTATCAAATTGCTACCTATTGTTTACTTATAATTTTTAAAGTTAAATTACAAACTAGATCTTAAATTACAATTAAACTGCATCTAGTTATTCCTTTAAATATATGACAAAAGGTTGAAAAAAATAACTGTTGCATAAAATGGTAATGAACAAGTTTTATACAAACAAAATGTTTAAAAAATAAGTAATAATCGTTCTACTCTATAGAAGTTTCTTGAGGAAACTAGAAGGATTTAAAATACAAAAAAAAAAAAAATGTTAAAATAAAAAATGGAGAAAATTTATAATACTCAAAGCATTATTTTGGAGAGACTTTGAAAATCTCAAAAGATTTAAAAAGTGATTTTAAATAACTCAGTGAAAAATCTATGTTACCAAACACTTAAAATGAATAGAATTTTTAGTGTAATACACTCTCAAACGCAATATTCTCAACGTAGTCTTAATAACTTCGGAATAAATATTCTCTACAGACCTTAACGACTGATTTAATTTTCAAATTTAATGAAACAATTTTGCACTCCAAACACAAACTCAACTTTACGAACCTTATAATGCACCCTAACAAAAGTGTGTATACTGCAACAAAAAATGAAATATAACATAATATATAGTCGAAAATCACGAGTCTATAGTAAGTATGTGACACTCTTGGAAGAGTGTGAAGAGTTTGGAAGATCAAAACAAAAATCAATATTGATGAGACCAACCTACTTAAAAATAAAGTACATAAAAAAAAAAAAGCAAGGTCCACAATATTAGGGTCAAGAGGAAAAAGAAAGCTCCCATGTTTGCATCTTTACTTTCTTCCACACATTTTTTTTTTGTTGGCTTTAACTCCTCTTCCTTACCAAGTATCAATTAGGTTAAATTATGCAAAAACACGACTTTTAGAGCCGTTTGGATTGAAAAAATTGAGATAGAAATTAGGGTTTAGGAGTAACACCTCTAATTCAAGTTATTTGAATATTCGTAATCTTTGCGTTATTTATGTTTTTTACTTTAGAATTCAGAAAAGTGAGCTATAGAACTCTTTAACTTTTAGGAGTGTCTCTAAATTGTTCTCTTTCTACATGTAGTTATCACGTCGTTAATGAACTACGTAAATCCATGTATTGGTTTCTCTACTATCATATGCTTTTATGCTTTCTTTATTTGCCGATTCCATAATACAAAATAATGCTTGTGAGTTTTCGAAAATTAATAAATTAATTTAAATTTTGAACTTTAAAATTATTCGATACTTTCATAAACTTTTCAAAAAGAAAAAACATGTGTGACGACAATGCTGATAAATTAGTGCACGTGTAACAAATTTTTGTCTTTTTGACGTTGCTTTTCCCTAAAGTTAAAGAGGCATAATTGTACTCTACTAAGTGTTACCACAAATCTATGCCTTCTATTGAAAAATTTATCAGAAGAGTTATTTTAAGATAAATATGAAGTTTAAAGTAAGAAAATTAAAACTTTTAAAATTTCATAATGTTTCTTAAATGTAATTTTAAATATATTTGGTATAAAATTTATTTATTTATTTTAATTAGAGACTATTTTTTTTTTCTTGAAAAGATTAGACACACTAATTTTACTTTCATTTTGCTAGTTATTAAAATATTATTCTTTTATATATAATACTAGCAAAAATAAAAGTAAAAGTCTATTATAACTTTTATCCTTTCAATAAATAATATATATATATATATATATATATATATATATATATAACTTCAATTATTTGTACTTAAAAGTTTTGTTATCTTCCATTTACATCATGAGTTGGACACAATTTTTTAAAGTGAAATATTTAACTTTATAAACAATATTTTATGATTCTTTCAATGTTTGTGTCCCTTTTATCCCTAATCTTAAAATTGTATTTATATTTTTTTTAAATTTTTAATTTCGCGTTCGATATATGATGAAAATTTAAAAGTGCAATCAATTAGAAAAAAACTTGGTCCAATTGAGATGAACCTATTTCGTGTGCACTCCAAACTGCATTCAATGATATATTACCACATGGGCAATTGATTTTTTCTTAATATATGTATATATATTTTTAAAATTTATATTTGTATAGTAAAAAAGTTGGAAGCGTGGTAGTTAGATTGCATCTAATTATTATTTATAAATTTATAAACGTTCAATTTTCAGTTCTTGAAGTACCACTTTCTTTTGTATGTTCTTAATTTATTCTACATTTTAAAAAAGTTTTAAATTGAAAGTTTTCCTTTAACATAAAATTTATTATTATATCGAATAAACATGTTAAATATTGAAGAATTTCAAATTTATGAGTGGGTCAGTGTCTAATAATTAATTAATTTTTTTATTTAAAAAATTTTATTTTATCAAAATTAAAGAATATTTTTAAATATAGATAAATGAACCAAAATATTTATAAATGCAACAATGGTAGATGATGATAGACATTAATAGATTATGAATTTTTGTTATATTTACATATATTTTGAGCAATTTTATCGTAATTTAAAACAATTTCTCTAAAATTTAACAAGATAATAAAGTGATTTACACTCTTCTAGTCAAAATTAGTAGTCACTTCAGCAAAAATCAAACCGACACATCTTAAAATTTAGATTTCAAATTTGACAACATTAAAAATTTAAAGTTTAATCGGATAATCGATAAAATTCCCAAATTATTATCATTATTATATATATTATTACTTAACTAAAATTAAAACTAAATCTTAAAGAAACACAAAAATAGTAAAGATAAATATTGAATATATTTTGAAGTTGATAAGGGTGAAGTAAATAGATTTGATTGATCCTTATGAACAACAACTCATCTTTCCAACACCTGAGCATCAGAAACATCCAACAAAATTTTGAACTCATCAGTACTGTCTGTAATTTTGTCCACTTTTTGTTTTTTTTTTTCTTTTTTTTTGATGTGACCTTTGCTTTCACCCCAAGAAATTATTATTTTTGCTCAACACTTTGGCCTTATCACTTCTTCTATGGAGTTTTCTGACATGAACCCATATGACAGTGACAGTGAAAGAGTGAAAAAGAAATTGTAACAAACAAACAGTCCATTCAATCTCCCAATTTCTATTATTCTTTTTAACACTTTTATTTTTCTTATTTTTATAAATTATTTATTAATATTAGAAAATGAGACAAATGAAAATGAAGACAGATGGTCAACAAGCATTAGCTGTCAGTAAGAGGGAGAGATTGGTCAAAGAACCAGAGAGATTCTCAACTATTGGCAGTATCAAAATTACACATTATAAGAAGAGGGGACAAACGTTATACATTTATAATAAAATGAAGAAAGCCGCCCATGGATTATTAGGGTTAAAATATCGTTTTGGTTTGAAGTTTGTTCAATTTTTATTTTTATTTTGAAGTAAGAGAACAAGAAAAAACAAGTCTACGCCTCAACTAACTCATCTCGATGAGAGGGAAGACATTTGGAAAAGCATTTTTCCAAATCATAAAGTAGCCTCGAGAAAAAGCCAAAGCTATTGAAGCATGAACGACTTTGATCGCCTCTCAAGAAATATGACAAAAGCGAACAATATTAACAAAGTCCTTTACAGATAAAATATCCTCAACAAACACACTGATCAAAAACAAAGGAAGACTCCTCCTTCGCCAGGAGTTTGATAACCTCCAAAGCATCATAATCAACCTCTACAAGTTGATTACACCAACCCATTTCGATAGACCCTCCTATTTATGGTTTGAAATAGACTTCTCAACAGTGGTTTGCTAAGTTTGCTTATGTATGTTGTCTTTTAGATTTTGGCAATCCTAAACTGATAATTTCTTATTCTCATGAGGTACTAGTTCTAATAATGATAGTCTATTAGTATCTATAAGTGATAAACAAATAATTTTTTATATATGCAAATATGTTTTCAAAATTTAAAATGAAAACGTTATTACTAATGTATAAAAGAATGGATTTTTGAAAAATCAACAATAAAAGAGCCATAAAGACCCTAATTGAATATAATATAAAAGTATAAGGACTAGAATGATATTTTATATTATCATTAATACCAAAGTTACGTTTGTTGTTACATGGTCATTGTACTAGACTATTGATGACATTAATGCATGGGCAACAATATCCCCTAAACTGCGGCTGATGTTACTTTGCAAATCTTGGTACGGTATTTGTATGGTACAAATTATTGTACCAAAAAGAAAGAATTGACATTGATTTACACTTTATTGTTATTATTATTATTATTTTGATTCTATTACTTTTCACTCTTTCTAAAACATTCAACACTTATCTTCTTTCTATTTGAATACTTTTTTTTCTATTTATCGTGTAGTTCTTGTTAACAACTTTTCCAATAGGTTAAACTTTTTAGTGGTATCCAATCTTTACGAATCGGAGATTGATGTAGTCGTTGAACTTATGTTTTAGGTTTTATTTGGGTTGATTGAATGTTTTTATTTAGTGATCGTTTCTGTTTTTGAGTTCTTAATGCTTATAATATTTTGATCAAAGCTTAGTAGTGTTGTTTTGGGTTCAAAGTTTACCTCAATAAACATAATCTAGATTATGACTAAAGGTTGTTTTGACATAGAATGTTTAGGACTTTTTTTTATCGATCTTCAAAGAAAATGTGTTGACATGTGACAAAATTGTTGGTTTTGTATTTTTGCATGGGATTGATCAATTGAGCTTGTGAAACTCTAGTTCTTACCTTTAAATTATGGGACTATGAACATGTATGAAAATTCATTAATGTTTGTGTAACTAAGAAAGTAGTTCAATTTGGTGAAGTTAATTCCTAGGGTTCCCTCTCCTTTAGGGTTAAAAGTTGACATGGTACACTTACGATTACAGTGCATGTGTGTGGGTAGGAACTAATTTTAACAATTTGCAAATATTGAATTTGAATCTTAGTTTTTGTTTTTTATTTTATTTAGTATTATTGATGCCAAATTTTGGTTAAACCGAAAATAGACCTAACCTTTACGTGGTAGCAACGGTAAATTTGTTATTTAGAAAAAAAAAAATTGTAGAACAAAGAAAAAAAAAGGATCTAATGACTAAGTCACTAAAAGAACTATAGAGTATAAAATAAATATGAATGTTTTAGTTACCTTCTTCTTTACTTTTACCACATATTTATAGATTTTTCTGCTTGACATTTTTCTCTCTCCTAATCTTTTTTGGAATGGGAATTCCATATTCCTTCTTGACTTAGGATTTCTTTAGAACTTCTTTGAGCTCGACCTCGACTTGAACTGGAGCTAAAGCAGGACAATGTGGACTTTGTTTGGGCTCGGCCTCAACTTAGATTAGGGTCGAGCGGGGCACGAGGTCTTTCCTTAAGAATAGATTCATTGTTACTAGTTGATTTTATGTTAAAGGAGTCCGATCAACATTACCAGATCAGTTGATTAGGCTTTAAATTTAATAATTCAATTTATGTTATAAATCAATAAACTAACCCATAAATAGTCTAAGGGTCTTTCAATCAATGAAGGTAATTTCATGCTTTCTCTCTCTGTCTCACCCTTGTACCTTACATTTGCACTTCTTTTTTCCTACATTAAGCGAATTTACCTTAGAGAAATTATACATAAGCTTCTTGTGGTTTGACCTAATCTTGCTCTTAATACACTACTCAGTTTCTTGTGGTTTGACCTAATCTTGCTCTTAATACACTACTCAGTTTCAGTGGTCATGTATTAGATATTGTAATTGTATTTGATCAATTAAAGTCTCAACAACTATATCTATTAATTAAACATTTGGGTGTATATGCATTTTATAAAGTACAAAACTTTATTTAACTCTATGCTAGTGGATGACCTCATGGAATTTGTAATACCCCAAGTTTAGGAGGGGGACATGAATGAACCGTATCACATTTGAATGAGGGGTCCTAAGGACGTGGAAGTAAAATTAAGAAAGGCTTAAAAGAATTTGAAGTTACTACCTATACTAACAAGGTGCACCTTTCTTTTCGGTGGCTCAATCATAGGACTTCCTGGAAATTTTATAAGGATGCATGTGAGTGAGGACAAAGTATGTTGAAAGGACCAATGTTGGTTTGTGGGGACAACTTTCACTCTAATAAGTCTTTAACACAAGTAAGTATGCTGTTGTCAGGTCACAGGGGACGCAGGAGAATGCCAGAGCTGTTAGTTGCCAAATCCGAATTCTAAATCATGGTTCGAATCCTGGGGCGTTACAAAAATTTTCTAGGAAGCAAGTGAATAATTAAAAATAAAAACATGGCAAAAAAGACTCATGTCGATTTGTGGGGTGTAATTTTCACTTTAAAAAGCAGTTTAAGACAAGCAAGGACAACATTACAAGATCGCAAAAGATGCATGAAAATGTCAGAGCTGCCATCAAATACCGAATCTTGAACTCAGAGCATTACAATTTGTTGACAAACTACAAAGTCATAGCCAAAGCAATTCTAATATAAAGATGTATCATAACAATTGAAAACATGTTTAAGGATTTGACTTGGGGAAGCTAATACTAATGGTATGTAGAGAAAAGAGAAGTTAGTAGAGAGACATAGATAGTATAGGGAGCAGTGTAGGGGGATGGGATGCCACATGAAACTACGAATCCATGTCTTACAAATGGAGGTGTGAAATGAATCAAAGTCAAGAAAACAAAGGCATGTGAAAAGGGCAATAATTGAACTGCCAAAAACAGGGTTTTAAGTAAAGTGAGAAAAAGAAAAAGAAAAGGGTTTGTGTGTGTGTGTATGTGTGTGGATGGGGGAGCTTGGGGGTAAATGGATTCCTTCATATCTGCTGTCTCTGCCCCCACCATCACCATCTTTATTTAGAGACAATGGCAATATCTGCAGATATTTCTAACTCACTCTTTTCTATCTTTTCAATCATTCATTCCTCAAACCCTAACTCTTTTCTCCTTTTTAAATCTAAACCATTTATTCTAGTCGGCAACATCTTTGTTTTTTTTTTTATATGTTTCGACACCGTTCTTAAGTTAAATTATAAATTTGATCGGAGAAAGTTAGAATTTAGTTCTTACGTGTTTACATAAAATATCCTCGTAAGTAGTTTTTTTAGTTTGATAAATTAACTTTTTTTTGTAAGTAAAGACTAGTTGCACGAATTTTATAATCAAACTATAAAGATTAAATTTTAATCATAAACTATATGGATTAAATTTGAACTTTCTCTAAATTGTAGAAACGGAATTTATAGTTTAACCATGTTCTTAATATAAGTGACCAAATGTTTAAGATAATGTATAGTGTGGTTAATGTACAAATTTGTTCTCTATAGTTTGTTAGAAGTTAGAATTTAGTCTCTATAGTTTTAAAAGTTAAAACTTTAGTTTTTGCGGTTTGATAAAATGACCTTAAATATAATTATTATGGTTTGATACAATCTTCATGTATAAATATTTCGTAATCTAGGGACTATTTACGAGAAAGGATTATCAAATCAGCGTGAACTAAATTCAAATTATATATAAGTTGTATGGACTAAATTCTAATTTTCTCAAAGACTAAATTTGTAATGTTTGACTACATTTTATTGATGGTGAGAGAATAGATATTCCTACGCAATCGCTTTAAAACTTTTATATTTTGCATATATGACATTTTTTTTTTTTGAAATCATGTTCTCAATTTCTTTATTAATTATTCCAAAATTACTCCTAACGAACCCTCATCCTCTTCCTTTCTTTCCTCCTACTTATACCACCATAAAAGGATTATGGGTGCAATCTTGAGAATATTGCTTTCTTCAATTATTATGAGCATTTTGTGCAAGAAGAGAAGGGTTAATGAAGATCAATCATTTCTTTTTTTATATAATCTAAAACATAAATTGAACCTCTGATATTGTTGTGTACCTTGGCTTGGTTCATGGGTGGTGTATTAACTTCAAGCTTGATCCCACAACAAAATTTTTCAATATTCAAATTTTGTATCAATCACATAATTGATATCCTAACTAAACTAACAAAACTATGGACTTTCGTGTGTATGATAACCAAAGTGTATTGGTAATCAACTTAATATATATATATATATATATATATCAAATATCAAAAAGTGTATGAGCAAGCTTATGTATTCAATATCAAAGTGAAAGTGTATCAACTACAAAATTGATATACTGAAAAAGAGAATATATCAATAAAGTATGTACGCTTTATTTTATAAGCATGATATAAGATATAAGACATAAATGTATCAGACATCAATCAGTACATACTTTAATTAAAATATGTGTATATCAATGGTATATCTAACAATATATCAAAATATATCACATATCAAGAGACTTTTAAATCTATCAATTGGAACAATACATCAATATATATCCAACATGACTTTCAAGAATATTAATAGTATACTATTAGTATACCATACATATCAATCAACTTTCAAAATTATCAATAGTATATCAAGCTTTCTTGTAACATCCCAAATTTTTTTAAGGTAATTTGTAATTTTGGATGTTTAATTTTTTTTTTTTTTGGGTTTAAAGTTTGGGGTTTAATTTTATTTTGGTTGTGGTTTGTTTGTTTGTGGTTGGTGAAAAGAAAA
>JBBPDJ010000003.1:788477-799151 GCA_037974625.1 Cucumis cinereus | reverse complement strand
GTTTCTGTTTCTTTTTTTCAAGAAACAAGAAACAAGAATAGTTATCAAACATAGTTTCGTTTCTTGTTCTCAAAATGGAACAAACAAGAAACAAGAAACAGGAAAGAGAAACAAAGGACAAGTAACGAGAACGTTACCGAACGAGCCCTTAATGGCTTGAGCAAACTTTTGTCATTTTGTTATATTTGTAAATAAGCTAGGTCTCTTTGGTTCACATCTAGTTTCTATCTTATGTTTTTTAGATTCACTGATTTGAGCGATTATATGTTTGGCAGCCAACCTCAATTTTGTTTCTCTAAGAACTGTTTTTGAATTTTATGATCCAAACAATGTAGGGCATGTTTGGTAGAGAACTCATATTTTGTTTTATCTGTTTTAGATTCACAAGGTTCAACAAAATATGCACGCTTGACAGATGGCTCAAGATTTGCTTTCGAAAATTATTTTCGGATTCTGTGAACCAAACTGTATAAATTTTTTAAAACAATTTTTTTTTTTTTTTCATTGTACATAAAATTAGAATTTTACATTTTAAAAAACAGAATTATATTAAATACATAAAAAAATATTTAGAAATACAATATTTCAGGTTATAAAAATATTTACATTTTAAAAAACAGAATTATATGAAGGTTTTTTAAACCATAAGGACTATATATGAGGTTTTATCAAACTATATGCTTAA
This sequence comes from Cucumis cinereus, assembly GCA_037974625.1. Lineage (NCBI taxonomy): Eukaryota > Viridiplantae > Streptophyta > Magnoliopsida > Cucurbitales > Cucurbitaceae > Cucumis > Cucumis cinereus. The sequence continues at coordinate 798,466 of JBBPDJ010000003.1, read as the reverse complement.
CTCTAACCTTCTCTAACCATAGGGACTAAATTTGTAATTTAACCAATTTTTTAAACATAAATTATATTCATAAATAGATTAATGATAGTTTATTGTCAACTAAATCTTAGTGAATAGGTAAGGCTAATTTCATGATTTTATAAATAAATAGTATGAAACACATTTAAACAAAATTTTAAATTGGAATCTAATTTTTGAATCTGCCACCAAATAACACATATCTAACAACATGAAATACAACCATATTTTCATTAAATCTTCAGTTTTCAAATTTCTATTTTCAGATTGTCTACCAAACAAACCTGTATATTTTGACAACATTTTTTATATTTTCATTGTACCCAAAATTTGAATTTTAAACTTTTAAATGCATAATTATATTGTATAAAGATAAAATTATTTAGAAATATAAAATTTCATGATATAAACTCAATTCAATTTGTAAGAAATTAAAATATTCATTATGTAATATATTATAAATATAGTCTTCATGGTTTGTTAAAATGACAGTTGCAAATATTGCAATCAAAATCAAAATATTAACATATATAATAACATTTTAAAAAAGTTGCAAACATAGCAAAGTCTATTAACGATACACTTTTATCGCTAATAGACTCTTATGGTATATCAGTGATAGATCATATCGTTGGTGGTCTATCACTAGTAGACATTACAAGTCTATCTACGACGAAAATATATCATTGACAGACTTTGCTATATTTGCAATTTTTTAAAAATATTGTTGTACACTTGATTATTATACCTAAAATTGCTACCAATTAATTACCAATTGTTAAATTATCTTAAATAGTTCGGGCCAATTTATGAAGCTTTTATCAAACCACAAGAGAAAATTCTAATTAACCATAAGTCCTCAATTTTAACTTAATCCAAACTACAGAGACAAAAATTTCAATTTATCATATAAATTATATAATATTACAAAATAATAAATTTATAATTTTTCAATATAAAATATTTTTATGAATAAATTAATAATAATTTATTGTCAACTAATATTTAGTGGATAACTACAACTAATTTTCAAATATTTAAATTGGACTCTAATTTCTTAATTATGTTACTGGACACATATCTGAAAACATAAAATATAACTCTCAACTATTTTGCTATATATAAAAACAACCCAACCCATTCTAAAAGGTAAATTGCTGGAAAAAAATTAATATCAAACATGTCATAATAGGCTAAATTAGGTTTAATTTGAAAAGGATAAAAAATCAATTGAAATTTTGTGTAGAGAGTCCATTTTTTTATTTATTTAGAAAAAGTTAAATAAAAAGAAAACAATTATTTTTAAATATAAAAAATAAAATAAAATATTTATAAAAATATTAAAATATTATCAATATTTTTTTATATTTATAAATATTTTTTCATACTTTTGGTATTTAAAATAATTATGTGTTTTTGTTTTTTTAGAAATGTAGAGTAAAAAGGAAAATTAATTTAATGGAAAATAAAAAGGTAAAGACCTAACCATCTCATCCATTTCTCTCTTCTTCTCTCCTCCGGTTCCTGGAAAACTCCACCCGTAGTCCCCTGTTGGCCGGGCGAGCGTTAACCCACGAACGGCGCCGGCAACACCAGCGACGGCTACAAGCAGCTTCCGGCGGCGGCTGCACGGCAGCCTCTTCGACGATTTCCACCTTCGAGGTACCCACGCCACTCGTTTCCAGAGAAGCCACGGCGTTTGACGATTTCAGCAACCCAAGGTTCGACATTTACCCACTCTTTATAGGCCTATATTTGAGTTACCCACTTCTTAACGGCTCTAAATATGTAGGCTTAAGCGTAGTTGGATATGTTCTAATAAGGATTCACGTGCATTTAGATAAGATTTAGTATGGAAAACACTAAATTTCATTGAAGACCCAAATTTTTTTATTTTTATTTTTATTTTTATTTTTTTATTTTTGTAAGATTTAGGTGATAAACACCTAATTGGACCTTTTTGAGCTGAAAATTCTCTATTTGTAGTTCGAAATTGTTTCAAAATGTACCACAAAGGCTTCTGGTTGTTTTTGCCTTTAGTTTTTGACCTTAGAGTCTTGGTCCTATTGTTAAGGGAACTTCCGGATTGCTTTAGGAGCACTTTATTTAAGTGAAATTCTATTCGATGGGTCTGTTTTCTCATTGATAGATGATTGTTTTACTTGTGTTATATCTATTTTCAGTGATGTAAATGCTTTATATTCTTGAATTATGTGTTTTTAGCATTTAAGCATGTTGTAATGTCGCATTAGTATTCATGTTGATGTGCTATTATCTGACCCTATGTTAATGAGTGAGTATAACCCGTTAGTATGCATATGATTTGTGGTGAGTGCGTGCTATCATTCTATATGATTTTGGGTTGGAGTATTGCTTAGAAAAGAATGCATTCTGATGAGTTTGTATGAGAAAAATGTTAGAGTTCCTTGTGTATTTATGAAGGAAAGTTGGGTGACTATAAGTTTTTCTTGAATAAAAATGATCGAGGGGTTGCATGTTGCATCTTACTGGTGGATTTAGAGCAGCATCAATACTTTGGATAAAAATGACCAAGGATTGGTCTGATGAGTCTCGAATGAGTATGTAGGGTAGTCATCAAATGTCTTAAACAAAAATGATCTAGAGGGATGCAGAGTTTGAGGATTTGGATAAAAATGGTCAAGGGTCAAACATTGAGCTTTGTCGAGAACTTTGAAGTCCAGAATAGGAAGGGTGAAGGGTAAACATGTTTTGAAGGAATCAGTCCCAAATAGTCTTAGTGCGTACTAAATATGAATGTTGAGTGAGCTCTTCAAGCTTAAATAGAGAGTGTGCATTACATGATATGTTGATTCATGTGTTAGCATGTTATAACTGCTGTTTATTTTTCATGTTAAACGAGCATGTACAAGTGTTGTGGATAACATGATGCGTAAATAAGTTACCAATTATCTTGTTGATGGTTTGATTCTCACACCTGCAATTGTTGAACTCAAAAAGGCATTGTTGGGTTTAGAAAGAAAAATAGAAATTGACAACATAAAGGGCATCTTTGTTAGTTGTTCGTTTAAAGGGCTCTCTTGTAAATGTTCCACGTCAATAATTTCTGCATGGTAGCTTTCAACTTTGTGATGAAATTGGGCTGTTTTTGGACCCAAACGGAAACTACTCTCCTTGTAAAATTGGTGGGCCCATTGAATTTTAGATTTTCATTTCATTTCCCTTTGTATCGATACGTAGTTTAGTCACTGTACTTCCATTTTTTTTTACAGAGTTAATTCCTGGTTTAAGACCATAGAATTCTAGATTTTGATTTCGTTCCCCTTGGTATTGGCTATATTTTGTAGTTTAGTCACTGTAATTCCATTTTTCCAGCCATGCCAATCGGTGAGCTTCGATTTTCATCTCAGTCTCCGACGGCAGTGGTGGATTCTACTATGAATAACGATGAGACATGGCTCTGGGGGCAGATCAAAGCGGAGGCACGACAAGATGCCGAGTCAGAGCCAGCACTGGCTAGCTATCTTTACTCGACAATTTTGTCACATTCATCGCTCGAGAGATCACTTTCGTTTCATTTGGGGAACAAACTCTGCTCTTCCACGCTTCTTTCCACTCTCCTTTACGATCTTTTCCTCAACGCTTTCTCCACTGATTATGGTCTACGATCAGCCGCTGTCGCTGATTTGCGAGCGGCTCGTGAACGGGACCCAGCCTGTGTTTCATTTTCACATTGCCTCCTCAATTACAAAGGATTCTTAGCCTGCCAGGTGAGAAATTGCACATTACAATTGAGAAATTGTTTGGGATTTGACCCATTTTGCCTCAAAATAGAGGTTCTTTGCGTTCATTTTGATGATCTGAAAATTGAGGTGTTTTTAGATTTGATCAGTCTGTTTATCGTTCTATTTATTCTTCAAAGATTGTGATTTATGAGTTGACTGGGGACTACTTTTCCCACATTTAGAGCAGAAGGCAGAAGTAAAGTAGCGATAAATCAAATAAAGAATAAGGGCTTCCTTTTCACATGATGATTCTTTATTGGATATATATTCATGTCTTAGGAAAAGTTACTAAATGTCAAAAACATCTTTTATGTTTAAATGCTTTATAAAGTTCAAAGACACCTTTGTGTTTCTTTTGTTTTGAATATTTTATGCACTATACTTGATTATAAGCAAAGGGGTGGAAGAAAATATTGTTGAACCTTTTAAGATTAGTAGGAAGGAAGTGGCTTTATTGCACCTACAATTTTCTGATGATACTATGTTATTTTGTTCTAGGAAAGAGGAGTCCTTCCTCATCCTCAATCATATGGTTCCTTTCTTTGAGAAACTGTCTAGATTGAAAATCAATAGAAGCAAGTGCACTATTTTTTGTATTAATACGGATAATGTTAAGTTACAGAGGTGGGCGGAGGTGTTTGGTTATGAGGTTGGTTTCTTCTCTTCTTATTATATCGAGCTCCCTCTAGGGGGGCAATCCGAGAGCTTTGTTCTTTTTGGATCCCATTTGTGAGAAAATCCACAAGAGATTGGCGGTGTGGAAGAAATGGTTTTTTCTCAAAAGCTGGGATATTAACTTTGATTAGATCTGTGCTGAGTGAAATTCCGGTCTATTACTTGTTGCTTTTTCAGGGCCTCTAGTTCGATTTGTACAAACATTGAGAAGTACATGAGAGATTTTCTTTGGGAGGGGGTGAACGAAGGTCACGGTTCCCATTTGGTGAGTTGGTAGTTGGTGGGGCACCCGATGAGTCAGGGGGGTTTAGAGGTTTAGAGATTGGCAATCTTAGAATCCACAATAGAGCGTTGTTGGCTAAGTGGCTTTGGTGCTTTTCTCTTGAACCAGATTCTTTATGGCATAGGATTATTGTGAGTAAACACGGCTCCCATCCCTTTGATTGGACGACGAAAGGGGTTAAAGGCACACACCGAAATTCTTGGAAGGATATCTCCTTCGAGCTTCCTACTTTCTCTCGGTTTACTCGTTGCTTTTTGGGGGACAGTAAGGACACGTATTTTTGGGAGGATCAGTGGGTGGGGGAGAATTCCTTTTGTTCTTTATTTCCGCGTCTTTATCATTTATCCTCTTCCAAAAATTGTATGGTTTTGGATTTTTTGGTTGGTTTAGAGAACTCCGTGTCTTTTTCCTTCGGTTTCCATCGTATTTGACCAATAGGAAATCGACGGAGGTGGCTTCTCTCCTTTCTTTGCTCGAGGGGTGCAATTTTAGGGAGGGGAGAAGGGACGTTCGTGTTTGGATCCCTAATCCTAGTCGGGGTTATACGTGTAAATCCTTGTTTAGTCTGTTGTTAGATCCCTCACCCCTTAAGGAGTAAGTTTTTGATGTTGTCTGGAGGGTTAAGATTTCTAAGAAAGTAGGTTCTTTATCTAGCAAGTCTTGCTTAGTCGGGTTCATACTGTTAATAGGCTTGATAGGAAGAGGACTTTGCTTGTCGAGCCTTTTTGTTGCATGCTTTGTCGGAAGGTGGAGGAAGATATTGATCATCTTTCTTGGGATTGCTATTATGCGAGGGTTGTGTGGAGTTCTTTCCTTCAGGAGTTCAGTGTTAGTTTTGCTAGCTCTCAGCGTGTAAGAGCGACGATCGAGAAGTTCCTTCTCCATCCACCCTTCAAAGACAAAGGGTTTTTTTACGGGCTGGGGTGTGTGCTGTTATTTGGGACATTTGGGATGAGAGGAACGATCGGGTCTTTCGGGGTAGAGAGAGGGAGCATAGTGAGATCTTGTCTTTGGCTAGATTTCACGTATTCCTCTAGGCTTCGATTTCAAAGCTTTTTTGTGATTATTCCATTGGTAACATTTTACTTAGTTGGTCTCCCTTCTTTGGGTTGGGGTGTTTTGACAGGCTGATTTTTTTTTTTTTTGTATGCACTTTTATTCTTTCATTCTCTCTCAATGAAAGATGTTTGATTTCATAAAAAAAAAAATTATGCACTATACTTATACAGCAAGTCATTTCTCTTTTAGGCTCATCGTGTGGCTCACAAGCTGTGGAATCAATCACGTAGGCCGCTAGCACTAGCCCTTCAATCACGCATTGCTGATGTCTTCGCAGTCGACATTCATCCTGCAGCAAGAATTGGGAAGGGCATTCTGTTCGATCATGCTACTGGTGTAGTGGTTGGTGAGACGGCAGTGATAGGCAACAATGTCTCAATTCTTCATCATGTCACTCTTGGAGGGACAGGAAAGATGTGTGGAGACAGGCATCCAAAAATTGGGGATGGAGTTTTAATCGGCGCTGGAGCAACCATTCTCGGCAATGTGAAGATTGGAGAAGGAGCTAAAATCGGGGCAGGATCTGTAGTGCTCATTGATGTGCCACCACGAACAACTGCCGTGGGAAATCCCGCAAGGCTGGTGGGGGGTAAAGAGAAACCATCGCAGCTCGAGGACATTCCTGGAGAATCCATGGATCATACTTCTTTCATATCCGAATGGTCAGATTACATAATTTGATAGTATTTTATACAATGAGTGGTTCTGCATTTTCGTCTCTCCGGCATTGCAACTGTGGATTTTACTTTCCATTTATGCCCTTGTCATTACAACAGCCATCAGAGCAGATACATCGACCCTCTTTTTGGCTTCCCCTCTTTTTGGCTTCCCCTGTAGTATATTCACACTCTTTTGCCACTGCTTGTCAGACAAAAAATTTTGGCAAATAAATAAAATGCAGTAACTTAACAAATAGCTTGAATGTCTTTTCTTTCTCTTCTTCTTGTTGTTGGCCTTCACCATTATAGAAATGATTTCTGTTCACTCAGAGTCTCTTGTTTATCATTTGGTTTAACTTGTATTTGCCATTAATATTACTTGGGAGGAATGGAACATACAAGTGATTCTGAAGTTGGTATTTCATGGATACTATGTCACTTAACAGATACGTGTCCTCTTCTATTTCTGTTAAGCGGCCTTGATAAATAAAGATAATACACGATCCTTAGTCTCATGATCTTCAATAGTGTGCCCATCTCTATGTTGGTAGACTGTATGAGAAATTCTAGCAAGATTTAAAACAATTTCAATGAAACCCTTAGAGAATATTGGTGAATTATTCAAAGTTTGAACTTCTTCATTCATTTTCTTCCACGATTCCATAATCATATCCTTTATGTATCGCCGTGCTTCTTGTTCTGACGCACCCGTGTCATTCATGTAACATTGTATAGATTTAGCGACATCTCCTCTCTTTGCTTCCTCCTATATAAGATTTAGAAAAATCTCATAATCAATACTAAGAAATATTTAATACTATACATAAAGAAGATAAAATTTAAAACGAACTGTACCGATGATGAAGCTAAATCATTGGCAAGACGAAAGATGATGGATGAATGTCGACTAATATTTGGATAATGTTGTAAGCATTCCAAAGCCTCAATTGTTAATGAGTCTGTGGTAGAGACATAAGCATGAACAAGAACAAGAGATCCTGATACTGAAATCCATGCATTCTCTAAATACTGTTGAAAGGTAGGTTTGTAACTGGTGTAATACCACTTTGCTTCTATCAAAAATGCTTTGCATAAATCTGTCCACTACAGTATTTGATTGAGGATCAGTGACAAGAATGATTTAGTGTGATGAGAAAAAAGAAGTTTCGAATTAGAATAAGAGCTACCACTTTTTTAAAATATTGAATGACATTGACTTGATGATCGTTGAGTAGTTTGAAAGCCATATCGTTGATGGTGTTGTGGAGAGTAATAAAACATAATTTCATGTAGTTAGGCAATGGATCAATTGCTGCAATATCCCATCTGAAAATACAATAGCATTGGAAGATTATTTCATTAGAAGAAAAATAACTCAATCAAAAACTCCAACTAATCAATTCGGCAAGAAAATGGGTTTCTCCAGGTTTTGAGGATCCTATGTTGATAAAATATAAGAACCTTGTGATATTTATAAGATACATGAGCTACTCCTTCCATAGCTAATTACTCCTTCCTATACAACAAACTACTTCGTCCTCGACGTCACCTCTACCTACATCTTCATCAAGCTGATTGTTGAATAGATGGTGGTGCCGAGGAGGTAGTGGACCTGCCTATTCGAGCTTTGACGACATTGAGAGGGAGGATAGAAGGTGATTAATAAGACCACACAATTGTTTTGCTCATGTAAATATTTTCGTTGACAGAAACAATGATGTGGCCATGTAATGAAAGTGCATGGGCACAACATATCTTTGCGGACCTTTTTTTTAAAGTTGCCTAAAAAAAGTTGTCTAAAAAAATGTCGGTAGAGTCCAAAATTCTTGTAGTGCATGCTAGTCATCTAGTCAATTTGTTTTCCTTAATGAAATTTAGTTTAATGGTTTTTTTTAGTATAGAGTCCTTTTAAGCGTATTCTTGAAAACTTAGAGTCTAAAACAACCACTTTTAAACATGAGAGACTAAATACACTTGTTATTCAAAACATAGAAGGCAAAACGTTACTTTTCCTAAAAGTTCTATAAATCATGAAAATTGAACACATATTGGTTATCTTTATATGTCTTAATCATCACATAAGTTTGTTCGATTTAAATGGCTAGAAATTACCTCTCAACGACTTCGGTAAAGAGTTCGAGTTCGTCCAAAGTTCCATAGACATCATAAACATCATCAATAATTGTTATAAATGAAGCAATTTTTGTAGACATTGTTCTAAGATATTGAAGATGAGGTTCACATCCCATTCCCACAGACCAAAAGAAATTAGCCATCAGTCTATCTCTTGCAAACTCAAGTTTCTCTCCAAGCCCTGTGCTCTTCCACCACCTTCATATACACCAAAACAAAACAACCACTACAATATATTAATTTTAATTTATAAGAAAGAACAAATAAAGATATGTATAAAAATGAAGTAAAAGAAGAATATGAAATGTAACTTAACATTTGTTTTCTTTTTACTTAAAAATATTTAGTCTTTTCAGAACTTAGAAAATCATTCTAAATAGACTCTTATGTAGTACCTGGCGACGTATTTGAGCTCATCTTGATGTATGGATTGGACAACGTTGAAATCTAACTTGGCTAATTCTAACAACACTAGATTTGAGTCGGGTTTTGTTCGGTACACATCGATAAACCATCTAGCCTCCAATCTTGGCATTCTCCAATGAAGTGGAAGTTCAAGAGCATGGCTTATCATACTACAAACTATTTCATCACTACTTGATCCAAGGTAATTTGAAAGATGTTGAACGGCAAAGTGCCTCAGTTCATCCAAAAGGCATTCACCTTCCATTGCCAAAAAGGAAGCTTCGTACAATGATAACATTCCTTTAGCTTTCTCATCACACATACTATCCATATTTTCTAGTTCATCCCTACACCCGTCGAATACCTCTGTACGAGTAATTATAAATATAACAATTAGGTCTAAAATATTAACAAACATAATACAATGTAAAAGAATTTACAAATATAACGGAATTTAACTTCAGGCTTCAAAATCTATATATCAGTGATTGATTATATCGTCAATAGGAGTCTCTATAAGTGATAGAATCCATCACTCATATCACTATTAGGAGTCTATCAGCAATAGAGTCTATCACTGTCAAAATATACTATATTTTCAGTTCATTAAAAATGTTGTCATGCACTTAATTTTTAACCCCTAAAAATACTACCGATTGTAATTATCCTTGAAAAATAATGTTGATTTTCAAGGAGAACCAAAAAATTAAAGTCTAATTAATTCAATAACTATTTTATATTGAAAAATTGTTTTAAATAGTAAAACTGTTGAAAATATTTATAAATATAACAAAATTTTACTTTCTATTTGTGATAGATTTATATAGACGTCTACCAGTATCTATCGTCAAAGTGCTAAATGTCTATATTGGTCTATTCTGACCTATCACGAATGAAAAATAAAATTTTTATATATTTATAAATAAGTTGGCTCATTTTACTATATTTGAAAACATTCCTTTTATTTTTCACTTTAAAGGCTAGAAAGTCAAA
>JBBPDJ010000003.1:767614-788377 GCA_037974625.1 Cucumis cinereus | reverse complement strand
AATACAACTTTACCAAAGTTAATAAGATAAATAATAATATAAAATTACAATTTACCTTAAAAATATATTTGGGATGTTACATACGTATAAAGAAAAATTGATTTAACAAAATAATAAACTTGAGGGAGCTAATTGATTAAATTGATAGTTCATGAGTGTTATTGTAACTGACCCATAGTTTAGGGGTAGTTTGTGCAATTTTTTCTAATAATAATAACAATTTCATACGGAAATGACTCCACTATATTTTTTGATTGGTAATACGGATGTTAATATAAATTATAACTGTTAAATTATGTTTTTTAAAGAATTATTTAAAAAAACAAAACTTTTGAAAACATTTACAAATATAGTAAAATATTACAATTTATTTGTGATAGACTACGATAGACTACTATCAATGTTACAATCCATGAGATATTAGTGTCTATCAATGTCTGATAAAAATTCAGTGTCTATTATTGACAGAATCTAAATTCTTGCTCTATTTTGTAAATATTTTGATTCATTTTACTTTATTTGAAATACCCAAAAATATCAATAATAGTAAACTTTAAGCCTAATTTCGTATCCAATTTTGAGTTTGGTTCTCATTTATTTGAATAATGAAAAAAAGATAAATTAATATGTGTCTCTTTTCTATATTTAAAGACACCAAAAATCCAAAAACAATTTTTGTTTTTTTTTTCTTTAAGCAGTTAGAGAAGTTATTAGGAAACCTACTACATGTATGTACATGGGAGTAAGAAAGAAGTTTAGAACTTCAAAAAATATGTTAAATAAATAAGTAAAAGAGAGACAATATATAAAAATAGAAAAATTTTAGGAAAAAAAAAGATATGTTAGAGATAATATATTCAAAGAGAAATATGTTAGAAAACAAAGATAAGTTGGACTCCATAAAAATAATCTCAAATGTAAGTGACGTGGAACTTTATAGTTTAATAAAAATAATCTGATAAAAAATGTAAACAATGAGGTTTAAACTTGGGTCTAGAGGGGATGAGAGATAATTTTACCACTAAGCTACTTCTTGGTATTGAAATTTAATAAGTTTTGTAAAGTTTTGGGGAGCTTAAGTTCTTTAGGCCTATACTAAATCCGCTGGTGAGTTGGAGGAAAAAAAATACAATTTAGAGATAAAAAAAACTGAGAAAGAGAGTTTTCTAGAGGTGTACCATTATTGATTGAGATATTCTTATTTTGACCTGATATTTCTTTACGAAACGAAATAACAATTGTTCGAAATTTGGAAGTAACAAACATAAATTTATAAATTAAATAAAAAAACAAAAACAAAATTATAATCAAAAGATCGATATCGCATAGTTTTGACATATTTTTTTTTATTTGTAAGAATTTGATTAAAAACTCAAATAGTAATCAAACAAGCTTTTGTTATCAAACGTGACGTAAAAGAAAAAGGAAAATGAAATCGTAATCAAATAAGTTCGGAAACGAGATGTGTGTTACCTTGAGGGATGTGATAGCCATGTTGCCTTAAAATTTTAAAATGAAGAGATGTGGCATATAAGCTTTTGTTGTTGTTCCATTCCAAACCTTCTTCTCCATTATTGAATCTTTCATTGATAATCTCTAATATTTGATTTATTTCCATTTGAAAGTGATATTCCCAACAATTCATCAACAATTTGCAATTCATCAACAATTTGCAACCTTTTCAAACTATCATCAACCAACAATTCTTCATTGAGCATCATTTTCACTCTTCTTATTAGCATATTCCTTTTATTTAAACATCTATCATCCTAAAATATAACATAAAAATCCAATTCAAAACTCGAAAAATCATATTGATTATTCCGAATGTAGTTCAATAGACAGGATATTTATAACTTATTCCAAAAAATCTTGGTTTAAAGTATACCATTTTTTGTGTGTAAATAGGAGGAAAATAACATAAAAAATCATAATATAAAAGTTCTAAATTAGGGTATGTCAATTATCGTTCTTTAAATAGAATGGTAAGTTTAAGGCTGCTGTCGAATTTTAACATTGATAAGAGACACAAATGTGAAGTTTGTGTTGAATCAAAGTTTACTAGAAAGTCATTTTTGTCTGTGGAAAGAAGTAATGAGTTACTTGATTTAATTCACAACATGAAAAGTACTTCCACAAAAGGTGGTAAGAGATACTTATGCCACTTTCCATTTAGTATGAGAATCCATTCTCAAAATATGATATAATGAATCAATAAGATCTATACACTTAAAGATCGACAATGAAAACGCTTAAACTTTGACACCAACACACAAGAGAACGGCTCCAATATTTTTCAAAACGGTCATTAAAAGAACACAAATTGCTCTTAAATATGCACAGTGTTATAAGAGAATTTCTGGGCAACGACACCAAAATATCCAAAGAATCGAACTTCAGTAATCTTAAATAAATATAAAGCTAATTACAAATCTCTAAAAAACTCCTCATTTGGCTAATATTTTTTAAAGCAGAACAACAAGAGTTGAAACCCATCAAATACTGGAGTGACAACCAGTGAAACAACTCAAAGAACAAAAAGCCAAATAATCTAAAACTAATATAACCAACTAAATCTATAACAAATTGAGATGCAAATGAAAAAACAATAGGTGGATCTGACAGAGGACACAATATCAACCATGATGTCACAGACAATATATCCAACAAGAGGGCCGTTACAAAAACAAACAAAGAAATAATGACACAGGAATTGATAACTAGTTTGGTGCAAAATCACCTACGTCTAGGGGGCAGTGTGCCCGGTGGAATGAAACTTCACTACAAAAAGAGTTTAACAATTAAAACAAAAGTATTTATATGAAAAACTTCCGCTTCAATGATTCTCGTATAGCTTGCTCTTCAATGTTCCAACTTAGGCTCCCCATAAGTTTGAGCTCCCTTAGCTTCCACAAAAAAGTTTCTTCAAGCTTTGTATGAGATCCCTTCAATACATTATGCTTAGGCTCTCCCTAAGAGTGAGATCCTCTTGCATTCACCATTTTAGGCTCCTCTTAAAACTCTATCAAAAGAAACTCCTCTCAAGTTCTACAATGGCTACCACATCAAAAAGTCTCAATGACAAGTACAAGGTTTTTAGTACCTCTTTCGTGATCTACAATGTCTACCAAATCTCAACCTCAATGAACATGACAACACTTAGCAACAATACATGAAGGTTGAGGTTTAGACAAACCCTAAGCAAAAAATGATCAATGTATACAGACTTTTTTCATGAAGCGGCGAACCCTAAAAAAAAATAATGAATGCAATATGAATAATGGCTAGGTTTTTAAATATATATTTCCGGAGAGAATAAACATTATTTATAGGAGGGTGAAGGCTGAAGATGTGTAGGAGAATAATGTTCAACGAATCTGCAAACAATCTTTCATATATGGAAGAATATTTTGTTGAAGCTGCTGCCCAACGATCCCAGTGTTATTGTCAATAATGCCTTTGACATGTAGTCCAACATGTTGAGCAAATTTTGCCTTTAATAAATTTAGTCAATCAATGCAGTAACAACAAATTTATAGCTTCTTAAAATGTTGAGATGTCAACCACATATTGTTTAAGTTTACATTAGTGACTTTGGATAATGCAATTGATACTTGCAAATAAGATAAATTTTTTTAACGAACCACAAAAGAAAAAAAAATAAAAATCCTTGGTCTATATACATAACTATGTTCCTAATTCTTTTTTTTGCATATATCGATCTGCACGCATTCATTCACCACAATATACAATATTTTGAAGTTTCTAATGTATAAATCTAAGCAGACTTGATAAATAATAATAATACTCGATCCTTGGTCTCATGATCTTCAACAGTGTGCCCATCTCTATGTTGGTAGACAGTATGAGAAATTCTAGCAAGATTCAAGGCAATTTCAATGAAACCCTTAGAGAATAATGGTGAATTATTCAAATTTTGAACTTCTTCATTCATTTTCTTCCATGAGTCCATAATTAAATCTTTAATATATCGTAGTGCTTCTTGTTCTGAAGCACCCGTGTCATTCATGTAACACTGTATAGATTTAGCAACCTCTCCTCTCTTGGCTTCCTCCTGTACAAGATTTAGAAAAATATCATTATCAGTACTAAGAAATATTAAGTACTATACATATAACTAAGATAAAATTTAAAAAGAATTATACCGATGATGAAGCTAAGTCATTGGCTAGACGAAAAATGATGGATGAATGCTGAATAATATTTGGATAATGTTGTAAGCATTCCAAAGCTTCCATTGTTAATGAGTTTATGGTAAAGACATAAGCATGAACAAGAAGAAGAGATCCTGATACTGAAATCCATGCCTTCTCTAAGTACTCTTGAAATGTTGGTTTGTAATTTGTGTTATACCACTTTGCTTCTACCAAGAATGTTTTGCATAAATCTGTCCACTACACAACAATTTAATTGTACAAAGAATAAGTTTCCAATTAGCATAAAAATTATATCCAAATAATAAATAAAAAAATTAAAGCATTTACCATTTTTCTTAAATATGGAATGACATCGACTCCATGATCCTTAATTGCATCAAAACCCATGTCATTGATGGTGTTGTGGAGAGCAATAAAACATATTTGCATGTAGTTTGGTAATGAATCAATTGCACCAATATCCCATCTAAAAGTTTAATCCACATTTTTAGAATAATTTAAAATTTATAGATTAAATAGACATCATACGACTGATAGAGTGTTTTTTCCCCTAAAATCAACTACATTTTATGGTACTTAAATTTGGTTGGATTTATTGGCTATAAGTTACCTCTCAACAGCATCGGTAAAAAGTTCGAGTTCGTCCAAAGTTCCATAGACATCATAAACATCATCAATAATTGTTATTAATGAAGCAATTTTTGTAGACATTGTTCTAAGATATTGAAGATGAGGTTCACATCCCATTCCCACAGACCAGAAGAAATTAGCCATCAATCTATCTCTTGCAAACTCAAGTTTCTCTCCAAGCCCTGTGCTCTTCCACCACCTTCATATACACCGAAACATATCCACTATAATATATTAATAAAGAGATATGAAAACGAAAGAAATGGAACAATCTCTAATGGAGCTAAGAACCTATTTGGAACGACTTTTTAAACTTTTAAAAGCAAATTTCATCTTTACTACGTAATATTAGTTTTTTTTAGTACTGCTTAAAAAATCACTGCAAATAGATTCTTATTAATTAATTACCTTGAGACATCTTTTAGGTCATCTTGATGAATGGATTGGACAATGTTGAAGTCTAACTTGGCTAAATCCAACAACACCAGATTTGAGTCGGGTTTTGTTCGATACACATTGTCGATAAACCATCTAGCCTCCAATCTTGGCATTCTCCAATGAAATGGGAGTTGAAGAGCATGGCTTATCATAGTACAAATGATTTGATCATTATTATTGGTTTTAAGGTATTTTGAAAGATGTTGGACGGCACATTGTCTGGCTTCATCCATAAAGCTTTCACCTTCCATTGCTAAGAAGGAAGCTTCGTAAAATGATAACATTCCTTTAGCTTTCTCTTCAAAAACAAAATCCAAATTTTCTATCTCATTCTTAAACTCCTTGAACACCTCTGCATGTAACCAAATAAAAAACGTGTTATGATATCGACAAATAAAGAATACATATAATACGTAAAATAAAAGAAAATTAATACACCGATTCATGAGTACTTCAGTAATAGTGTATTGATTGCATCCACGAATAGAGATGATAGTTCTATTAGAGAGAATGTTACAAAAGATTGAATGAATGCACATCTAAGGTTTAAAAGCCCCCAATACTTAATCACTTGTAGTGTCATACAACAAATTCAAGACATTTCCAACCAAATGTTTAACAATTATTTTAGTTTTTAAGGATTTAAGCTGTAGAAATGAGATGTGTGTTACCTTGAGGGATGTGATAGCCATGTTGCCTCAAAATTCTAAAATGAAGAGATGTGGCATATAAGCTTTTGTTGCTGTTCCATTCTAAACCTTCTTCTCCATTATTGAATCTTTCATTGATAATCTCTAATATTTGATTTATTTCCATTTGAAAGTGATATGAGATTCCCAACCTTTGCAATTCATCAACAACCTCCAATCCTTTTAAAGTATCACTAACCAATAATTTTTGATTGAGCATCATTTTCACTCTTCTTATTAGCATATTCCTTTGATTTAAACGTCCCTCCTCCTGAAATTAAAGTAAGTTTATGCCATCAACTTCATTTATTGGCCCTACCCAAGCAACATAAATCTAATTTGAAAGACTTTCACTGGTATATCAGATAATTTAAAAGTCGATTATTCAATTTTTTCATCTCTACAGTTTAAAAAAGACTTAGGTTAGGTTTTTAAAAAAAGAGAAAGAAAAGCTTTAAAACACTTTTGTAATATCAAATGTTAAATTTTATATTATAGTCATCACATATCTACAAATCACATATAACTTAGAGGTAAGCTCAGAACAATCTAAGCAGCCGTTTGGACCCCAACTTCAATTGGACGGAGTGAGCTCACTTACTATTTGGGGTTTCTATTATAATAGTCTGTGTTTCTATTTATTATAACATACAATTAACAATAGTATTACTATTTCGAATTTGTCTTTGATACCATCCTTTGCTATTTTCTACCCATCTTTTCTCATTCTTCATTAATTCAGACTAAAATAGTCTACATTATGAACACAAACTATTATAACCCACATACTATAATAAATAACTTAACCTCCACAAACCTCCTAATATTCAATATAGACAACAAATCATATAATACTGCTTTTGGTTAGGGACCATGATAAATAGACCATATAAAAAGTTAACCAAACTATATATACCTTCCTTGAAAGCTTCTAATGGGTGTTTAGGCCACCTTCTTGAAATTGGTGGAGTGAACTATTACTGGTAACTCATGTTTGAGGCTCCACATATAATATTGAAAATTACAACTATTTATAATCTACATTTTTCACTTATCCTTTTTTTTCCCTCTATGTTTCTGTGTTTACTATTTTCTATCTAGAATTCAAATATTATGCACCTCGAATACCATTATTATAACTCTGACTAAAATTGTGTAAACCTCAAACAAACTTGAAAGTTCATAAACTTAAATAGTTTTAAAACTTGTGTACGTTTTCCATACAATAGTAGTGTTCTTACCTTTTCAAATGATAGATACTATAGGAAGCAAATAGCACAAACAATGAAAACGATTTTATAGTTACTATGAAACATGTAGGGTTATTGTAGTGACTAAAAATGTGTAAAGTAACATGAAAAGGTTTATATAGAAGCATTACCATGAATTCACTCTTCAAGGATTGAATAAACTCGTGTTTCCAAATAGGAGGTTGGTAATTCGCAGATCGTCGAACAATAGAATTATGAGAAAGTTTTTTGATGACCATGGATGGCTTATCCATTTGGGAAAGAACATAAAATTTTGGAGAAGGAGGAAGATTTTGTGTGGAGGTAAAACGAGAGATATTGGAAGGATAAAGAGGAAGGAGAAGATGGAGAATACTACTCATTCTCATACATTCACAAAACAAAATTTAAAGATATCAGTCCATTGGTTTTATATATCAATTAGTTCTCCTTGTAATGGTTTATTACAATACTCATTCTCATACATTCACAAAATAAAGATTTTAGCAATGGTTATGTTGTTGAAAATAATTGTACTAAGGGTATTTATGTAATTTTTATATCCTTGTTTATTTCTTTTTTTGTCATGGTCCATTATGACCTATATATATTACATCTTTTGTATTCTGTTCATTATTAGAGAAATATACAAAATACTCGTATCGTGATTTTTTCTCCTTGAACTAAGGATTTTCACGTACAACTGGTGTTATTTTTTCTTCTTCTTCTTTTATTAATGGTTATAAATGTAAAAAAACAATATTAGTTCTTATTTTTGTTTTTATTATTCTAATTTTATTATTTTTTTTTGTCTATACGAGGAAAATATTTAGTGGTCAAATTACTTGATATACTTTATATTTGATAGATCAATCAGTTATATAGCTAATATACTAAATTTACCATTTATGAACCAAACTTATTAGTGTCAAAAAGTTCTCATGCATTATTTGTTATTATTGGTGGACTTAATTTGAATCTTTATTCATTTGTTTCAAGTTAATAATTTCTAGTATATGAATATCAAGTTATAATGATTAAATTTTTCTGCTCGATAGTCATTCAATAATGAGTCTATCATAGATAAAAGTAAACTTTTTTTATATTTGTTAATATTTTTTTTTATTTCACTATATTTGAAAACACTTTGTTCTTTGTTATAGGTAATATTTATTTACTCCCTTTGCGCAAAAATAAATAAAGTTCATTTGCCCTTTGGTGACACTGTCATTGTGGGCATTCTTGTAGGTTGACCTTTTAGCTCTCTTCTCTGATTTCTTTTTTCAAGCTGACATGCATATAAGAGATACATGTGTCAACGTGGTATTAAACCTACTACACTTTGTTGTCTAAGTTAGTATAAAAAGTATATAGTTTAGCTCACCAAAGAAGTAAGGTCCTCCAGCTCTCCTTTGTAGTTTACTTAATCTTTCTTTGGAGTGTTAAATGAGGTTATTTATACCGTCCTTACTTTGATAGCCACATGTGGATACGTGTTACCATGATGGTATCAGGGTGTTTACGTCATTCAAAGTTGTGGTGTACCTAACTAAGAACACCTCAATTCTTTCCGAATAGGTATATATTTACGAGCTCGACTGGTCGGTTCGAAACTCGAGGATATGAAGTTCCCTTCAAAGCCACCTCTCCATTGTCCAAAGGTTTAGGTCCACATGTGGACTTTAGGCTTAACCCAAACAGAAAATTCTTTGAATTTAAATCATCCATGGACGAACTTTAACTATACATTGACATATTTCCAGAAGAAAAAACCCCTTTTTCATGGATGTCTGAAATTGTTAATAAAATAGTAATTAAAAAATGGTACTATATTATATTGACTAGTACAGGTATTATATGCTTACCACGATGATAAAAATTGAAATTTAATTACCTAACCAACGATAAAATGATTCGAGTATAATTTAACCGAAGAGAAGGAAGAAAAAATAATTCTAAATAACAATTTTAGAGATAATAATCAAGTGTATCACAACATTTTAAAAAATTGAAAAATATAGCAAAATCTATCACTAATAGACTTGTAAGATCTGATAGACCACAAACGACATGAGGGTCTATTGTTGATAGACTTCGTTATATTCACAAATTTTTTTAAATATTACTATCTAAATTAATATTTTGATAATGACAAATGTTTCATAAAAAAACGTGGTTCTTAAATCTTATGAGCACACCCCACACACTCTCTGACCACATAAACCCTATCTTCTCATGTCTCACTTACAACTTCTAGTATTGGTGTTCAACTCCCAATCCCAACCATAAATATTAATTGCCTTTTTTAGGGATTTTTTAATATATAAATTTTCAAAATTATTTAAAAGAATATTTTAGTTTTAAAGAATGTCGCAGGTTGAAGATGATTAAAAAAAAAAAACAGAAAAAAAAGGACCTTCTCTCAAAGCATAAATCTGGCTTTTGTTTTTTTTTTTCTAAAAAAAATACAAGGTGGTATATTAAAAAAAAATAAATAAATAAAAGAAACGGTTGTGAAAATTTAAAATAATTATTTTAAGATTAAAAAAACACGTTTGATCTCTAGAGGCCGGAAATCGAGTGTTGTCTCATTTTGTCTTGTTCTCAAAACACTTTGTTGTGTTGCACATAAAGTTTTGGTGAACGATTCTCCAACTCTTTATAGAATGGTTAGCTTTAGATTTCATCTCGTGATATGTCACATTGTCTTTGGTCGTGGATGAAAAATAGATGGAAACTTCAAATCTTAAAAGACTAAAAATGTAATTTACACTAGAAAAAATAGTTTATTCTCAACGTTGTAATTTCTATTTATGTCGTATCTCTATAAAGACTCAATCGCCTTTGTCCCCTCAATTTCTTGTCTCTCCTCATGAATCATTTATTATTTTTATTTTTTTTCCAAAAATAAGATTCACAAATCTTTCTCAAATTAGAAGTGTTCACGTGGACTTATAAACCTCCAAACCATCATTCTCTTCCTTCATTTAATACCACAAATTTAATATCAAAATCCTTTTCTCTAATATGATAAATGTAGTTCTCAAAGTTTGTCAATGATAACATAGAATCTATCGCTAATAAATTATGTTATATTTGAAAATTTTTAAACGTGTTGTTATATATTTAATTGTTAGTTATAAACGTATCATTAATTGTAATTAACTTTTTTTTTTTTGGTTTTTCACACTCGTTTCATCTTCTTTCTTCATCTATGTAAAAATACAGATACATAAAATTTTTTCTATTGAGATATTCGATAGAAATTTCAAACAATTCTTTTTTCATTTTTCCTTTCTAGCTGTTAGACCTTAAATTTTTTAGAAAATGATTTATTTTTAAAAGTAAACACTTCAAAGTTAAACTAAACACACCGTGGATATGATAGTTCATCATATATTCTCAATCCCAGGCTGAGCATATGGGCAGTACGAGTCGACCACAAAGCTTCACAGTATTGAGCAATGTAATTAACCTCATGTGCAGAACGAGCCGACCATAAGGGCTTTTGATTCGAAAGTTTTAAAGGCAAACTATGGTAAAAAATGGAACCACCTTTAATTTCAGTCAATTTAATTAGGCGATTTTTTTAGGGTTTTCGTCGGAAAATTTATTTAAATATTGTACTTTTGTAAACTTATTAGTAATTTGTGGTAGTTTTCAAACTAATTAGAAAAATGTAGTTGTTTTGTGTGGAGAGAGAAGGGCGAGGGTTCAATCCTCGTCCTTGAGGAAAAGAAGAAGAAAGTAAAAAAAAAGGGAGAGGGTTGAACCCTCGCCCTTAAGAGGAAAAAAATGAAAAAAAATAATAAAAAAAATAAAAGAAAGAGGGGGAGGGTTCAACCCTCGCCCTTAAAAGAGTGTGAGAGAGAGAAAAAAAGAAAGAAAAAAAGAAAGAAAAAAGAAGAAGAAGGGGGCGAGTCCATCAACAGCATTTATATTATTATCAAAATTAATAATATTTTATTTAATCTAAATTTTAAATTTTAGTTAATTTTAAATTTTATGTATTTTTAAATTTTAGTATATGTTTTTTTAAAATTTTAAAATAATAATTTTTTTTATGTATTTTAAAATTTTTATTGGTATGTTTTCAAAACAAAAACTACAAATAAAATAATTGAAATGTGTTTGGTATACATGTTTTAGAAATGATTTTCAAAACCAATATTTGACCGACTATATATTTGTAAATGTTGTTTTTAAAATTTGATATCAATTACTTTCAAACCAACTACATTTATCTAATAAGTTTTGAAAATAACTATATTTAAATAAAATTTCCCTATTTATTTGGTTTTTTTATTATGTTTGCTTTTTTTTTCCTTTTAATTTGTTTGTTTTTTTAATTGCGATGGACGATTCACTTTAAATTTATTTTTTTATTTTTTGTATACGGTTAAAGAAAAAAAACTCTTTGTCGTATTAAAAAAAATTTGTATTGAATTTTTATGAAATATAATAATTCAATGTTTGAGCTTTAGTTTACAATAATTTAGATTTTGTTTGATAATTATTTGGACAAATATCAATTTATTCTTCTGAAGTTTGGAGATTGTATCAATTTATCATAAACTAGTTATTGTATTAATTTAAATCCTGAACTTTGAGGGTTATATCAATTTATATCATAAACTAAAATTGTATCAATTTAAACAAACTTTCATAAATGCATCAATTTAAACTTTGAACTTTTAAGTGTGTTCACAAATGCATCAATTCATAAGTGTGTTCACGAATGCATCAATTCATAAGTGTGTTCAAGTAAAACATAATAGAAGGTTTAAATTGATATATTTATATAAGTTCATGGTTTAAATTGATACACATGTAATAGTTTGTAGTCTAAATTGATACAATTATTAGTTTGAGGTTGAAATTGGTAGAACTCCTGAAGTTCAATGTTTAAATTGATACATTTATTAGTTTAAGGTTTAAATTGATACAAACTACAAAGTTCGAGGGTATAAATTGATATTTTTCTAATTATATTGTTTTTAATTTTAAATTTTTTAAAATTAACCTAATAAACTAGCATGAGTTTATTCGTCTATCACCGATATATTTTGTTATATTTGAAAATGGATTTATTATTTAAATATTGTTGTTTTACAAACTTATTAGGAAATATGGTTGTTTTGAAACTTTTTGAAAATATATAGTGGATCAGAGGGGCAAGTGTTCAAAACTCGCCCCATTTATAATGAATAAAATAGGACGGGTGTTGAGCACTTTATGAAGTTGAAGGAAAAAGGCGAGGGTTGAACGCTCGTCCTTTATATATATATTTATTCACTATTAATATCTATATCTGATTTTGGCTAGGTTGTATTTATGAAGGTATAAATTTTGTCTTTTAATTTTAGGTTTTGGGTTCAAATCTCATGTTAGGTTTGTTTTATTTAAACTATTTATAAAAATATTATAGTTTTAAAAGTATTTATTAAAATATTGTAGTTTTAAAGGTCAAAAGTATTTAACATCAATGTTTTTGTTTTTTCCCCTATTTTTAGAAACACTTGACAAATTATGAATTGAGCTTATCTATTGTTAGGTAGATTAATATTTCAATTATAGTTTGTACATATAAATAGGTTATGACCATTTGTCAATTATGCAATCTTAACAAAAAATTGTAATTTGTAGAATGTGTTTTTAAACAATGATCACAACTAAACCCAAAGTTGTTAATCTTCAAATACAATATTAGAATTTGGGATTATTATAAAATAAAAGAAAGTTTGATTGATAGTATTAAATTTTAGTCAAAATGTTTGTTTATATAAGTTCGATATTGATATCGTAGAAAAATTCACAAAATATAATATATAAGCAACCTAATATCTCTAATGTACACGTAATATAAATAATAGATATTTATAGTGTTCACACGAGATTTCGACAAAGAAAATTTAATTTGTGGAATTTGAATTTTGTATTTAATTGATTTCAATTTAGTAGTACAATCTCTAATACAGGCTTTCTTTCAAAACATAAGCTTTTATACTTGTTAATCTTATTGGATAATCGGCTTCTAAGCTTGATGATAGGCCTTTGGGCTTGATGATTGACATTTGGGCTGTTGATGTTCGTGGATCGTTCTTCGACCTGTGGATAAACTTTAATTGGTTAAAATTTCTCATTCAACAGATAATATTGGTGTTTTCGCTCTTTATAAAACAAAGAAAAAAATAACAAATAGTAACCAAACAAATTTATATTTATTTTTCTTTTTTCTCAAGAAACAGGAAACAAAAATAATAATAAAAAATAATTATGTCTCTTGTTCCCAAAAGGGAGGAAACGAGAAACGGAAAACGATCGAGAAATAAGGAACATGAAATGAAGATGTTGTCAAATAGGCCCTTATTAGCCACATCAAAATTAGAAATGTTTAAATTCACTTAGAAAAATAATATAATGTATCTTATATCGTTGGAGCTTCTAATTTATAGGTCCCTTCCTAAACTCGTAAACGATATTAAGGCTATAATGTACCGAATAGATGTTTTTTAGAGAGAATCTGGAATGGAATTTGAAATGTTCAAATTCACTTAGGAGAATAATATAACATAGCTAATATGCATTTTATAATATAAAGTTTACATTTTAATTGAACTTTATAATATAAATTTAAATTTGGATATTATTCAAAATTAATTTATGAGATAATTAAATATAATTGTAGGACAAATTGAGTTTAGAAAAACATGTTTAGTCTAATTAATTTAGATTAAAATAATATATAAATTAAATAAAACAAACCTAACATGAGATTTGAATCCAAAACCTGACACTAAAAGACAAAATTTATCCCTTCATAACTACCAACTAGCCAACATCAAATATTAATTTTAAAAGGGAATGAGTATATTTATAAAAGACAAGGGTTGAACCCTCGTTCTTTTCCATTCATTTGTTCTTTACTCACTTCGGACGAGTGTTCAACACTCGTCCTATTTTATTCATTATAAATGGGTCGAGTTTTGAACACTCGTCCCTCTGAAAATTTTTAAAAGTATTGCTACTAGATTAATTATTATTCTTAAGAATGCTACCGAAAACAATTACTCGGATTCAAATTCAAAAAAAAAAAAGGTGAAAGGAAGAAAATGAAAAATGAAAGCACCACAAAAACGTGGTTATTAATTCCTATGTGGTTGTTAATTGTGATGTCCACAGTTCCCCTTAGACCACATAAACCCTATTTTGTCATATTGAAAGAAAGAAGCCCGACAGAATATGACGTTTCTCATGTAGGCCTTGTCTACGTTGGTGCTCATTGCCAACCAACATATTATATATATATATATATATTAAAAGCTAAAGTCACTTTGGTTATAACGATTGATGAGGCTTGTCAATGGATATTCGAGTCTAGCTAAATTTGTGCTATTAGCAGGATGGGTTGGATCTGGAGGGAACCTAACTAGATTCTGATCTTATAAGGTTCATATTTCATGATATCAAGGGGGTTTGTCATTGCAAATATTGGTTGTTAATGAAATGTGAATAATCGTCATGACTTGGCTTTTGGTTTCACTCCAAAAGGGTTCATATATTCGGCATCATCCTGTTATTAAGTTAATGTAAGATTTTGGTCGCATGCTCAACAATCCTTCCATTAAAAATAGAATAATTGTGTTTCTTCTCAAATACTTATCCATATGCTTACCTATTATCTAAGTTATCTTCTTTAAATAGGAGTGCACCACTGATATAACCGAAAATGTGTTATCTAGCTCCGTTTAATTTAAGCTTGTTCTTTAATTTTATGTTCTTATTTGGTTATTTATAGTTTTCGAGCAATTCGAGGTTAGAATTCCAGTTTGGTGACGATTTGGAGCTTAATTGGACAAAAATGAAGTCTAGAAGCATCACCCGAGGCAAAACTTGAAGAAAATGGTCATTTTGGCCTCTGTCTTACCGCGTTGCAGCGTCGTAAAATAGTAGCGTAAGATTTCCTGAAATGCACTCGGCGCCGCTTTGCTATCTTAGAGCGTTGCGGCACTGTGACTCAGACACATACATTTGTTCCGAGAGCGTCGCGGCTCCGCATCATTTTTTTTTAAATACTCCTTCCACTACCTAGGTCACCACACCACAAATTTCAGCCGACTTACACCTGTGTTCTCTCTATTTTCTGAAGTTTTTCATCCAATTCTAGTCTTCGAATTATTCCTCATCATCTGATATGTGGATGAGAGGCTAAGGTACACTTTTCTAGCCTAGATCGTTAGAATACTTTATCTATTTCATTGTTTGTGAGCTTTGAAACTATGATCCTGATGTATGGACGATTCCCATATGAGAATCCCTTCTCAAACTCTAATAGAATGAATCAATATAAGATTTATAGCACTTAAGATCGACAATAAAAGCTTTCACAATCTCATGGATTGACGAACATGGATCTTTCGGCACCCACACACAAGAGAACCAATCCAATATTCTCCAAAATGGTCATTAAAGAACACAACTTGCTCTTAAATAGACCGTGAAAAATAAGAGAATATATCCACATTAAACATTTGTAGAGCATAAATAAGGAAAGAATACTCCAAGAAAAAAAAACAACCTTACAGAATTTTTCTGATAAGAAAAAAGTAAAACTACAAGATTGACATCCTGAGAGATAACTTGTGAGCCAGCTTCTGCACAACGACACCAAAACATCCAAAGAACCAAACTTCAGTAACCTTAAATGAATATAAACCTAATTATAAATCTCTAACAAACTCCTCATTTGGCTAATATTTTTTAAGGTAGACCAACAAGAGTTGAAACCCATCAAATACTGGAGTGACAACCAGTGAAACAACTCATTGAACAAAAGCCAGATAATCTTAAACTAATATAACCAGCACCAAATCTATAACAAATTGAGTTGCAAATTTATAACTTCTACAATGTTGAGATATCAAACCACAAAAGGAAAAAAGATATCTTTGGTCTATATACCTAACTATGTTCCTAACTTTTTGCATATATCGATCTGCACTCATTCATTCACCAAAGTATACAATATTTTGAAGTTTCTAATGTATGAATCTAAGCAGACTTAATAAATAATGATAATACTCAATCCCTTGGACTCGTGATCTTCAACAGTGTGCCCATCTCTATGTTGGTAGACTGTATGAGAAGTTCTAGCAAGATTTGGAACAATTTCATTGAAACCACTACAGAATAATGGTGAATAATTCAAAGTTTGAACTTCTTCGTTCATTTTATTCCATGGTTAAATCCTTAATATATCGTCGTGCTTCTTGTTCTGAGACACCCGTGTCTTTCATGTAACATTGTATAGAATTAGCGACTTCTCCTCTCTTTTCTTCCTCCTATATAAGAGGTTCAGAAAAATCTCATAATAAATACTAAGAAATATTCAGTACTATACATAAAGAAGATAAAGGATCCTTTGATTTAAACATACCTCCTCCTGAAATTAAAGAAAGTTTATGCTATCAACTTCATTTATTGGCTCTACCCAAACAATGTAAATCTAATTCGAAAGACTTTCACTATTATATCAGGTAATTTAAAAGTCGATGATTCAATTTTCTCATTTCTACCTACTAAAAAGACTTACAATCACAATTTTAGGTTAGTTTTTTTAGAAAAGAAAAAAAAACTTTAAAACACTTTGTAATCTCAAATGTGAAATTTTATAGCATAGTCATCACTTGTCTACAAGTCACATATAACTTAGAGGGAAGCTTAATTATAGGAACTATAATCGAACAACCCTCAAAGCATAGGAATTAAAATAATATTTTACTTCAAAACAAGAGGAAAAGCGAGGGCATGTTTGGTAGGCAACTCAAATAATTATGATTTATGTTTCTAGATTCATTGATTTTAATGATTATGTGTTTGTCTAGTCCTCTCATGTCTGGATTATGTTTTCGAAAACTGTATCTGAATTCTGTGATCCAAATTGTGCAAATTTTGAAAAAATTAACTTTTTTTATGTTTTTAAGTATCCAGATTTTGAATTCAGAGTTTTGAAATGCAGAGTTATAATAAACATGATAAAAACATGATAAAATTAATATTTCATCTTATAGGTTCAATTATTTTTGTTAAATTAAAATATATGTAATATATATAGATATTATATAACATATAGTATATGATATGACAAAACATCAATTATACAAAAATTATAACATAAACAAGTTCATAAATTAATTAGTAATATGTAGTTTACCTTCAACCTAGTATTTAATAAGTAACTATAATTAGTTTTATAGTCTATAAATATAAAACACATCTTGAAAAATAAAAGAAATGAGAATTTAATTTTCTTTGAAACTTTCGTTTTCAAATTCCTGTTTGCAAATTACCTACCAAACATGCTCTTAAAGTTTTTTTTTTTTTTGAAATTATTGAATGCATGGAATATAAGAATGCTAGAAGCGAATCATACGAGCAAAATAACATGTATAAAAGTTAAACTTATAAACATATTACCATGAATTCACTCGTCAACGATTGAACAAACTCACACTTCCAAATAGTAGGTTGGTAATTTGCAAATCGTCGAACGACAAAGTCATCGTAACCGTTTCGAACATTAGTCGATGACTTAGCCATTTGGGAAAAAATATAAGACTTAGGATAAGAATTAGAAACATTGTTTTATGTGGAGACAAAAGAAGAAATGGGGGAAAGAAGAGGAAGCTGAAGAAGACTCATCGTCATATTCATTTCACAAAACAAACTCTCCCAATGACTTTAATGATTGAATTTAGTTTGTTTTGTTGAGCAAAGGGAAGCAAGTCTCACTGCTTTTATATACATTAATTTATTATAAAAAACCTGTTCTACATGATAATTATTTAAAAAAACAGAGATTTTTTTTTTTTTTTTAATGTTTTGGTGGTGACAGATATAAAATAAGAATATATTTGTCTGGAGAAGTGACGACAGAAACCATCTATGAAGTTATGCATGTGGATGTGGAGAAAATATAAATCATTATGTCATTGCATCATGCATGTTGGTTGGTCTAAATTTAATTATTATGGGATTTTGATAATTTTACAAGGAATGTGAGAGTGAGGACAACACACGTAAATGAAAGGATCTTATACCTACCTTGTGAGAAGTTATCTCAATCTCGTACCCTAGCTTGTGAGAAGTAATTATCTCATAGAGATGAAAAGAGCTCGTACATAGAGGAAACCTAAGTAAGTCTATTTGAGGGAACCTCAAATAAAGCTTGGAAAGAAGTGCGTGTTCACGGAAATGAGGGGATCTCAATCTTAGAGGGTAAGTTAAAACAAAAATATGATTAGTTGTACGTAAGTTCACTGTAGAGGAAATCTAATAGACAAGTACTTTGTTGTAAATGCATAACTCATTTAATAATCAAATAATTTTGTATCACAAACATAATGCCACTCAAAGTAGATAACTTTGTACTGAACTGAGTTACCCAACTTTGTTGTCTCGTTGATCGAGCGAATTTCGTCGTCCAAATCCGGATAAAAATTAATGGAACTATCCACAAGAACTAGTCTTAGTGGCAAGATCTGATCGAACTTAGAGAGCACGTGAATTTTTCAAGAAAAAATTGTTCCCAACCCGAAGTAACCGAAAAAGGAGGAGTATGTTTTGATGGTTTTGAATTGCAAAGAAAATAAATTGCAAAAGAAGTAAATTGGAGGAATGCAATATAAAAAGAACCTACATTGGGTTTACCGGATTCATTTTATTCAGGTCATTTGCTCACGGGGTTTCCATTAATAAATTAAGTTGATTGTCTTCACCTTACCAATTTAATTAGATAAGCTTAATTAAATCGTCCTAAGAATCAAACTAGCTTAATCCGAAAAGATGAAAAGCATACCAAGTCGAATCAACTTAATTGCATTAAGATTTAGAGAAAGTTAGGTGAATAATTAACTTCCATGCGTCTAGCTAATTATTCAATGGTTCAATTCTAAGTTGTTTAGAACAATGCTCAAATGAATTTGCTAGCAAGCTAATCTAACTTATTGCTTCATGCAATTATTATGAAACCAAGAAAGTTACATAACAATTAAACAAACATCATAAAGTCCCAAGCGTCCACAACATGAATAATAATCATTTGATTCAGAATTGAAAACCGACAATAAGACAACTTAGTTCAAATCCTCACAGAAGCTAAGAAATACAATGAAATCCTAGGAACCCAAGCTAGAATAGAGTACCTTAGCCTCTCATCCACCATGTCGGATGATGAGGAAAAGTTAGAAGACATAAACGAATAAGAAAAACTCAGAAAATTGGGAGAGATCGTCCAGTGACTTCTGGAAAACCGAGATCCCTTGACCTAACAGCAAAAATAACTTTTATAAAGTAACTGACAGAAAATACGTACCCGTCAGAGTCGGAGCACCATGGAGCCCTGTGCATTTTGTGAACAGTAAGGCTACTGCCTTACAGCATCATAGGGCGTCACGACCCTGCAAAGTAGAGGCTTTAATTGCCTCTTTTCTTTGCTCTTTGTACCCGGTTGATGTCTCTTGACTTCGTTCTTATTCGTTTTAGCTTTAAATCTACATCAACACCGAATTCTACCCACGTAAAATGATGCATGGAACGAACCCAAATTAAGCGGAGTTATTTATTACGTTATATCTATAATTCAGTTTCTATCACTCATTATCTATTATTCAGTTTCTAAGGGCCCGTTTGGTAACGTTCCTGTTTCCTGTTTCCTGTTTCTGTTTCTAATTTTTTCAGAAACAGGTGTGTTTGATAACGTTCCATGTTTCTTGTTCCCAAAATTTGAGAAACGTTTCTATAATTGTTAGGAATTTGTGGGAACAAAAAAAAAGAGTTTCTACTGTTCCGTTTCTCTTTTTTCTTCCTTTTCTTCCTTTTCTTCCTCTTCTTCCTCTACAAACATCACTCAAAATATTTCTTCCTCTCCAAATCTTTCTTCCTCTCAACCTAGGATATACAAGTAACTTTTTTCTTTCAAATCTTCTTATTACTTTTAAGTACTCATAATAATGTTCTTCCTCTTACAAAAATTATATGTTCGAATTCTACTTTACGCGATTTTTTAAATATTTTTTTATGAAGATTTTTTTTCAACATTTCTTTATTTTTCTCTTTTCTTTATTAGTTTTTTAATTAAAAAATTCTTCAATATTTATATTTATATTTTTTAATATTTAAAATTTAAATTTATTTTATATTTAAATTTATATAATATTTTAATTTTTAATAGTACATCGATTCTTTTATATTTCAAATTTCAACTTCCAAGATCGACATTGATTTTTATTTTTTTTCTTTTTATACTTGTGTCCATGTTTTATAAATTTTTTTATTTACAAAATAATTCTGTTACATTTATATTTTATTTTTATTTTAAATTTATCTAATATTTAGATTTATATCTTATTTTAATTTTCAATATGCATATTAATTTTTTATAATTTCAACTTTTTATTGTTAATTTTGCAATATGTGTGTTTATATATTATTTTAATTATATGATCTTAAATCTAACTTATTTTTTTTTTAGAGAAAATCGAGTAGAATTTTACAATATATAAATATTTCTGACTAAGACATTCATTTAGCTTAACTTTA
>JBBPDJ010000003.1:740096-767514 GCA_037974625.1 Cucumis cinereus | reverse complement strand
CAAAATGGAAGAAACAAGAAACAAGAAACAGGAAACGAGAAACAAAGAACAAGAAACGAGAACGTTACCAAACGGGCTCTAAATAATCTACTTGTCGTTTCTATTGTTACAAAATATTGTGCTTGACCTAGCTAATGTATATTCCATATTAGATCTCTATTTCAAAATTTCATATTTCCAATAAAATTAGTGCTGATAATGCGAGAAGTACTCTCAAACTGATTAGAAAAAAAGAAAGATCATTAGTATATAAATGAAGAGTAAAAGCATCTTCAATATCATATAGATACTTTTTAGTCTACAAAAACAAAGTTTATGAGACCTTAGGCCAAAAGTACACAATATGCTGTATCAGATATGACTTATGAGTTATACTGCTCTGGTGACGAGTATTTTGTCGGTGGTTTAATAATTAACTAAAAAATATCCATTACTACATACATATATATATAAACAGTACCTTCGTAAATTGCTATCTAAAAACAGTTGATTATTTTAACATAAAACTAAACTTTTCTGGAAACAGAAAAAAAAAATGGTGTCTGAGAGAGATTGAAAAGGATAATTAAAGGGTGGTGTTATGAATTATTTCATGTGGGGTGGTACGGTGAGAAGAGCTGTTTTGGAACTTCATTCCAAAAAAAAAAAAAAAATGAACTCTAAATAAAAATGTGGTTATTAGTTCCTATGGTCACGATTCACACACTCTCGACCACATAAACCTTATCGTGCGTTGTTAAATATGTCTTCAAGTTTTCGAATCGTCATGTTTAATTTCTTAAAGAATACCCAGTTGAATTCAAACAAAAAAAAGAAAATAACAAGAGTCCTTACGACCAATCATCTACAAAATTTACTGTGACACCTGTTGGGCTTGAAATGAATTGCAGAAGAAGAAGCTTGATCAATTGTGAGATACTTGTACAGCAACGTGCGAACCAAAGGAGGCCACGTACTTGGAGTAATGCTGCAACACGCAAGGTGGAGTCCTTTCTCTCAATCAATTTCAGTCACTTAGATCATGAACAAGAAATTCTCTCAAGTGTCTCTCTTCTAATGGTGATTTTCAGGAGAAATGAAAGATGAAGAATAAGCAAAAAGAAAACAAGAGTAGAAGATGAAGATTTTCATATGCAAGGAAAGGAAGGAAAAAAGACAAAACACAGTAGTTTACGTGGTTCCACAAATGATGCCTGAGTAGCTTTTTTATTTAGAAATTTTTGTAGAGATTACAAATCACAGATGAGTTTCTCTTACTTATTTTCTCTAACTAATTATTCTCTCCTTTAGATCCTTTTTTAATAGGATGAATATTACAGATTTGTTGTGAGAAAAAAAGGAAAATGAATGTTGAATTCACTTAGTTAGTACTGATTAACAACACCCAAAGTTTGTTCGACAAAAGCTAGACCGTTACCAACTTGGAGCCTCTTACACCCTATTTGTATTATCTTTAGAGATTGACTTTCATATATGGATTTATCCCCTTGTTCCAGGGGATTATGTTCGTCTCAGGGAACATGGAGTACTTCCCAAGTTACTAGTCTCATTCAAGCACACTTAACTGTAGAATTATGATGGAATCCGGTTCCTTAATGTTGGTATGATTGCACCCTATTATACTATGCTTTTAAAGTCTTTGATTCTTCATCTAACAGTGATCAAGATAAACCCATTGTTTTAGATGTTGCATACTTGAGAAAGACAGTATAAAAACACGTAGATACGACTACAAAACGTTTGACCATTTCATTTTATGAATTTAGAGAACCTCACATAATCTTATTGATTATGGCTTACAAATTAAACAAAGCTTAAGGTCTTATGAAACATGATTTTATTAAAGTTTGTTTTCCAACCACAAGAAGATATACATTATGTCACATATGCAGATTTTTGCAATTATGCTAAAAAGTTTAAAGTGACAATTCATTTTCTATGAATTAAGATTTCCAAATCCACTCAAAATAATATATATGTAGTGATTTGGTATTATTAAATTAACCTTAGAAAATTATTCACTATATGAATGAACAGAAATTGGTTGAATAAGAAGAGACATTACACGATCTTTTGTCTCTTCATGTGCTGTGCCATGTCCATCCCCATATTGATACATACATTGAGCCATTCGAGCAAGATTCTTAGCTCTATCCACGAACACTTGAGGGATAATAGAATTCTCTACTTCAATCTTGTTTAGCTTCTTCCATGTCTCATCAATCAAATGCTTTATATATTTACGAGCATTACTCTCTGAAGCTCTCGTGTCGTTCATGTAACATTGTATTGATTTTGGAACATCTCCTCGCTCTAATTCATCCTGAATGAAATTTATCCATCAAAACACTAGATTACTCATATAATGAAATAACAATGAGTTAAAATTAATTTATATCAAGATTCAAGACTAATAGTTCACGTACCGATGATGTTCCTAGATCATCAGCTAGTCGTAAAATTAACGACGAATAACGAATCAAATCAACGTATTGTTTCAAGTTTTCCATATCCTTGAGGGTTGGAGATGTGACAAAAACATATGCATGAACTAATATAACTGGTCCTGATATTGAAGTCCATGCATTATCTAGATATTCTTTCAATGTTGGTTTATAGCCATTGTGGTACCATGTTGCCTCCAACATATAAGTTTTGCACAAATCTAGCCACTGTTGAAAAAAAATGTAATTAGACAATGATTTGGATGATGTAAAATCAAATTTAAAATAAAAGAATGTTTGCTAAATTGTAAATTTAGTCCCTATAGTTTATAATTAGAAATTAGTATCTATAATTTGATAAATCGTCATAAATAGTACCTAAGGTAAGGACTATAGTTTTAGAATTTTATTAAACTATGAAGACTATTTATGAAGTAATTTTATTAAACTATAGAACTATATTCTAACCTATAAAATCATAGGGACTAAACTATAATTTTCTCCAAATTATAACAAAAAAATGTTTAATGTAAATTAACTTTAGTAAGATGAATCAAAATATTTATAAATATAGTAAAATCTATTAGTGCTAGACCCTAATAGACTTCGATAGACTACTATCATCTATCACTGATAGATATTACTGCCTCTTATTGATAGACTGTAATATTTTACTATATTTATAAATATTTTGGAAAGTTTTGCTATACCGCTCTCTTAAGATATTGGATGACATTAATTCCTTTGTCTCTTAGTACATCAAAAGCCATCTCATTTATAGAATTGTGAAGAGCAAGAAAACATATTTTCATATAGTCAGGAAGCCCATCCATTGCAGCAACATCCCACCTAAAACCAGAATTTTCAACCGAATCAAATATTAAATAGATTTTCAAATTCAAATTGAAAAAAAAAAATATTTCATGCATGCAAAAATTTGAACCCTAAAAAGTCTATTTATGTATTTGAACAATATGTTTCCACAATTTGTTTTAGAAAAATAATTAGTTGAACAAGCTTAGTTAATTAAACCTAAAAAAAGATAGAAGCAAATATAGCAATCTGACGTAAAGTGTTAGTAGATACAGTACAACAAAAAGAAAAGTTGTACATAGAGTAAAATTTAGATCCAATATTTTTTAAAATCTATTAGTGATATACTATATCTATCGTGAGTAGAAGTCTATAAGGGGATGTTTGGTTAGCGATAAAAACACGAAGTTGAGTTGAGTTGAGTTTTTGGTAATAATTATAAGGAAGTAAATGGGGAGTTGACACGAATAACGAAGTGAGAAAATGTGAATTAATGTAAATAACGAGGTAATAATTATAAGGAAGTAAATGAGGAGTTGACACGAATAACGAAGTGAGAAAATGTGAATTAATGTAAATAACGAGGTAATAAATCTTTTTAATTATTGGTGAACCAAACAGTGGAAGTCTATTAGAAATTAAATCGATTACTACGTATTTAAATAAGATTTTTCATAATCTGTTTTAGAAAAAAAATGTGTTCATGGAAGTAAATAAGTGTTGGATAAATTGTAAACTTAAAAGGTCAAGGTATTTTAGTATAGAAATAAAATTAGAATTAAATATTTAATTAGAAGAGGGCTATGAATTTTTTTAGAAAGCTAATCTCAATAGCTACATTCTTGTTACAAACTAATGTTTAAGAGATTTTTCTTATGTGTGGTAGAAGATCCTCCACTTTTTTACGCACAAAGAAAATTGGAAAAAAAAATGTCGACACATTTCTCTAAATACTAGTTGAGCTACACAAACGATTGTGCACCAAATTTTTGTTAATAACTTACCTCTCGATTGCGTCGGTAAAGAGTTGGAGTTCATCTAATGTGCCATAGACATCATAAACATCATCAATTGTTGTTATGAATACATTGATTTTTGTGGCCATTCTTCTATAATATGAGAATTTAGGTTCATATCCAAAACCTACTGTCCATAGGAAATTCTCCATCAATCTATTTCTTGCAAAGGTCAATTTTTCCCCAAGTCCACTGCTCTTCCACCAACTACATTCATATGCAACAAAACAGGTTAAGTTTGTAAAAGCATTATTGATGTTACTAAATCCACAGATAAAGAATACAGACAAATGTCAAAAGAAACAAAATTAACACATAAATGTGTAGTTCACTAACGATATGTTAGATACATTTACGCACAAAGGAAGAACAATTTTAGTAGAGAGGATGGTTACAAATATGAATAGAATAGCGCTTCTAGAAAAATAGAGAGTTTATCTCGTGTGCTTCTCTAAACATTTGGATCATAATTGCAAATAACCCTAAACAATTAAATATCTAAATACGAATTCTAAACAGGTTTCTAGGATAACAAGGGCATGTTGTACTTGGTCAATCGAAGCATCATATAACAAATTCAAGACATTCCAACAATTGATATAATTTATTTGAGCGTAGCATATCCATTTAAATTAAAAGTCAATGCACTCTATTAGGGGTGCACATAAGTCATGGACCGAGCTGGACGTAAATTATGGACCAATCAGAAGTCCTTAGGTTGACAAAAATTGAACCTTATCGGTTCCCTGTGCAAGGGTCAACCCAACCCAACCCAACCCATAATTTTCGAGTTGGGTCAGGTTGGGTCATCGAGTTGATTTTTTTTTTCTTTCACAATTTACACTATTTTTTCATTCTTTTCTTTTTCCACTAAAAGTTGAATTTTTGCATTGAACAAAATGACATATTTACGTAAATGACCTAAATATATTACATCAATTTTAAAAAAAAATTATAATCAAATAAACAACGAGCATTCTATGTAAAGTCCAAGTGTTTATCTTTAAATATATGAATCAAAATTCATGTAAAATCCAAGCCTACATTCAAATTCATTCAAAATAGAATTAAAAGCATTCTATGCAAAGTTTAAGTTTACAATAAAAATATAAATATAATAATAATAATAATAAAACCAACCCAATCCAACCCAACCCAACAAAATGTAACTCAATCCAACCCTTACGGTTTGGGTTGGGTAATCCAGGTTGGTGGGATTACCGGATTTTTTTAACACCCCTACACTCTATATTAAAGATTTCATACAGTACAAAAATTGAGAGACTTTCAAAATTTCTATATGATACATAAGCTACTTCTCTTATTATTGTTTTACTTTAAAACAGAATCTCATGTTTTTTTCTATTTTGGTATTGGAGATCATAAAGCCCAAACGGATATTTTGTCAAAAAAAAAAATTGAACCCATATTAATGAACTTAAAAGAGGCATAAACTTCAAGGACGTTTGAGGATTATCTCATGTTCCGAAAGATGCATGGGTGGGTCACACCTTCTATTGTCATTTGAATTTACGATTGAATTTGATGTTTCTCTAATATATCAAGGGTGATCGATATCTAATTCATTGAATATCCTTTGGGATTATTGTCTATAAAGCATGAGGTTTGACCCCAACAACAAGAAACATAGTGTAAAGAACTGATATAATGGTACTGATATAAATAAATTTTGAATGCTCTAGATATATATGTTTATAAAAAGTGTTACCTTGATGTATATTTCAAATCCTGTTGGTGGATAGATTGCACCCTATTGAAATCTAGTTTAGCAAATTCAAGAAGTATAGGATTCCTATCCACTTTTCTCTCATAGATATCAATGAACCACCTTGATTCCAATCTTAGCATTCTCCAATGCAAGGGGAGCTCCAATGTGTGTCTAATGATCGCTACTTCATTTTCATCTTTGCTTGATTTCATGTATCTTTCTAAATATTCCATTGTAAAATGTTTTGCCGTCTCTAAAATGTTCTCGCCTTCTATACTTAAGAATGAGGCTTCATACAAACATAACATTCCATTTAAGTCCTCGTACAAGCGTGTGTTGAAACTTTTCGTCTCATCCAAGAAAAAGTTATTGAAAACCTCTGCCATTAAAAATACAAATATATATTAAATATTAAAAATATATATATATATATATGCATTT
The DNA here is from genome assembly GCA_037974625.1 of Cucumis cinereus. NCBI lineage: Eukaryota > Viridiplantae > Streptophyta > Magnoliopsida > Cucurbitales > Cucurbitaceae > Cucumis > Cucumis cinereus. Next base: position 761,071 of record JBBPDJ010000003.1, on the reverse strand, counting down.
TCTAATGCTTGTAACACGACCTTACTATATATAAAATTTTCACGTCCATAAATTTTTATATATTCCATGGATTTGACATCGATGTAATACATAAGGAGTGAATAGACATTTTCATTAGGACATCGACTTTTAGAGCTAGATCCAACTTTTTAGGTAGAATCCAAGAACAAGTTTTAGCCCATAAAGAATAACTCTTAGTTATATATATATATATATAGAAACCGATATTGGCATTCATCCCAGAAAAAACATAGCTAGTGTTTAAGAAAGAACTGTACATTGATACCTTCTGAAAGATTGAATCCATGTTGCCTTAGAAGTCTAAATTCAAGTGATGTTGCATAGAGATTATTGTTTTTCCAATCGACATCTTCATAGCTCTTCTGGTATGCTGCTTTCAACACGTCGTTAATCTCATTCTCAAAATGGTACGAGATGCCAAGTCGTTGTACCATATCAATAAGCTCAAGTTGTTTTAGAGGATCGCCAATTATTTTCTTCATAATGACTCTTATTTCTTCCTTCAATTCGTTGAATCGATCTACATATATTTCTGTCTGGACAAAGAATACACATATCGACATATAATTTCCAATTTATTTTCAAGATTAAATTTATTATATTAAATTCTTGTTTGAAAACCATTTGACTCTTTAATTTTGAAAATTAAATTTTTAAAAACCACTCTCACCTATAAATTTATATGTTTTGTTATCTATTTATACTCATTTCAAAACCACGTCAAGCTTAAAAAACTATCAAAATTAGAATCTTGCTTTGAAAATTGAGAGAAATTAAAAAAATAATACTAAGAAGTAAAGCTAAAAGCGAAGTCGCTATAAAATAGGCTCTAAATAAACATAAAAACGATCAATTTAAAAATTTCCACCATCCATACCGCAAATTCACTTCTCAACGATTGAATGAACTCATGTTTCCAAATAGGAGGTTGGTAATTTCCCGATCGTCGTATAATGATCTTATTACACATTGTTGCAGCGCCAATTGCTTTAAAGGTGTAAGGCACGCATAAACGATTAAGATTAAAAGAGACTCGTTCGACGAAAGGACTTGTCGGGAAAGTAGCAAAAAGTTGGTGAAGAGCCATTGATAGAGAAGAAAATGAAAGAGTTATATTTAAACTCAAACTTTGTTGGTTGATTTGATAGTTGTAATTCTTAAGAGAACCACTCTAAAATATATAGATGATCCAAACATTGCTTTGTTCTTCCATAGTGTTTTGATTTGCATTAGATTAATCATATTATGGTTCTATTTACACTAAGCTTTTACTAAATAATTATTAGTTATATTTTTTTAGTGCATTATTTTATTTTCTTTCATTATTTTATTATAATTTCACTCTTCAAAATGACATGTAATTTTCCTTTTTTTTTTATTCTTCATTCTGTCTGGCTATATTTGTTTATTAATAATAATTTTGTTTTTTAGAAAATTTTTTAATAAAATAATTTTTAAAAGCACACACAATTACTATATTTGTATCGCTTTTTCTTTTTTATATTGTGGCCAATTTATTTATTAATAATAATAATTTAAAAAACATACACACTTGCAATAAAAAAGGATAATACATAATCATTGTTGGAATTTTAAATTCCTAAATCATACCTACTGCCTTAGGAAATGACTCCATTGTCTTTTTTTTCGTTAATAATAAGAATTATTTTTAGGACACTTACCATATATAACAATTGGGCTCAAAATATTTGTAATATAACATAGTATAAAAAAATTCAAAACAAATGCAAATATAACAAGTCACACTCAAAATATTTACAAATATAGCACAGTACGAAAGAATTTTATAGATATGGCAAAATTTGTTTATGATTTTGAAGTCTATCATTGAATGTATAGATTATATCACTGATAGAAGTCTATCAACAATATAAGTTTGTCATTGATAAATTTTGCTACAATAGCATTTTTTTTATATAAATATTGTTAATAACTTAGGTATTATTCTTAAAAATACTACCCAATGCAATTATCCAAAGAATTTACAAATAGAGCAAAATTTAGATTCAACTCAGAGTCTATCAATGATAGATTTTGCTATGTTTATAATTTTTTTAAAAAATAAATTGTTGCACTTAATTATTAGCCCTAAAAAGTACTATATGTGTTAATTAAAACTCCGAGTTTAAGAGGGAGACATAAATGAACCGGAAATTACAGCCGAATGTGAGAGATCCTGAAGATAGGAAAGTATGGTTCAGAAAGGCTTAAAAAATTGAAAGTTACTACTTATCTCAACAAGATACATATTCCTTTCCAGTGGCACAATCTTAGAAATTTAGTAGTTAAAGTGTGTTGGTGACTTCCTTAGACTTTTTCTATGAAGCATGTGAGTGGGATAAAATATGTTGAAAAAGCATGTGTTGGTTTGTAAGGACAATTTTCATTCTTAAAAGCATTCAAGACAAGCAAATGTGTTGCTGAGTTGTAAGAGATATAGGGAAGTGATGGGCCATCAAGTGTCGAATCTAGATTTTGGATATTGGGCCTAGGCATTATAGTGCGGATTAAATTATGTTCGTAGAACCTTTTGTGGTTGCTATAGTCTGAACTTTGTTCAATTTTAATCTATGTACTTTCACATGTCAAATTTAATCTCTCGAAGTTAATCATTCCAGAAAAAAAAAATTCAAGAAACCACAAATATGTGAATACATGTTTGTCCATATTGAAAATGCATATAGGATAGTAAAGGTATTTTGAAAAACAACTCGTTAATACATGTTTGTCCATATTGAAAATGCATATAGGATAATAAAAGATATTTTGAAAAACAACTCAATAATAAACCCAAAAATAGGGATTAATATTTAAGATTTAGATTGAGAGGACAAAGAACTAAAGTTAAATAACTTCCTATTAAAATAGGGATTAGTATTTTTCAAATTATTGCTTAACTAATCTCCAAATAATAATCAATATTGTGTGTTTGTGTTTGTTTAAGTGCAATAGAGTAAAGCGATTAAATATCAATCTCGTGATTAATAACACTTTTGTATGTTAGTTGAACTCTAGTCAACTTTAGTCACTTTGACCATCTATATTATGTTTTAATAACATATATTATTAGATAGAGAAGAGTAAATGATATCTTATCTTTATTTATATTTTGAAATTAAATTTTAAAATATTTTGCTAATCTATATTTACTTTTCTTTCTGATCAATAGAATACTTTTTAATAAGAGTAAAATAGATTTTGGTTAGTAAAAGTATTTTGACAGAGTCTTATCTCATGTAACTAAAGTTAAAACTCTTTGAGTTAACTTAACTATGGTTAGCCATTTACACCATTGGATGAGAGTGATGTGTATTAGCTGTGTTATATAAAGAGCTTGGGAATCATAAAAAAGATGGAGTGAATTATTATAGGTTGATTATCTTCTCTTTTCGTGATTTTGTCGTAGATTTAGGTCGAACCATTAAAAATATTTTCAATTTATTTGTGTTTTTTCCCTGTTGAATAATTTTCATTTGATTTCTGGATTTTGAATATTTTATACTTTTACTCTCGAATTTTACTAAAACACTTACACTTTTGACCTTTGAGATTAACGATTAGTTTGTTAATCTCAAAAAATTATGAGGCTAAATTTTTTAAGTAGTATTATGTAACAAATTACCTAATGAATAATTAGTTAATTGTTTTTAATTGATTGACAAACATTAATATCACGGGCTAAAAGTGAGTATTTAGTGAAAATATCAATGGTTAAAGTGTAAATCTTGTAAGTAATAACCAAATGAAAAGAAAAACAAAAATTTCTTGGATAAAAATATCATATTTTAAAAAACCTACGCATGTATCAAATGAAAATTATACTCAACACCTCGAGGGTGAGTAATCAGTCATAGATTGAAGTATAGATAAGAAAGAGAAATGAAAGATGTAGAGACTTGAAATACGGTGTAGATAGAGGATTTTTGTCTACATTCTAATGGGTAGGGCATTTTATCTCTTATATTTATTTATTTGAAAAGTAAATGTAGATGCAACTTTTGAAAGATCAACGATACTTTTTAAACGAGGTTTTAACGGTTTCCATCCATGTACTAATTAACGGTAAGAGTATCTCTTTGATTTTTTTTTAAAAAAATCTAAGAATATATTAATGAAACTTTTGAAAGTTCGGATGTATTTGTGAAATAATGATAAGTGAATTATGTTTATTTTTCAAAAAGTTTATTTAAGGATATTAACGAAACTTTTGAAAGTTCAAAAATATTTTCAAAACAATTTATAGAATTCTAGAATATTTTCTATAGTTTAGACATATTATTTAATAGTAGATAAAAGGTTAAAGTCTAATATTTTAAAATTTGAACTATATATCAACCTCGAAATTAAATGTTCGATTTTTCCGTCTAGGTATTCAAAAACAATGAAAAGTTACATTTATCTTCCACACAGTATGACAATGTTACTTACAATGATCCAACAATTGCAAAGACAAACAGAAAAGCAAAGTGTTACATTTTAAAGACAATCTGATCCTGACGATCTGGTTGTTGGCATGAGGATATTTGAATATTGGGATGGGGATAAAGAAGTGTTCACATTGAGTCTACTTTCTGAGTAAAGATACATGAGAAGAAAAGTTCATGAGGAAGTGAGTAAGCTTAAGTGTCTTGATAGACACACTGCTTGTAGTTGGATGTCATTCGCTTAATCTATGTGGCCAAAACGAAGGTTGGTTGTCTTGACATAGCTAGCTCTTCCTTTGTAAAAAAGAAAACGAACATAGTAAAATGTTGCTAAAATGAATGGTGTAGATAGTTATTTGCTAACTTTGTTGAACTAGATTAGGGGAAAAAACTTGAGGAAGATGTATTGAAAAGCATGCATGTTGAACTGATAAAAACTAAATGAAAAGGGCTTGCACATGTGTTGGGGGATAAAAAGTTTTGGCCATAAAGTTTGTTAACCATGGACGTGGTAGAGTAATTCTACCGAGGGATCATTAGCATGTTTATTTTGAATAATGAAGTTTGAATCAATTACATGCATGTTTAGAATTTCTCTACTGTCTTATTTTATTATTATCGAGAGTAGCAAAATTATAAGTTTAGGGTGGTGAAAAGCACTGAAAAAGTGCTTTTTTTGGCTTAAGTTTTTTGTTTGTTTTTATACATTTAACGTGTACCTCAATGCATTTTATTTTGATGTGCAGGATTCATGCATTAAAGATAGTTCGAGGAAAATAATCGTAGGAAGGACAAAATAGTCATAAGGTGCGAAAATGGTGGGGAAAATGTGCATGGGTCTCGAGGCTAGAAGAATGAAATTAAAACAAAAAAAGCATTTAGAGCTATACATAACATTTGCTAATGCTCAAAATGTGTTATCTTATCCCACTTAATTGACTCGGAATCGTTCTAGTATTTTTCGTGTTTATTCCCGGTGAAAACTTGGCCTTAACACCAATTTCGAAACATAACGCGCTTAACTTGAGGTTTTGGAGGCAAACTGAAGCAAGAATATTCAATTAAAGAATTGATGCCTAATGCCACGACGCTGTAAGATAGCAGCCTATCATTTTCGTGCAGCAGATTCAGTATCGCGGCATTACGGATTTTGATGAAGTGACGGCCGCATCACAGCGTTGCTGCGCTAGAAACCCAAGAGCTCCAATGCGTGGAGCGGTGCGACGCTGCCTTTAAGTGCTGCTGGGCTTCCTCGATTTCTTTATATTTTGTCGTAGCCGCCCACATTTGAACACAAGTTTTCTACATAGTTTTCCTCCATTATTCTTAGATCTCCATTCTTTTTCTTGCATCAAACAATCTCAAAACCACCCCTTTTTTGTTACCTAGGATTGCAAACAATTGACAAATTATTCGGTTTCTGGTGTTCGACCTCTGCTACGACTACTATGGAATTGAGTAAGAACAATTAATTATTTGATCCGAAATTAGGATTCCGTCTGCATCCATAATTTTTTTAAAGAAGTTAAAATGTTCATTGTTATTATTAGTAACCTTTTTGGTTTTATTTTTTCTTATACTTCAAAAGAATTTTACAATAAACACATAAAAAATGTACAGTGTATTATAAATATTAACAAAATAGATGTCTCGGTATGTTAATGTTCAAAGGCATGTGTCATTTTTCATTTTCACATGTGTTGACTATGTGTCATTCATCTATTTATATTTAGTGTTCATGTAATTCATTTCATTCATATCAAATTGCCTATAAATAGTGACATTTGATGGGCTTTGTAAGACATATGTATTGGTTAGATTTTCAAAGAAATTGGAAAAAGTAGAATATATTGGAGGATTTTCCTAATTTCATAAATTTTGCAATTTCTTTATTTTCTTATTTCCTTAACTATTTTATTCATTTATGTATTATATTTTATTTATTTTAATATTATATTTTATCGATATTCGTATTTTTGTTGTGTCTCTTTTTTTTTCAACACATTATCAGCACGAGCTTCTATTATATCTCCCGCTAAAGGTAGGTCCTAAAGGTATGTTGATTTTTTCCTACTTGTTATAATTAATAAATTAAATACTATTTTGCATATTTGGAATATATTAAATTTTTCATATAATTACAATATTTTATAATAGTGTTACCTTGAAAAATATTACAAAATTTCAATTTCTAGTATTTGATACTAATAGTAATAATTATTTAGCATGAATGTTTGATGTCGAAATACATCGAGATGCCATAAAAATATGATCATCAAAGCAATCATTCTTCTTAAAGCTCCTTATAAATGGATGTACTTGAGGTTCCAAATTTTTAAATCAATATGTTAAAGAAGAATTTTTCTTTGTTTCGAATATACTCCTGCAGTAGTAATATCGAGAGAAATATTTTGAAAAATATTATGCACTTATCTAATGTCTTCTCGTGGATGAATGAAATAATGAGTTATTAATTGAAAGATCATGAATATCACTTTACTAAAGAACCAACATTTATTGAATTGAATATTGTAAGTTTTAATAATGGTGATTAAAAATTATGAATCTTGACCAACTGGAATAATCTCATTCGTTGAAGTGAATGTTGTGAATTTAACAATTGTAATCGAGGTTATGACCGTAGTAAAGGAAGAAATAATTATTTTTTGTGGTTGGTCGTTATAATCATCTGAATTTCAAAAGAACCATATGAAATGATGATCATAAAAGAAAAGCTTCACAAGAAAGGAGGAAAATGAGGAAGCAGATTTTGCATATAATATTAATAATATATTTGACTCATCCAATATGACAAATTTGGATGTGCCAAATTTCTTTGAAACTTCTGAAGAGAAGATCGACACAATTGATGGAACAACAGATGTTTCTTTTGACTTTAAAAATATCTAAATAATGTTGTTATTTTGTTATCTATCTTCATGTTTTGCTTTTGTTAATATTAATTTTGTACATTCTGAGTGTTGTTTTACTTATTGTAATTATTTCCTTTTAATGAAGAAACATGCATCATTTTCATACGTTGGGTGATTCGCATTTGAGCAAAGAAGATCTATGTTTGGCAGACAATGGAACCACACACACAATACTTGTAAGTAAAAAATATTTTTCCAAATTGACAACGTTGAGTACAAAAGTAAATATAATATTAGATTCTGCAAACCTGATTGAAAGCTTTGAAAAATCAGATGTTATTTTGTCTAGAAGAACAAAATTTACCATTGAATATGCATTTGTTTTCTGGTCAATTAGAGAGAAATCTACTAAGTTTTAAAGATATATGTTGCAATGGTTATCATATTGAGATTGATAGAAAAAATAAGATTGAATATCTTTATATTATCTTTACTATAAAAAATGAAAGAACTATATTAGAAAAATTATCTGTTTTATCTAAAGGATTATATTATGTTCATATATACAAGTAATTGAAATATATATAACAATGAATCTGAAGTTCATGAATCCATATATATTTACTATTTGACATGACAGATTAGGTCATCCGGGATCTATAATGATGAAAAGAATTATTGAGAATTCTAATGGACATTCATTAAAGAGCCAAAAGATTCTTCAATCTAATGAATTATCATGTGATGCTTGCTCTTAAGCCAAATTAATAATTAGATCATCACCAGCAAAAGTGATAATTGAATCACCTATATTTTTAGAACGAATTCATGGTGATATATGTGGACCTATTAACCCACCAAGTGGACCATTTAAGTACTTTATGATATTAATAGACCCATCTAGTAGATGGTCATACATGTGTTTATTATCAAGTCGAAATCTTGCATTTACAAGATTACTTGCTCAAATAATTAAGTTAAGAGCACAATTTCTTGATTATACAATTAAGAACATTCGACTTGTTAATGCATGTGAATTTACATCTCAAACATTTGATAATTATTTTATGTCAATTGAAAAAAGTGTTGAACATCATGTAGCTCATGTTCATATATAAAATGGTTTAGCATAACCATTTATAGAACGTTTACAATTAAGTGCTAGATTATTGCTTATGAGAGCTAAGCTTCCTACATCTGTATGAGAACATTCTATTTTACATGTTGCGTCACTTGTGCGTATTAGGCCAACAGTTTATCACAAGTACTCACCATAACAATTAGCATATGACTATGAGCGAAATATTTCTCATTTGAGAATTTTTAGGCGTGCAACATATCTTCCAATTGCTCCACTACAATACACTAAAATGGGTCCTCAAAGAAGGCTAAAGATATATGTTGGATTTAATTCTCCATCAATTATTAAATATCTTGAACCCTTGACGGGTGATATATTTATTACACGATTTGCGGAGTCTCATTTTAATGAGACAAATTTCCAACATTAGGAGGAGAAATTTAGAAGTTGGAAAAAGAAATTACATGGAATGTATCATTATTGTCTCATTTAGACACCCGTACAAATCAATGTGAACTTAAAATTTAGAAAATAATTTATTTGCAAAATATAGCAAACCAGTTACCATATGTATTTGTAGAGCAAAGAAAGTAATTAAGTTACCTGCTGTAAATTTTTCATAAAAAATCGATATCCCAACACAACAAGTTGCCATTAATGAATTTGGACCACGCCAAAAGCGTGGTAATTTAGTAGGTTCCAAAGATTAAAATCTCCAAAAACAAGAAAGGGAGTCAATAACTTTATTAAGGATATGGATGTTCAAAAAGAAGTCCAAAATTTGACTCCTAACAAGAATATCGAAGAAAATAAAACAACTGAGGATAATAATGAGATTTCGATTAATTATGTCATGACTAGAAAAATATGGAACCGAACTAATGTAGTTGTTGACAATATTTTTTGCATATAATGTTGCTCTTGATATTATATATGTAAATGAGCATCATGAACCAAAATCTGTTGAAGAATGTCAACAAAGAAAAGATTGGTCTTTGTGGAAAGATGCAATTGAAACAGAATTAAATTCACTTTTAAAATGTCAAGTTTTTGGACCAGGAGTCCAAACACCAAAGTGTCAAACCTATGAGATATAAATGAGTATTTGTGAGAAAAAAAAATGAAAATAATGAGGTCAGAAGATATAAAGCAAGATTAGTTGCATAAGATTTTTCACAAAAACCTAGTATTGATTATGAAGAGACGTATTCTCCAGTGGTGGATGCAATCACACTAAGATTTTTAATTGGCTTGATTGTGTATGAAAATCTGGACTTGCATCTTATGGATGTAATCACAACATATTTATATAGATCTCTTGATAATGATATTTATATAAAAGTCCTAGAAGGATTTAAAATACTTGAATCATATAAGTCAAGTTCTTAGGAACTATATTCAATAAAGTTATAGAGATCATTATATGAATTGAAACAATCAAAGACGAATGTGGTATAATCGCGTGAATGAATATTTGTTTAAAGAAAAATATCAAAATAATCCAATTTGTCTATTTGTTTTTATAAATAAATCAGAGTCATGGTTTGCGGTTGTAACTGTATATGTTGATGATTTAAATATAATTGGAACTCCTGAATAGCTTTCAAAGACAATAGAATATCTTAAGAAAGAATTCGAGATGAAAAACCTCGAAACTTTTTTTTCCTTGGCTTGCAAATTTAGCATTTAACAGATGAGATATTTGTTCATCATTCAACTTATACAGGAAAACTTATGAGATAAAGCACATCCATCAAACATTCAAATGCAAGTCCGTTCGCTAGATGTGAAGAAAGGTATATTTCGACCTCGAGATGATAATGAAGAACTCCTTGGTCTAGAAGTACCATATCTTTGTGCAATTTGTGCACTTATGTATCTTGTCAATAATACAAGACCAAATATTGCATTTTCAGTAAATTTATTAACTAGATACAGTTTCCCTCCAATAAAAAGACAGTAAAATGGAATTAAGCATATACTTCGTTATCTCTAAGGAACGGTCGATATGAGTTTGTTTTATTCAAATAAATCAAATTTTAACTTAGTTGGTTTTGATTTTGGATATTTATCTGTCCACATAAAGTTAGATCTTAAACATTTATCTATTCACATGTGGAGGAACTGCTATATCATGACGATCAGTGAAACAAATCATAACAACCACTTCCTAAAATCATGCTGAAATTCTTGCAATGCACGAGGCAAGTCGAGAATGTGTATGGCTATGATCAATGATTCAACACATTCGTGAAACATGTGGCTTGTCTTCTAGTAAAAATATTCCAACAATACTATACAAAGACAACACGACATGTATAAATCAAATAAATGGAGATTATATTAAAGGCGATAGCACACAACATATTTCCTCAAAGCTTTTCTACACTCATGATCTTGAAGAAAATGACAACATCACAGTACAATAAATTTGTTCAAAAGATAACCCGACAGATTTATTTACAAAACTATTACCTAGTGCAACGTTTGAAAATTTGTGCACAACATTGGAATGCAGCGACTTAGAGATCTCACATGATGTTTCCACGAGGAGGAGCAAGTTGTATTTTTGTAATAGTATAAATTTTAGGTGTTTTTTAAAAATAATAATATAAAAATAAATTATTTATACTTCATAGAAAAAAACTACTAAAACACAAAAATTTATTACAGTTGATTTTTTCTATGAAGTGTAAATATTTTGTCTATTTTGTTAATTTTGACAATTTTCCTAAATTATATGAAATATGTACTCTTTTTTCTTTACTAAGATTTTTTTCATTAGATTTTTCTCTAGTAAGATTTTAACGAGACATATTTCATATGCAAAATGAGCATTTAAGGAGAGTATTATAAATATTATTAAAATAGATGTCCATTATCGTTAACGTCCAAAGTCATGTGCAGTTTTTCATTGCCACATGTATTGACCACGTGTCATCCATCTATCTATATTTATAGTTTATGTAATTCACCTTATGCATGCTGAATTGCTTATAAATAGTGACATTTGATGAACTTTTTAAGATAGTGAAATTTCGAAAAAAATTGGAGAAATTATAATATATTGGACAATTTTCGTAATTTCACAAAATTTTCAATTTCTTTATTTTCTTAATTAGTTTATTTATTTATATATTATATGTTCTCGACATTCTGTTTTTTTTGGTCTCATCTTTATAACAATATATATATATATATATATTTTTTAAAAAATTAAATTAAATAGTGAGTTCATAATCTCTTTATTATTTCTTCTATTTTTCTTTCCTTTCCCTTTCTCTTTCTTTCGCGATTTCTTTCCTCTCCCAGCTCTCTAACGTTAATCCGAAGGCAACCACTACGCGGCGGCGACACCCTCTTTTCCGGCGAGCAACGTGTGACGGCGGTGGCTCTGAATCAGATCTGTGTATCTGACGACACCCCGGGTGTGACGCAACCAACGCCGAACTTCCCGTTTCCTATTGTGCACCATCGCGATCATTCTCCATGCTAGATTTCGAATTCAAAGCCAATTGTCTAGCGAAATTGTCTGCAGCTCAATTGAGCAAATCCATGATGTGATTCCGAGATCCTGTGGCATTCATTCCTCCTATCAATACTCCATTGGATCCTTTCCCGCGGTCGATGACGAGGTTCTTACATCCTCTTCTAATTGCCATTGCCTATTCTGATCCATTTTTATTTGGATCTTGCAACATCTATTTTCTTTTATCAATTTTTCGTTTCTTGCATTATGTTATCATTGGTGTGAAGGAAATGTATTAATTAGATGATGCCTATGATGGCATTGAATCTCACTAGGGAAACCCATCGCCTTCGTATCATATTGCTAATTGTCAAATACTGCTACCCGCTAAATTTGGTTGCTTTCGTCGTTACTCTTATTTTTTTATACTCAAGAAGTTTCCTTTGTTAATTGAATTCTTTCTCTTTATTTATTCTTCTTTTTTTTTTTTTCAGTGTTAGCTGGGGACTTTATGTGCTAGCATTAGTTGATTGAATTGTGGATCTATCGTTTGTTCTTGAATGGCGTGGTTTAGTGGGAGGGTTTCTTTGGGTAATTTTGCGGATATTGCTGGTGCAGTAAATAAGCTCCAAGAGAGCGTGAAGAATATTGAGAAGAATTTTGACTCTGCTCTTGGGTTTGAAGAGAAGTCGGAATCCAGCAGTGATGGTATTTATACACTCTATATTATGTTGCAATTACCATTTGGTATATGGATGAACATTGTTGTATATTATGTAATCTGAAGGAAAGCTCAAACGATTCAGAAAAGGCATTTTTCTGCTTTGACAGTTTATTATGGAATGATTAATGTGACTAAAATTTAGTGTTTTGAATAAATATCAAAGATGGTTTCATTACAAATTCTTTTTCATGTGAAGTTGTGTACAATGTGCTCTTTCCTATTTATCTGCTAGTGCTAGTTGAGCCACTATTTTTGCTTGGAATAAAGCACAAAAGGGAGAAATTAAAAAAGTTGGTTGATAAATCTAACAGCCATAAAGTTAAGTTAATTTTATTTTGCAGGTGTGTGTTTATAGTTGTTCTTGCATTTCCATCATTAATCCATGATCCTTGAAGCTCAGGAATTGGTTAATGTCTTTACAAACGCAGCCAGTTCTTTAGCCAATTGTTTTCATATTCTCTTTATGTTGTCCTTGTAGCTCCTGGATTCTGGCAATCAGCTACTGAAGGGAAAGCACTCTTCGATCCAGTCAGGGCATTAATTGGGCAGCCTACAACTGATGAAAATGTTGTAGATGACTCCTCAAGTGAATCACAGTCTTCACCAAGGCCCCTTGAAGTTGGGGAGGCATCAGAGAAACAGGACTCTTCACAGCTTCATGATTTGAATATAAAGGAAAATGTTGAAACTGAGCAGTCAGTTTCTTCTTCTCCAAAGGAACCAACTGGTGGAAAATATGTTGAAGTGCCCACAAAAAAGGATGACGAAAGGCCAGATGTACAAAAGGAAAGCCAAGGAGAAGCAGAGTCTGAATCACCAGTCACACCTATTGAAGTTCTTGGATCTTCTGTCCATAATTATGAAGTATCGGATTCTTCTGTTGAAGCCAATCATGAATCACCAAGAATGTCTATTGAAAGTCCCGAACCAACTACTCAAACCTCAGATTCTGTTCACAGTCTGCAGCAGAAAGAGTTTTCAGAAATGGAAGCTTCCAAACATCCTGAGATAGATATCAAGTCAGGATCAGCTGATGTATATCAAGATGAAGGAAGTAATAAGCTGCTGGTTGAATCTCCGAGTTCTTTTGATGTGCATAACAGGAGTATGGAACCGATATTACTAGCGGATAGGGTAAACGAACCAATGGTTGAGGTAGAGTGTACCGATAAATTAGAAACAGAAAAAAAGGAGGCCTTAAAAACAATTCCACATATTGAAGCCGAGTCATTTAACGATAATCAGGGTGAAGGTGGTAGTGAAACTTCTAGTGTACATTCTGGTAGCACTGAGGTAAAAGAAGGTGCTCATGAAGTTTCTGGAAGTGAATTGTCAAATGCCCCTCTTTTTGATGAGGCTTCTCTTCGAATTTCTAGTTCAGATTCTCATGAAAGTGATATTTCAATTAAAGCAAATGAAACAGAGCAGCACCCCAAAGACAGCGAGAAAGAAACTAAAGAGCGAGGTTTGAGCTCAGAGGCAAATATACCTATTCATTTAGATTCTATGCATGAACTAGAGAGGGTGAAGGGTGAGATGAAAATGATGGAAACAGCATTGCAAGGTGCAGCAAGACAAGCTCAGGTACTTCATGTGGCAAAACCTTACCTACAACCTTGTAGGTAAAGATACTCTTGGTTGAGATCAGAGATTTGAATTCCCCCACCCTTTAATGTTGTTGAACTCTCTAGAAAGATTCATTTTGAGCCTAAAGCTTTTTACATGATTATTCTTGCTATTGAAAAATGGCTAAATTTGACTGAGCAGTGAGCAGTAGATAAGTAGAGATTAGATTATCTAGGGCACTTACCTTACAGGTGATCTCTGAAATGTTCCTTCACTAGTATTTTTCTCTCTTGTGAAATATTGAGTCTGATTTCTTGCAGGCAAAGGCTGATGAAATTGCAAAATTGATGAATGAAAATGAGCATTTGAATACTGTGATCGAGGAATTAAAGGTATTTTATTTATATTTTCATATCAATTCAATCAAATAATATCTTAATTTATCATCCGTTTTTTAGTAGTTAGGTAAGGTCGTTGATAGAGGAAGGCCACTTGCTTTAGGGACAGTCTAAGCAAATAAACAAATGAATGAACTTGAGATTTGACCCATACCATTGTACTCTACACAATTTTAATTCTGAATTTTTTCTGCCGTGCCTTTCTGCCATTACTTTGACCTATCTAATCAAGGTCTCGTTATGGTGTAAACCAAAAAGGATCTTTATTAACCAACTGCTAGTTTAACCTTGAACTACAACTAGTCTTCATAATTAATTTACAAATGATCCTATATAATTACATTTTTTCCCTTTTCGAAACTATGGGTAGAAGAACTATCTCAACAATTGAATTTGGTATCTCTGATATTGGAGGCGTATTGCCATTTTTTTCAAATTTATTCTTCGATACTGTACAAATGTTTAACAAATTTAGACTGTACAAACTAATTTGCCCTTCATCCCTGCCTCTGTGTAAAGAGGAGATGAAATATCTGATACTCACGTTCCTCATTAATTATACAGAAAAAATCCAGTGATGCAGAAATTGAATCATTGCGAGAGGAATACCACCAAAGAGTCTCAGTTCTTGAAAAGAAGGTTTGTCGTTTCTTTTTCATTTTATTATTTTTCCAACATCTTCTACATGGAGATGGGTGTAGCCTGCTAGTATTACTCTTTTTCTAAAAGTAGTTATGTCAGTTTGAGATTTTTAAAAGTTTTTTGTTTTCATCATCCTTACACATTTCTTTCCAATGGACTTGGTGTACCGTGTACGAAGTTTGAAATCCAATGGATGGCATCAACCATAAATTTAGAATTCTACCAAGCATCAGTAGAGTTTTTATAGTCAAGTCAGTATATGTTGATTAACTTAAATCACATTCTAGATGAAATTTAGCAACTGCTTAGAGAAAAATGAAGGGAATGACTGCGAATTACATTTCTATTTTATTTCTCTTGGGTGATATCTAATGCTTTTGTATCTTAACATCACAGGTATATGCCCTCACTAAGGAGAGGGATACACTTAGGAGGGAGCAAAATAGAAAAAGTGATGTGGCTGCTCTTTTGAAGGAAAAAGATGAAATAATTAATCAAGTTATGGCAGAAGGTGAGGAAATTCATGGTCTTTCTTATGGCCTTGTGGTATTTTATTTCTTCTAATTTCTGCAGAAATGAAATTTTTTCTTAAACCAAAAAAAATTTCTGCAGAAATGAAAACTGTATAGTTTCTTTACTTATTGGGTGGTTATTGTTGGGGAATAAAATGTAAGAGACGTTCTTTTTGATTTTGAGTATGTAGACATAATAGGATAATGCATGTAAGAGTGTCCAATTGGGAAGTTTTTCTTTCTATGCGATTATAACCATGTACGATATTTGTCCACCAACCAGGCGAGGAGCTTTCAAAGAAGCAGGCTGCTCAAGAATCTCAGATTAGGAAATTAAGGGCCCAGGTATTCTCAGCTTCACTTTCACTGGGATTTTTGGCAACAAATTGTATTGCTCAGATGAATATTAATTTAATTGGTTTCTGGAGGCTAGATCAGAGAGCTTGAAGAAGAGAAGAAGGGATTAATTACCAAGCTTCAGGTAACTGAATTGTCAGGTTCTTGTATGATTGACATTGGATTAGATTTAATTGGATGATGAATAATGTTCAAAATGTTTTTGATCCTACACTATCAGATTTTTTTAGTATGCTTTTAGAATATTTTTCAATGAACTATGGTGGCAGAGGGTCCCATTTTGATTTTGATCTTTGCAGAATTTATGGTTTGTTGCACCTATCATTTGCAAAAAGTCATTTCTCATGCATCTTACCCTTTAATTACAGGTGGAAGAAAACAAAGTAGATAGCATCAAGAGGGACAAAACTGCTACAGAGAAGTTGCTGCAAGAAACAATAGAAAAGCACCAGACAGAACTAGCAGCACAGAAAGAGTATTATACAACTGCCTTAACTGCTGCCAAGGAGGCCGAGGCACTAGCAGAGGCACGTGCAAACAGTGAAGCCAAAACTGAGCTAGAAAGTCGTCTTAGGGAGGCTGAGGAACGTGAAACAATGCTAGTTCAGACACTTGAAGAATTAAGACAAACTTTAAGTAGAAAGGAGCAGCAGGTTTTCTTTTTGTTCCTCTAAAAAATTTTCATTGTAGGAAAGTGAGCTTAATTAAGAAATTGCAGATTCAGAAGACTAACATTAATTTTTATCTGCAGGCTGTGTTTAGAGAAGATATGCTTCGTAGGGACGTCGAGGACCTTCAAAAGCGTTACCAAGTTTGTGGCATTTCCTATTTCAGTGCTAGTTCTTCTGATTTCCCTAGAACTGGGTGCTGGAAAAGATAAAGGGACAATGTTGGAAATAATCTTGTGATCTTTTATTTATATCTTTGTGATTATCATTTTACAGGCAAGTGAGCGACGTTGCGAGGAGTTGATCACTCAAGTCCCAGAGTCTACAAGACCTCTTTTGAGGCAGATTGAAGCAATGCAGGCTAGTGCATCTTAGAATGCATTTGGAGATCTTATTTATATCTCTATACTTCCAAGTCAGGCTTTCGACTTATCTCGTAACCTCATGTCATGATAACAGGAAACAACGGCTAGAAGGGCAGAAGCGTGGGCTGCTGTTGAAAGATCTCTTAACTCTAGGCTTCAGGTTGCTTTGGATTTATTCTGGACTGTATACTGTTTGTGCAGCATATAGACATGTCTGTATTGAGTTTTTATTGAATCCACAGGAAGCAGAAGCAAAAGCTGCTGCTGCTGAAGAAAGAGAGCGATCTATAAATGAACGCTTGTCCCAAACCTTATCTAGAATTAATGTTCTCGAGGCGCAGGTTCTTATTGTTAATGATTTTCATATTCCACCTTTTTTCAAATATTACCTAATATCAGAACTGTTTTGCAGGTTTCATGCCTTAGAGCAGAACAGACTCAATTAAGCAAAACCCTCGAGAAGGAGAGGCAGAGAGCAGCTGAAATCAGGCAGGAGTATCTTGCAGCAAAAGAGGAAGCTGACACTCAAGAAGGTCGTGTAAACCAACTTGAGGAAGAAATGAGGGAACTTAGAAGGAAACACAAGGAAGAATTGCAAGAATCTTTGAGGCATAGGGAGCTGCTGCAGCAGGTCTTGGTTCTCACACAAACTTATAGCCCCTTTAACCTTGGGAAGTACATCTTGTCTGTAGAGAAAGTTTCCATGTTAGGTGCACATCTGGGGTAAACACACCTTGGACATAAATCCGCCGTGCAACACACTTGAACATAGTTTTACGTGACTTGTGTGTTATTCCATCTCTGGATACACCATGTTTTGAAAGACATGATATACATTAATATTGACACATTAGGACACTTAGATATACTAAGTCACTTCTTTGACAAGAATTAAACTGTTTATTGATTCATAGGCCTTCATCTCTAAAGCAAAACAACTCGCTATTTCAAAACTTCTGGCATGATATTTTGGTTTTATCTTTTAACATATCTCACATTTGTTGAATGTTGAAATTTGTTTACAAGGACAATTTTTCCCAAAAGTATACTTTAGTTAATATTTTTTATTCGTTTGTGTTTGTGTCGTGTCTTTGCCCATGTTTTCAAGTGGTTATACCTATTTTCAGTTTTTTCCCAGTAAAATATGTTTCTGTTACTCATTTCCACTAATCTCTAAAGCGGAGTGCAAGTATTGATTACTCAAAATGAAGACACCCAGGTTCTTCTTGCAGACTTGGGTATCATACACTTTAGTTGTCACTAATATAATCATGTCCTATCTCTGACCTACTAGATATCTAGCAATCAAAACCAGATGTTGTGGGGGAGTTTAATTACCACTCAACTTCCACATAAATTGTGTGTTAAGAATTTAACGCTTTTATTCAAGGCTTAGAAATTTTACTTTTATTTAATTTCTGACAGGAGATTGAGAAGGAGAAAAATGCCAGATCAGATTTGGAGAGGAAAGCTCATCTCCATTCTACTGCTGTGGCTGATCATAGTCCCATAAAAAGGCATAATTCAAGTTTTGAGAATGGTATGGTTCTTTGCTTTGATGACATTATTTTTCATGGTGTATTGTTGCCTAATACTGTTACCCATGCAGGTGACTTGGCACGTAAGCTCTCAAGTTCTAGTAGCCTAGGAAGCATGGAGGAAAGCTATTTTCTTCAAGCATCTTTAGGGTCGTCTGAAAGTCTATCTGATAGGAAAATCACTGGGGATGTACCCATGAGTCCGTACTATATGAAGAGTATGACTTCTAGTTCTTTGGAGGCTGCTCTTCGTCAGAAGGAAGGGGAACTTGCATCTTATGTCTCCCGATTGGTTTGTCTTTCTAATACCTTGGAACTCTTCAATTCATACATGTTACAACTTCTAATTCATAGGGAATGACTTAATTCTGGTCTTCAAACAGTTCATTGGTCTACATATTTTAGGAGCGTCATTAAACCTTAACAAGATCTTCCATCGTTAGGTTTAAATTGTTACAACTTCTAGTTTATAGGAGAATAAATTGTTACACACTGAAGTTCCATTTTATCCTATAGTTCATAACTTTAGCTCTATTTTCATTTCTTTTTTACCAGAAATCAATAGAATCTATCCGTGACTCTCTTGCTGAGGAGCTAGTGAAGTTAACCTCACAGGTTGGTATTGACCCATAACATGCTATTCTCTTTACGCCATTGAGCTTGATGCCAAGCGCTGACTTCACATTTATATTGATTCCCTTGGCTCACAGAGTGAGAAATTAAGGGCCGAGGCCGGTATGTTACCAGGCATACGTGCAGAACTTGAAGCACTAAGAAGAAGGCACTCTGCTGCCCTAGAGCTTATGGGAGAACGTGATGAGGAGGTACTAACAACCTCTTTCTGTGTGGAACTTTAAATAGATGGGACATGTGGAGAAAGCACAGTGCTTGCTCCTCCCGTATTTAGATTTGATTGATAGATATTCAGTTGGATTGAGAATATTATCTTTTTTCAAAGAACTTATTTGAAATTCACATTAATTTCATCAAGCCACCTAAGCATGGAATCACTAGAATGAACATAAGATCACATCATGAGAAAGCATTAGATTGCATCATCCATGCAGTGACTAAATTTTTTGGCCGTTGAGGAACACCCCACATTTTTATTCGTTAGAGAATCAATACCACATCATTAGTTTAAGATTGCATTTGGGGGTGAACTAGTTTTTTCCATACAAGGATTTACATCTAATTAAGTACAATTAATTGCTGCTGCAGCTGGAGGAACTACGTGCAGATATCGTTGACTTGAAGGAGATGTACAGAGAACAAGTGAACTTACTTGTGAACAAGGTATTTAATTTACCACAATTTTGCAATACAATAGGCTTTAATGTTCCTAATCTTTTTCTCCGCTCTCTTGCAGATTCAGATAATGAGTTCATCATCAATGGGTACAGCGTGAGAAGTAACTTCGTGCCCCACAACATAGCAATGCGAGTCATTACAACTCGGCCGTTGGTATTGAGATGCGTAGTATTAAGATTTTGTGTATGTAATGAATAGTATATACTTGAAAAGAAACTGATCTTTTTTTTTTTTTAAGGTGTTACATAATTCTCAACCGCATTGTAATTTTACATTATATGTTTCATTTTTAGTGTATTTGTTACAGCATTGAGTTATGGTTTCAAATCTCGAATAAGATTCCCATTTTGCTCTTGCCAAAAGTTGATTCTTCAATATCTAGGTGAGGGAGAGATTTGGACATTGATGGGGAAATCAAGAACAATATATTAGATTTATGAAGCTATGTAATCAGATAAAGTAAAATCCAGTTGGGGAAATAATTTGATCCAAGTAGTCAATGTTGTAAATTACAAGTTTGATTGTTAGATGTTTCAAGATTGTCTAATGAATTCCTATTTGAAAAGTAGTTAAAAAGCATTTGTTTATTTCAATTTGAAATTTGTCATTCATAATAATTTCCCTATTGAAAAATGTGCATTTAGAAGATCTTTTCATAGAAACATTATCCTTTAAAAATAAACTCTTAGGGGTCGTTTGGGGCGCGGTGAGTTATTATAGTCTGTGGTTATTATAGTCTGTGTGTTATTATAGTCTGTGTTTGGTATGCAGAGTATTATAGTCTGGGTTATAATAATCTGTGTTTGGGGTGCAGAGTATTATTGTTTGGGTTATTATAGTATGTGTTTGAGGTTTAGATTATTATAGTCCAAATTATAACCTGTAAAATAAATATTGGTTATCTTAGATCATGCCTATTTTTTTGCAATATTATTTTTGTCATACATATATTTAGGTACATTAAATATCATTTTCTGAAAACATATTTCAAATTATATCTTCTAC
>JBBPDJ010000003.1:710763-736804 GCA_037974625.1 Cucumis cinereus | reverse complement strand
TGTGGCGTATTGCTCTGACATGATCGTTCCTACTAAACCAATTGACTGTGTGTCGTATGTACGGGTTATTAGAGAGACTTAACGGTCACCTAATGGAATTAGTAGTGGGTTCCTTACTGGGTACATTTTATACTCATTCCTTTCTATGTTTTGTTTCAGGCAAAGGTAAGAATGGACCGGCGAGGGGCAAGAGAATCCAGTGACCATAACAGGAGGGACCAGGAAACCTATTTTTGCTTCCGCTTACGGTTTTTGGACATTTATTTTCTTTATGTTTAGACTTTTGTTGGTTTCTTTAATTTGTAATGACTTTGGTTAGAAAACTATTTTAGGGATCCCGTCTAGGTTCTTTTTCTTATTTTTCTTTATTAGTTTGATTTAAATGTTTGGAACCCTTTGTTACTTTACTTGGATTTATTTAAAACATTTGTTTTGTTTCGTCTTTGCCTTTTTAAATTGAATTTAATGATTTTTACTTAAGTAACAACCTTGGGTTAAGGTTTGGAAACCCGGGGCGTTACAGTTTATTTAAAAGCAACATTGAAAACCGTTTTTTAAAATACAAAATTTTGGCATGGTGGTTGAATTATTATATATATATTCATGATAACATCGTTTGGGGAGGAAAATGGCAATTATAAGATTAGTTTTCAAAAACCAAAAATCAAATGATTATTTTCAACTATAGCAAAATGAATCACAATATTTATAAAATATAGTAGAATATCACAGCTATCTACGATGGACCGTGATAGGCCAAGACAAATTTTCTATCTATGTCTATTTGTTTATGGTAGCATCGGTCGTAGCCTATCGCATAGTTTATCACAGATAGATTGAGATATTTTGCTATATTGGTAAATATTTCATAAACCTTTTCATTTAAAATAATTTTTCAAAATTAAATCAAATTTAATTTTGAAAATCATTGAGAATAACTTGTGGATATGCATGTTTAATTTGTGCGTAGGGAGAAATATATGTGGGACGGTCTAATGAGTTAAAGGGAGAGGTAAGGGTTATGATGAACAAAATAGTTGATAACCCTCTAAAGCAACTCGAGCTCATTGATATCTTACAACGACTTGGCATCTCATACCATTTCGAGAATGAGATTAAAGATATATTGAAAACAACATATGAGAAACGCTATGAAAATGACGATTGGAAAAGCAATAATCTCTATGCAACTTCTCTTGAATTTCGACTTCTAAGGCAACATGGATTCAATATTCCACAAGGTACTTATTAATATTGTATTAGAAATACTTTTGCGTTTTAATCTTTCACAAGATACTTATCAATATGAGTGTCGAGATTCAAACTCTCAAATCGATGTTGTTGATACGTTACAAGTTCTATTAGTATTCTATTACCATAGTTAACTTTGAATTTAATTTTCTTACGATATGTCGAAAATGTCACTTCATGTCTTAAGTTAATGTCTAATATATTCAACAAGCGAAAAATATTTGATAGTCTCAAGATGTTGCATTATATATAATAGATATTTTTTTATATTTAACAAAAACTTTTTTTCTTGTATGGTAGATGTTTTCAATCACTTTATCTCAAATGAGACAAAAAGTTTCAGAGCACAAGTGTACGAGGATTTAAATGAAATGTTATGTTTGTACGAAGCTTCATTCTTGAGTATGGAAGACGAGAACATTTTAGAGACGGCGAAGCATTTTACAATAAAATATTTAGAAAAATGGATGAGATCAAGCAAGGACGAAGATGAAGTAGCCATTATTAGACATGCAATGGAGCTTCCCTTACATTGGAGAATGCCAAGATTGGAGACAAGATGGTTCATTGATATCTATGAGGAAAAGTGGATATGAGTCCTATACTTCTTGAATTTGCTAAACTTGATTTCAATAGGGTGCAATCTATCCACCAACAAGATTTGAAATATGCATCAAGGTAATACAAAATTTATCATTCAGCCAATATCGAAATATACATAAATTTATTAGAGAAATTTAAACATAAAATATAAGTATATACATCATGTTATATCACCAATTGACTTGTAAGTTTAAATTGATATGATACGATAAATTTTATCAACTTAACACTGCATTGTTGTGTATATGAACGTAGTTGGTGGAGGAGTAGTCGACTTGGGGAAAAGTTGAGCTTTGCGAGAGATAGATTGATGGAAAATTTCTTTTGGACAGTGGGTATTGGATTTGAACCTGAGCTCTCTTATTTTAGAAGAACGGCAACAAAAATGAATGCATTATTAACAACCATAGATGATGTCTATGATGTCTATGGCTCATTAGATGAGCTCAAACTCTTTACCAAAGCAGTAGAGAGGTAAGTTGTACAATCTCGAGCTTCAGATTATTATACCCGCATAATTAATCACTAGTCCTATTATACTTTTTTTTTTCTTCTTTAAGAAAAAAATACTATATCAATTTTGTTTGTATACCAAGTTCAGTTATCGTAGAGTGTTTGATGAAAACAAATAATTTAGTTCCTAAGCTTTAGTTTATAACAATTTAATCCTTACGTAACAACTTAGTTTATAACTATTTAATTTTTGTTTAAAATTGTGATTAATTAGGTGGGATGTTGCTGCAATTGAAGAGCTTCCTGACTATATGAAAATATGTTTTCTTGCTCTTCACAACTCTATAAATGAGATGGGTTTTGAAGCACTAAGAGACAAAGGAATTCATGTCATTCAATACCTTAAGAAAACAGTATGAGTTATTTAACTTATGCCAATCTTTTAAACTTTAGGCATTTGATTTACATCATTCCAATAGTAATAATCATTATCTAATTTAAATTTTGCAGTGGATAGATTTGTGCAAAAGTTATATGTTGGAGGCAAAGTGGTACCACACCAATTATGAACCAACATTGGAAGAATATTTAGATAATGCATGGATTTCAATTTCAGGACCAGTTATGTTAGTTCATACATATGTTTTTGTCACATCTCCAACACTTGAAAATATGGAGAGTTTGAAACAATATGTTGATATGATTCGTTGGTCGTCGACAATTTTACGACTTGCTGATGATCTAGGAACATCATCGGTACGTGAACTATCAATCTTGAATCTTGATATATAAAATTTTAACTCATTGTTATTTCATTATATGACTAATCTAGTGTTGTGATGGATAAATTTCATTCAGGATGAATTAGAAAGAGGTGATGTTTCAAAATCAATACAATGTTACATGAACGACACGGGAGCTTCAGAGAGTAAGGCACGTGAATATATAAGACATTTGATTGATGAGACATGGAAGAAGTTAAATAAGGCTGAAGTCGAGAATAATTCTAATTTACCTCGAGTGTTCATTGAGAGAGCTAAGAATCTTGCTAGAATGGGTCAATGCATGTATCAACATGGAGATGGACATGGCATAGGACACCAAGAAACAAAAGATCGTGTAATGTCTCTACTTATTAAACCGATTTCCATTCATTTTCCATATAGTGAATAATTGCCTATGGTTATTTAAATGTAGGCAAATCACTAAATATTATTTTACATGATTTGAAAATGATAATTCATAAGAATTGAATCATCTCCTTAAACTTTTTTATTATAATGGTAAAGTTATATGTATACAATCATGTGTAAGCCAAAATTAATTAATAAGAATATTTGAATTATCTAAATTTATAAAATGAAATGGGTCAAACCTTACGTAATCGAACTTATGTGTATATGGTCTTTTTGAACCATGCGATATAGATATAAATGGATATTGATTCTGATCACTATCAAAATGAAAAATCAAACGTGAAAGAAGTATAGGTATATGAGAGACTATGACCCAATGCATTATATATAATTTGATTTTAGGGTTTCCCATATTATCTTAAGAATGATGATACTCAATATCTACTCAAGAAAGTTTTAAATTATGTCTAAAAAAACGACACAACAAAAGTCTAAACTTAATAAAGAAACATAACTTAAAAGCAGTGAAACCAAAATATTATTTTAACCAACAAAAATATTACTAAATAATTTCAAATTGGTTATAGGGTGATGGTCATACGAAGGACGAATAATAATGCTTGTAATAAAAATTAATCAAAAGACTACAAACATTAATTATGTAAGTACATTATTATAAGTTTTAGGTTACGATCTCATAAAAAAAATTTATTTATATGTCAACCTAAATATAATAAACAAATTATAGAGTATAATTTTGTTTTTGTTTTGCTTGTAAAGCCATTTTAGAAATGTAGTTTGTTGATTTGTGATTTTGTTATAGCCAACTTTTGTGTTTGATTGAGTGAGGGTAATTTGACATGGGTGGCCACTCCAATAGCTTGAAGAAACATAATAACATACCAACCAAAGTCAATTTGCCACCATTCTAAACCAAATGCATGATGGTTATTATACTCATTACAATTGAATTCCTTTTATAATAAGAAAAATACTTAAGGTTGAAGATCATGCTTCCCATCTTCTATTATATTTAAAAAGAAAAAGAAAAATTGACACGTCTAAGCTTTTAATTGAGTACAGTAGAACTGCACAAGAGATGGGTGTATTCCGACTATACCTAACTTTTTTTTATAATAGTAGTATGTTGGCTTAATTTTCAAAAACAAAATGATTACCAAACAAGTCCTAAATTCTTCTATTTTTAATGTTTATTTCTACCTTGTTCGAGGACAAGCAAGATTTAAGTTCGAGTGAATTTAAATACCACATAAAAGTGTTATCTTGTTTGACTTACTTCAATCTCGATTTAGGGTGTGTTTGAATTATATTTTCAAGTGTTTAATTTTAAAAATAAGTTATTTTGGAAGAAAAAAATGGTTTTTGAAACCACTCAAAATAGTTTTTGGAGTATATTTTAAACAGTTTTTTTTCAAAAGAGTTGAAATAAAAATGAGATTCTTGAAAAACATTTTTTTTAAGTCAATCCAAACGCATCTTATTGTTTTATGTGTTTCCTCAATGACTTTTGTAGGTTTCAAGCTTTTAGGTGGT
This sequence comes from Cucumis cinereus, assembly GCA_037974625.1. NCBI lineage: Eukaryota > Viridiplantae > Streptophyta > Magnoliopsida > Cucurbitales > Cucurbitaceae > Cucumis > Cucumis cinereus. The sequence continues at coordinate 731,807 of JBBPDJ010000003.1, read as the reverse complement.
AGATTAGGCGTTTTCAAGAAAATCAAGCTAAAATGAAGTATTTGGAGCCCTTATTCAACGATCAAATTAAAGGAGGAAGATTACTCAAATACTCTATGAGACTGCATTGTAACGTTGTACATGACACTCCACGATGCTTGAAGGCAGGGAGCCTCTCAACGCTCCATGACGTTTGGTGATAGTAGCTAAGCATCACGACATTTTCTTAGAATACCATGCTCCCTCAAAAGAACGAAAGAGGACAACATGGATCATTTCCTCCTTTCTATGAAAATCACTATTTGAGTTGTAATTAGAATTTGTATTTTGCAAATACGATAAGTGACTAAACGTACGTTTCTAGCCTACAATCATGGTTATTCCCAATTGTTAGGCAGTGAGAATGAAGTTTTGACTTAATTTTGAATTTAAATTTCACAATATGTATACTCTAACATTTTGTATCAAAACATTTACAGAAATATGCTTGAGTTAGATTCGAGTTTACATCATTTAAGATCAAGGCCTTAAGTGAGAGAAAGTATTGCAGATTTGGACAACATTTAAAAGATATAAAGATTTTTATTATTCTTATTAATTTTGCATCTAGATTGATTTATATTAGGCAATATAAGTTTTTATATTTTTTAAATACATTTGGATGTATATTATGTATATTTTATAATATATAACTAAAATTATATTAGTGTCTTAAAAAAGAAAAAAGAAAACAAACAAGAAATAAAAATTATTATTAAACAAGTTTTTTATTCTATTTTTTTAAATAAATAGAAATACCTAAAAACCATTTGTAGTTATTAAAAATGACAAAATAATAAAGGTAAATTACGATAACTACCTACTAAATATCACGATAATTACAATTATACTTTTACACTTTTAATAACAACAATTAAATTAATAAACTATTCAATTAAACTTTTAAAAGTGTTAAAATTGAACATTTATTTATAATAATAATAAAAATTAAATTCACCAATGATAAAAATTAAATTTCTAAAATTATATAATTACTGCGATTTATAGAATTATATAAATTTAAAAGTTTAATTTTAAATTTTAAATAAATTCGAATTCTTTAATTTTTATTTTTTAATTTCGAAAGTTTTAGACAGACGTGGTTTTTAGGATTTGGGCAAATAATAAACAAAAATGTTAGAAAGAATTTTTCACTAATCTAAGCGATCAGATCCTCTTCCCTGGACCTTCCTCTCTCGTGCAGCCAGCCTCAACCGCGCGCCCCGACGGCCACACCGTCGCCGGTGAATGTTTGTCCCCCGTCTCTCTCTCCCTCTCGATTTCATCTTTCTCGCAGAGTCGTACGCCCGCAGCCCAGTCTCTGATCACCGGTGGTCGCCGCTGTACAGCCCGTAAGTTATTTAGAGACTTTTAAGGTTAATTGAGAATGGGGGTTAGGCCCTAAATATTGAAAGTGATGCTGGCTTGTGATTTACGTGTGAATTGAGGCTTCAGTCAGCTAAAGGAAGATTATTTGAATATTAGTTGAGATTCAATTTCGAGGTAAGTGACACTACTGTTGGAATGCCTAAGAGCCAAGCAAAATTGAGGAACACTATTTGGAGATTAGTATTTTAGCATGATTTGTGATTTTATTTGGGACTTCATGAATGTATATATGTTCATGGATTTACTAACTTGATATGATGCCAAGAATGACACAACTTTATGTGCAGATAAGCAAAGAAGGTAAATCTTTGAAAGTATTAGTAAAGTTTAAGGGGTTTTGACTTTTGGCGCAAATCAGAACTAGAAGTAGGTGAAGTCGTCAATTTGATTGAAAAGACGAAGTAATTAAGCGTGAAGTAAACAATGAGTTGTACTAGTGTTAAAGTAAAGTAAGTTAGATCTCCCACGATTATCACTATCACAAGAGGTGAACTTGAGAATAGAGTTTGGATTGAGAGAAACTCCCATTCCCAAGGTTCCTTGTAAAGAGGCTTTAGCAGAGTTGGAGTCTGTTAAACTGTTTTAAAAGTTTGGTTGTTCTTAGAGGTATAAACTTGAATGTTCTTTCTTATGTGTTGGGACTTGATTGATTGTGTCAGGTGCCTTTGGTTTAATAATTTTTATTTGGGAAGTTTTAGACTGTTCCTATTTTAGTAAAAAAGTAGAGGACTAGTTTCGTTGTTTTTGTTTTGTCGTTGTGCCTGCGTTTAAGTAGTTTATAAAGTTTGATAATACTCCCTAATTTAAGTGCTAATTTGGGGTTGTTATAGAGATGATGGAGCACCGGTCAGAGGGTGAGTCGATAAGAGTAGCGTCTGAGGAGCTCTCTCAGGAGTTCAAAACTTTGATGAATACTGATGATTTGAACTCTCTCAACCATTTGCAACACCTCATGTAAGTTGTGTTTCTCACTCTTCTGCTTATCAGCATCCCTCTCAAAAGTAAAGGGGAAATTTGACAAATTAGGATCCAAATTGGAGTTCTGTACTAACTTGATTGTCGAACTGTTTGATATACTTTTTTCATTTATGAAAATTTGAAGAATATGTAAAATTTACTATTATTATTATTATTATTATTATTATTATTCATCGACTGTTCCATTGAATCTCTCATTGCAGATTGGGCAGATTGCAGGATAGCAATGCAGTCCTCTCTCATTTCAACGAGTTTTCAGAGCATTGCTTTGCTGAAGTTTCTGGAGATCTATCTAGAAATACGCGTCTTTTAAACTCTATGAAATCTGACCTTGATTACATATTTCAGAAAATAAGGTATGGTAGTGATCATTGTTTTAGTGACACATGAGTTCTTTTCATTATTGTTTATGATTTTAGGTGGTGCTTTTGTTCTACCAAAGTTTTATTTCTTGATATTTGGCTTAGAAATCAATCCTTAAACTTCAAAAAGATGCAAATCATAGTCAGAAACGGAGAAAAAATAGACTTAATTTTCAAAAACCAAAAGCAAGAAATGAAATGGTTACCAACTGGAGCCTTCAAATTTCTTCTTTGTTGTAATGCACCCGTACTTCCTATGTAGTTGTAGGAGACGGAATTTTACCATCCTCTCTGCTCTTTCATTCATCTTATTTCACTACAAGAAACTTTTGAAATTTTATCCTGATGACCTTGAAGATCATGACCAAATATGACCATATCTCTCCAGTTTGTTTAGTTCATCTATTTCTTTGTCCTTTTCCTTTTTTCATCAGGAGCATGAAATCAAAAATTTTGGCTACTTATCCTGATGCATTTCCAGATGAGTCAACAAGTGAAGCTCTTGATAGGAGACCAGACCTTGAAATACCTCGATAACGACACAAACTACGATGGCAGATAATCATAGCGTAATGGGAATGAGAAAATGTAGATAGATCATCTTCCTGAATTATTTTCATGATGTTGTCCTTGATCTCACTAACGTATGAAGTTTAATTCAAACACATTTGTTTTATATTGTGTAAGGCGTTGGTACTTCGTAGCTTCAAAGTCTTTCCTCAATTTTTGTGTTCAAGGAAATTGAGGTACAAAGAAGAGTAAACTTAATTAAGATCATGAGGAGAAAAAAATGCATTTGAGTTGCACACGAATAATTCAAAACAAAGCATGACATTATGACAATATTGAGATTTTTTTATTAAAAAAAAAAGTGTTGTGCTTGATGTGACATGTGCTGAGTTTTTTTTTTTTTTTTTTTGAACAACTCTACAACGCTTGCTTACTAGCATTGCAAAACGTTGGCGATGTATAAATACATATCTTTCATTTGGTTTCTAAGTTCGAGTTTTGTCAATTTTGGACAAAACTCTTGAGTTTTACTTGATTTTGGTTTGTAACGGATGATTTTGGTATTAAAGATCAAGGTTTGATGTCTGGTTAGGCATAAACACTTGTTTAGAGGTTTGTTGGGCATAAAGTTATGGATTTTGTGAGACTTTTATCGAATGCCTATTGATTAATTCTAGTCCTTATTTGAAATAATGCAATATATGTGACATTAGTTGTCTAAAGTGTAAATCGCTCATGTATTCTACGTATGTTGGGATTATCTGTAATGGTAGAAAGCATACTTTCATTTGATTATGTTTGTGTCAAATCATGACACTTTCCTTATGTTTATCACGTTTAACAATCAACATTAGGCATAGAAATACACTAAATCGAATCGGGCATCGTAATCAATCTCTAAGTGCAATGCAGCTAATTGGCAAGTATAGAACAGGAGTGTGCAATTTGTTGATTAGATTAGAATAAATCAAGTTGTCTATGTCTAATAAATTGAATTAGGAGATTTCAATTAGTATAGAACACTGTTGTGTCTAACTTATCGAATTAGCCTAAAAGATGAAGTCTATCCACCAAGTGGCCCAACTATCTTTGAATCAGTTTGATAAGCTCTTCATCTCATCCCTCTTCACTCCCTCACTATCTTACTTTTTGCATTTAATTTTTCTGGTTTCCATTGATAAATGTAACTTATGGAAATTAAACATAGCCTCCTTGTGTCTGACCTGATCTCATTGTTATTACTGATCCATATAAGTAGTCATTAATTCGTATACTATAAATGTATCGAATCGCTTGAAAGCGTTGACAACATTCTTTCAACTAAGAGCAGTGTTTCAATCGACATGCCTCAGCTTAATCACTTTCAAAGGGTATTCATGCAATGACAAATGATGGATTACAAAAAACTAAATACTAAAGAGGTTCGAAAAATGAACTTTTTTATTTCAAACTCAGTCAAGATGACATAACTACACAAATCCTTAGAAAAATTAATAAACTTATTCTAGGTGCCTTCAGGGTAACAAACTGATAAGTTAAAGAATATTATAAGATCATATTTACACAACAAATAAGAATATTTCTACAAAAGAGATTCTCACAAGTCCTTAAACCTTAGTTTCGGTTTCTCTATCAAGGTGTTAGAACCTCTCTCCTGCAGCCAACGGGAGTTAGTGACAAAGAAAATATTTATCGTACTACTTGAAAAGAAATATCAAAAAAAAAAAAAAAAAAAAAACAATGATTAGGTATTACGGTTATCTCCTATGCTCCTCATTCTCTATCACACAAAAAGTAATTAGTAAAAAGTTATTTTTTTAAGAAAAAATGTCATGTGAAAACATTCTATTGGACTACACTTACGGTGAACCTAACACCGAAGTTTTTTCAAAAAAAAAAAAAAACTTATAATGAATAGGAAAAACCACAAGCGTTTTGGTTGAAAATACTTATTTATGTTAGTTGAGCTCTGCTCATTTTGGCCTAGCATACTGACAGATCAAAGTGTCTAAGATAGTCTTTCTTTCCTCATAGAACATCACTATATCTAATAATTTTCATCCAATGAATTCTAGCTTTGTGTGTTCATTCTTTCTCCTTAGTTTATTAAACATATCAAACTTCCAAAATGAGGATAAATAAAAAAAGATGAAGAAAATCTTCTTTTTAGCCTCTTCATTCGAGAAAATTGCTCCAGCAGTCAAGGATGAAGGATAGAAACTACTATTTAGATTAACAAAGGAATAATCAGAAAGTTTCTGAATTCAACATGAGCCAACACTAGAACCGTGACAACTAAAGAATATATTCACCAGAACCATCTGGCTCACCTACTTTGGTTTGTCTATAGCTTAAGATTTACCATCTAATTCAAGGAATTTTACAATGTGAACGCCCAGAAATCCAACATCTCTTGTCTTTTTCTTTCCACCAACCATCCTCCCACTTGAAAGCAAAGTTGGTAAAAGGAAAACATTTGACTACAGTTTTGCACCAAAAAAAATGATGTCACAAACTCATCTCTTATGTCAACTATTGTACTAGCTTCAGTTTAGTTTCTTTCTTAGTTTCTTTCTTGATAAGAAACATTTCATTGAAAGATTTCAGTTTAGTTTCTTCTCTCATCTTTTATCCTTTTCACTATATACGAAAGATTTTCTTGGTTTCTATTCAAGTCATATTCATTTCGCCTCACTGAGAACTAAAGAAACCTGATTCAATAAAACAAAAAGTGAACTTACCATATTTTCCATCATGCTCGATTCAGTTATGTATCTGTGACTCGCTTGATTTCTTCAAGGTGCCCAAAATTCCATCGATCAGCTTATCCTTGTCATTTTCGGCGGTGTCTGAAACAAAAGAATAGCTCTTTTGATGTCTTTTCTTTGTACCAAAGCTTCTTGTATTTGCTTCACTTTTGGGAGCTAAAGTAGAAAGCTTCAAGCTATTTTCAGAACAATCAAAGGTCTCATCACTATTTTCTGTCTTGTCTTTCCTAACGTCTTCTTTGTTGCAATACCATGAATCAAGGATCTGTATTAAAGAACTTTCTTCCTCACTTGTTCGTTGTTTGGCTGGCACTTTCGTAGCAGGACAAGACTCTCCATCAGTTTCATCCTCTGAAAGGACAGGTTCATAATAAACTTTTGGTTTTTTCTCCGTCGCTTCTGTTGTTTCACTACTCAATGTCAATTCCTCTTTGTTGCTGCAATCTGTGCAGGCTGGACCCAATTCATCCCATGCGGACTCAAAATCATCATCCTTTTTAGGCAGGTCAGATGATTCATCATCGGAGTTCGAGTTTGCTACGCCATCAGAAGTGTTCTTCTCAGGATTACTGGGAAGAGTTGTTTCCAGCATTGAAACTTTTGGGGCGTTGCTGGTAGGAATTATAAAGGTGGATGCTATTGTCACTCCAGGCATTATCTGTAGCAAGGATACCAACTTAGGGTAACCAAGCTTCCTCAAATCAAGATGATACCCATACTTCTCAAGAAACAGTCTTCTGAAGGCACCAATATTATATCCTTCTGGGTGATCCCTCAAGATCTCATCCACGAGCTTTTGACAGTCACCTAATATCTCGTATCTCGTCCTCTCTCGAAACGTGTTTTTAGTCATAGTTTTATAAGTTCCAGCTTCAGGAATATTTTCTTTGTTCGTAAAGATTGATGCCAACCCATTTGCACGATCCAATGGTTTCATGCAAGAGCTTTTCCTTGCAATAGAGAGAGTGAGCTTAAAAGGATATGTTTTAGATGGGAATTCCTCCACCCATTTCTTAGATGATATTAATAATTCCAATAAGTCGAAGAGTTCGCTAGTGCTTAAAGATTTCAGAACCGGAGGTCCTCTCTCTAGCAGATTTTGAGCTATCTCAGACCTGAAGCAAGTCGAGCAGGAAAAGAATAAGTACAGATTGAAAATCCTATAATATCATTCAAAGATATAAAACAATTAAATTATAGGTTTAAATCTCATTTGGTCCATAAACTTTCAGCTTTATTCTATTTTAGTCATTGAACTTTTGATATATCCATCTTATTCCCTCAACTTCAGAAAAAAAAAAGACTATTCTGGTCCCTACTGTTCTGTTAATGAGTTGACAAAACACTGACATGTCAACAGATGTGAATTGACTAATCAATATACGACTTACGTGGCCTGAATATGTGTTGCCAACTAAGCAGGTGAGTTTTGGGTTTACTAGCAGAATATACATCAGCAGTTAAACAATTAACACAAACATTTTCCATTAGAAAATTGATGACAATGATGCTATAGGCTATTAGCCATGTTTCGACATTCTGGTACAATCATCTCTGTCAAACAACACCTCTCTACTTCTCTGCACACTTTGGCAACATTTTCTCAGCGCACATCCCATTTGGACCAATTTGAACCCGATACCCAAATATTATTTTTATTTTCATTAACATCGTCACTTGAGTTGGATCCTATTGTTTCTCCATTTCATCACTTTCCCTCCCCCACCCTTCTCTCTAAAAGTTGGATAAACGCTTATGCTCATCAAGAATTTTTTTATTTTAAGTTGGAGGAGACTAAAATAGACATTTCAAAAATTCAAACTAGAATAAGACAATGTTGAGAGAGAATTACAGCTAAATTATATAACGCTAAATTTGGGGGGAGTTCAAAATAACTCGGCATTGAGGAAAAAACCAAACAAGTCATGATAGGCAGAAACCCAAGGGTTACTGTTAGTTACTCAAAATGCAAAGAATATGTGGATACACAAAAACAAAGAATATGTCAAACCTGGTTTTTGACCGCAAAATAATCTCAACTCCTGTAGGTGTTTCCATAAAGGATTGCATGTCTTGCCAGAAAGAACTGCTGGAAAAAAGATGATGTTTCCCAGATTGATTCTTTAACTGATTTTGTTCACAAGAATCCTCGCTGACTTCACTGTTCTCAGTACTCTTTCCCCACAGCTTGAACAAATTTCTAATGCTACCAAGTAGTCCTTGATTAGAACTAGATTTATCATCATGTGCACTAGCAACTATGACTTCCTTCTGAGGCTTAACAGACTCACGATCAGGTGAATTTAAAACTTGATGTACTAAATTATCATCTTCACTCATTGGCTCAGCAGTTCTTCCTTCAGTTTTTGCCTCCCTAACCTTGTCGCTAGAATAAGTTGGCAAAAGGCCACTACAACTTTTCTGCTTTGAAGTATCGTCTGTTGTTGAGCATTTTTCAGAAATACAATGACTTCCATTTTCAGACATAGTGTCCTTATTGCCTAAAAGCCTTCTCCATATTCTTCTCAAAAATCCCGTCCTGGCCTTAGGATGCTGTTCAATTGAAGGAGTCGTATTACTGTCAGCTTCAACTTTATTTGACTGCTTTGAATCTTCTATAGCACGTAGCTCAGAAACAGGGGATGTTGATGGTTCCCCTTCCATAGCTTCACCAGTAGACTTCCCAAATTTGGAAGATGGTTTCTCCTTCAATGGTCTGCCTTGGGCATCGGATGGAAGGACTGGTACACACATCGGTTCTGTTGAAGAATCATTGTTACTTAACTTTGCTGTCAGATTAGGGTCCTGCTCTTCAGTGCCATTACCAATTGTACCTGTACTGGACTCTAATTGTTCTTTGGGCTCCTTTGGAGTGACACTACGGACAATATATTGGCCATCACCATGTGCTTGAAGCTTTAAAATCTGTGGCATTGACAAAAGAAAGCGAGAAAACTTTTTGTAACCATATAAGTCCTTATCCATAGATATACAACTCTTTCCCAACTCTGAGCGGAGTTCTGTAATGGGGAGTCCTTTGGGATACAACTTCAAAATGCTATGTATTTGCCTAATGACTGCCTTCGGAATGGGACGGGGCTTAGGATCTGCACTGAGCTCAGAAACCTCCTCAACTCGTAAAGAAGATGGTTTCTCATTAACTGGAAATGGGTCTTCAAGAGGAACCTTATAGTGGCCATACCAAGAACCGTAAACAGCATCAGGTGGTTGATTAAAATGCCTTCCGACTAGATTTTCCCCTCTAATCAAAGCATGCCAATGCCACATGATGCTTGCAGCACTGCATAAAACACCAGGAGCACTTTCAGGGCTTGCTAGCAACACGTTGTAATTATTCATTCTCAAACGGTGCAGAATGCTGGCAAAGTCCCTATCACCAGAAATTAGAAAAAGATGTGCTGGTGGAGGGTTTTGAGAAACCCAGTACATAAGATCTACAAGAAGAGACCTATCAGCACTGTTTTTACCACCTGCATCGGAAAAATATTACAAGGTGAAGTTTTTCTAAAAGGTTTACCAAGAACAAACAAATTACAAATCTTCATGTAAATTCCAAGACATTAATCACTAGAACAAATCTTGAAAACTTCACCACACTGATCAGTTAACCCCAATTAGTCTAACTATTTCTTTGTTGGTTGATTCACAATTCCCTGAAGATTCCACATAACCATTTTTAGCCATCCCAGATAAACTCATTATTGACAACAATACATGTAACCATGATGTATTTTTTTAATTAAAAAAAAAAAAAAAAAAACCCAACACCACTATTAAACTCAGTAAACATAAAAGAAATGATAAATTTGAATAGGGAAAACGAGAAGTAACCCTGAGGAATGTGATTGAGGCTAATTCCAGTAGAAGAGAGAGCCTCCTGGTTGGCCCTGGAGAGCTGTAAAACGTCACCAAAAGCAGTAATCTGAACAGGACCTTTGATGCCATTGGCCCTAACAGCAGCAGTGATTAAATGGGAAACCTTAAAGACATTGATACCAGAAGGAATGTTGCAATTCTCGAAGTCCCACCAGACTGAAACCCTTACATTTCGAGAATCTTCATCATGGCGCCTGGAAGAAGAAGTTGAAAATTGAGAAAAGTGAAGAAGGAGAGGGCGTGTTGGAAAAGAAACAGAGGGGGAGGAAGAAGAAGAAGCACAGAGAGAGGAAAGTGAGAGTAAGAGCCTCATGATCATAAGAAAACAATGGTGAGACGAAATGAGATTTAGGAATTTAGGGTTTTACAGAAGATGGGTTTAAGGAATTTAGGGTTTTAGAGAGATTTTGAGTCATCTCTACCTGAACAAACTTAGTGTAAGTTCGTTGAAATATGAAATACCCAAATCAACCAGAAAAACATAAATCATAATTTGTTTTTAACATTTTTAAAAAAAATCATAAATTACTAATTACTATAAAGTAGTTGTAACTTCACTCGTCAATCATATCAATGTAAAATCATAGACATTAAAATTTGAATAGTAGGTCAAAAATCATTTGGCCCTCCATTTTTCGTATAAGAAAGAAGGACGAACTTGGACAAATTCTTTTAAAAAATGAAACTTGTAAACACCAACCCAAATGTATCGTGTTTGTTGCAATCATATGTCACGTAAAAGTTGAGCCCTCAGATTTATATAAGTTTTAAAATGAGACTCTAAAACTTACATAATTATAGAAATTATCACAATTTTTTAGGGTTCAATTTTTATCAATCGTGTTCAATTTCTATAGTTATTTTAATTTTGAGGGATCAATTATAATATCAATGGAAATTTGAACACCCAATTTTTAAGAGTGTAATTGCAACTACCATCGTACAGTTTTTTCTATTTGTCTAAAATAAAAAGAATGGATAATTGTTGTTTGCTTTTAGATTAATTTTTAAAAATGAAGGAAAGTAACTTTTTTTTAAAAATAATCAATATGATATAATTTTTCAAATAATGATGAATGTCATAAAAAAGAGTTTTAAATGAGAGTTGGAGTCATCCCTAGGCCTAGATTATAACAATATTATCAATTTCAGGTCCAAATCGAAGTCTCTGGTCGATTAAGAAAGAGAGATGACAATCGGTGTAATGCAAATGTGAAAACAATTATCTTCAACGGAGTGAAGTATTTTGAATAATTTTAGGAGTACACAAAACCTTTGAAAATTTATGTTCAAACTATTGAATTTTGTACCACTATGGAGATGTAGTCAAGTTCATTGTCCTTCATCAATCGATTTCGTGGTTTAAACCTAGTTGGCTTGGTAAAATTAGTGAGTATAGAAAAAAATGCCTAGACAATAAAAAATTCGAATAAGGTGGATTTAGATCAAGCGTATACCAATTAGGTAAATTAATAAATAACCAATTTTCATTAGGAGGAATGGAACATTTAACGTCAATGTTGATATTATAATCTCTATTAGCATTGTATTAGCGTAATTGCAATTTATTAATATATTGATTAGTTATTTCATCAATTTCTTTACGGCGTGCAAGGTCCGATTCAGTTTGGTTTTAGGTTGAACCATGGATCAAACCGTACTCTTTGGTTCATTGTTAAGTTGAGTCGTATGGAATCAATTTGTATCAGTTTTGGCTCAAGAACCAAACCAACCTGATTTAGTCCAAGTCGATTCAGTTTGGTTATAATCGGATTTTTTTTTACCTCCTGTCTAATTATACCTAAATCACAATTGAGCTCATATTAAAAACATTTATTAAAAAAATTAACTAATAAGTGGATTGGGTTGGCGTGAGTCTATTAACAAATAAGTGAGCATGTTATATAATGCATTTTTAATATTTATTAATATATACTAAGTACACGGTTGGATTCGATTTTTCATAGTTTTTAGGGTTTTGAACTGTGTACCAAACCAAACCACTCGGTTCTATCTTCCTCTCAACCGTCGATTGTGTTTTTTGAAAGAAAAAAAAAAAGAACCGAACCACACTAGTTTTTGGCGGTTTTTGAACACCCCTAGTATGACAAAATGTCAATTCATGTCTTAAGTTGTTGACTAGTATATTGACAAGTGAAATTTAAGACTCGTTTTAATTGACTAGAGAAAAAACGTGTTTAATGTCATATATAGGAAATGTTCTTTGTCGATTTCCAGGATAGGAATTCTCTCCATCTAAAATAAAATGGTATGTTCTTAGAAAAAATATTTGTTCTACGAAACATCACTATATCGGATCATTTTTCAACCCATGAATTTCTATGTTTGTTTAGTTTAATTATTAACCACATCAAACCTCCAATATAAGAATATATATAAAGAGTAAAAGATGAAGAAAATCTTATTTCTAGCCTCTTTCATTCAACAAAATTGTTACATGATCATAGATGAAGGATATTAACTCATAACTCTTATTTAGCTTAACAAACAAAGATAGACCCAACATTACAACTGTGACAGTTAAACCAAATATGCACCACAACCAACTGTGTAGCGAAACATTTATCATATTTATTTCAAGGAGTTTGCAATGTCGATCACGAACCGGTATCGAACATCAGATTTGGCAAGTCTTTCCATGGCATTGTTTATGTCACCCATGTTGATGAGCTCAATATCTGATGCAATGTTGTGCTCAGCACAGAAATCCAACATCTCTTGTGTCTCTTTCAGCCCTCCAAAGTTGCTTCCACCAACCATCCTCCTACCTGAAATCAAAGTTGATAAAATAATGTCAATTTATTTTACTACCTTCACTTTAGTTTCTTCTTTTTATCTTTTTATCCTTTTCATTAAATGCGAAAGATTTTCTTGGTTTCTACTCGAGTCGTATCGATTTTGCCTCACCGACAACTAGAGAAGAAATTGGCAGCTCTAGGGGCTTGTTAGGTAAACCCACAGTGACCAACTTTCCATTCAGCTTTAGAAGACTAAGCAATGGAGCGAGAGCATGGACAGCGGATACCGTGTCGATAATGTAATCCATTGTCCCTGTGGCAGCCTGAACAGAATCAAGAAGCATCACGAATGCAAATTAGAAAGACTGGACTAATTTGAAGACAATATCGACCATTTACACAAACAAACAAGAAGAGGGAGTAAATATGTAAATACAAGACAATGTAATCTAGTTGTGATCTAGAACTCTAAATGCAGAATCCAAAGGGAAATGAAAAACCGAACCTTTAATTGTTTGGGATCAGTTGAAACAAGGAAGGCATCGGCACCAAGCTTGCCAATAGCTTCCTCCTCCTTTCTTGGAGAGGTACTTATGACAGTAACCTTCAACCCAAATGCCTTGCCAAACTTAACAGCAACATGACCAAGCCCACCAAGACCAACCACACCCAAATGCTTACCAGATTCAGTCATTCCGTAGTATTTCATGGGGCTATAAACTGTGACTCCAGCACACAGAAGTGGAGCTGCACCATCGAGGGGTAATTTGTCGGGAATTCGAAGCACATAACGCTCATCGACGACAATCTTATCCGAATATCCACCATAAGTCTTTGCTCCATCATCTAAATGTGCATTGTAAGTATATACCAATTTGGGGCAGTAATTCTCCATGTCTTGGTCACAATTTTCACAACTTTTGCAAGATTCAACTATGACACCGACCCCGACTTGATCGCCTGCTTTGAATTTCTTCACATTATTCCCAACAGAGGTCACAACACCAACAATCTCATGCCTGAAGAAAAAACGAAACCTCATAAATGCAAAGAACTAGCTACAAATGCAAATTTGCTAATGAGTAATGCCAGAGCAAATAACAAGATTAATTTGTGCATTAAGAAAACTCATAAATGGCATTCCTTCAATTCCACCAAACCAAAAACTTTGAACACAACTTGTTCTATTTCTCTGCAATATGAAATTACCCAACTGCATGATATTAAACAAATAAAGATGTAAAACATACAATATACCAGAACAGAAGAACTACTTTTTTCTCTTTTTCTTTAAACATACCCTGGGACAACTGGATAACTCGTGATACCCCAATCGTTCTTGGCTGCATGTAGATCAGAATGGCAAACACCACAGTAAAGGATTTTGATATTGACATCATCATCTCGAATTTCCCTGTGGACAAAAAGGATAAATAAAACAATAATAAGCCCCAAAATAAAGAAATGAGTTAATTACATCATTTTTTGAGCTTTTTTGGTAACCATTTTATTTTTAGTTTTCTGTTTTTTAATATGTTTGTTTGCTCTCAATTTTTCTCTTTTTTATTTTTCATTTTTATCAAAGAAACATTTAAATTCTTAATCAAATCTAAAATCAAAACAAGTTTTCAATAACTATTTTTTAAAAAGTAAAAAACTTTAGGCGTTTGATAACCATTTTTTTTAAAAAAATTAATCCTACAGATATTATTTCTACCTCCAAATTTCCTACTTTCTTATCTAGTTTTTACCAATTGTTTAAAAAATCAAGCCAAATTTTGAAAACTAAAAAAAAATAGCTTTAAAAACTTGGTTTTTTTTTTGGATTTTGGTTAAAAATTCAAGCATTGTGCTCAAGAAAGATGCAAATCATTGTAAGAAACGAGAAAAAAATATGTTTAATTTTCAAAAACCAAAAACCAAAAAAACAAAATGATTACCAAACAAGACCTAATTTTTTTAGTTTTAAAACTTCAGCTTTAGTTTTTGAAAACATTAATAAAAAGTAGATAAAAAACCAAGAAATTTAAAGGTGGAATGAGTGACTACACGCAAAGTTTTCAAAAACTAAAAACTAAAAACCAAAAGCGTTACCAAACAATATCTTAATATATTTATTTCATGACAATGGTCCCTAATCTTAGCAAAAGGTTAAAAAAATGGATGTTGTCAACAAAACTGTTACTACAGTCTACATCAGTACAGCAGAATAAACCCTCTTAGCATCTTAGGAAAGAGTATTAGAATGGCTTTTGGAGGAGTAAAAACTACTTTTAGTTTTAGCCAATCAAAAGTGCTTTTCAAAACTTCCACAGTGTTTTAGAGGAATAAATTAATTGAAAGCAATGAATTATAATTGAAATGCTACATGACCAAGAATCCAATAAGGTAAAATAACGATAAGGAGTAAACTACAAACATTAAACACCCATTTCACAATCCTTCTTTTATCTTTCGTTCCATTTCGTTTCGTAGCGGTTTCATGGACTCTCATATCACATTAGATAATAATATAACATAGGGTTTATCGAAAATCAATTGACAAAACAGAGAGCGACCCATGACTGATTTCGACATGGGTTCTCAACATTTTCTAAGAGAAACAGAATCAAACAAACAGAATCTACAGATATTGTGATTAGAGAAAGAAGAAGAGGGTAAAGAGAGGAATGGACCTTCGAGATAAAGGGAAAGGAGAGAGTAAGCCAGATGAATCTCGAGCACCCCATCCGAGAGCCTTGATTGGGTGTTCGTTTTCTGGTGATTTTGCCATTTTTTTTCTCTCGGAATTAATCTTAGGAATTTGAGAGTTTGGAGGGTCAATTTTATAGTGATTTTGGGGATAAATGGGTTGGTGTGTTCTACTCGTGAGTGCATTAATGAGAGAGAGAGAGAGAGGAGTATGAAAAAAGATCTTTTCTTTTTTCTTTTTATATTCGAATATTATTAGTCAAACGCCATAAAGTGATAAATATATTTGTGCTTTATGCCCCCTCACCTCGGGATATAATATACACCCCGTAGCTCGAGTTTCACTCAATTTTATGCTCTTTATAGAATATATATAATATATATATATATATATATGTATATAACCTAAACAGTATTAATATCGATAGTTAGTCTAGTGGTAAAACTGTCATCCAATTTTTTTTAGATGTAGGTTCAAACTTCATTCATTACATTTTCTTCATTTGCCACTGATGTCAATCATTTAAAATTGAATTCTTTTTTGATTAACTATGTGTTTGTCTAGTTTAAGTTTTTCAATTTTATGGTCATGTTTACACACAGTTTTATAGTTTTACGCATCAATGTCATTGTCGACAAAGGATTTTGACTATTTATGTGTTACTTTTTCTAATTTCTAACTATTTTCTCAATTTCTAACTTTATTTTCTATCCAGAATAAACTTTTACATATTTCAAAGGAATTCCATTTTTCTAAGGTAAAATGTTTTTTCAGAGAATAATTTCTTTTAAATAATGTTATTTTAAAAGATAATGTCCAAAATAAAGTTGTTCAAAAAATATTGTCAAAAATAGGATAATAAAATCGTGTACTTCCTTAACTTCAGCTTCAATCACAACATTATTTTTTTTTTCTTTCACACCTACACTATTTTTGTCATTAATTCCAAAAACTATCATTATTCTTAAAATTGAAAAAATTATAGAAATATTGTAGTTTTGAAAAGAAATTAGAAAAATAATGTTGTTGTTAAAATATTTAGAAAATTAGGGTTGTTTTGTTGTTTCCTCAACCTAGGACATATGTGAGAGAACTTGTTTTCTCTCTCCTATGTCCTGGATTCAACCTAGGACATATGTGAGAGAATTTGTTTTCTCTCTCCTATGTTTTTTATTCGTAATTTAATTAAGATTATTTAACTTGTAATTAAATATATGTAAATGAAAAATTCTCTACCCGACCCAACTCACGTTCTTTCCTTCTTTTTTTTTTTTTTCAATTTCTCATCCAAAATCCAACTCACATCCTTTTCTTTTTTCGCTGTTAACAAACCTTTGATGTTTTTTATTCTTTTATTTGTTTAATTTGTAATTAAATTAAGCCAATAATTAATGAACCTAATTTTTCATTATTATATTTTTTTAAAAATAAAAAAAGTGATTGTATTTGACTTTGTTTTTTAATAATAATTTGTAATTGTAAAAAAAAAGAAATATATATAAATTAACTATATATAGATATTTAAATTTTAACTATATATTAGAGCTATATTATTAAACATTCAATTTTTAATTAAATTATTAAACTTAAAAGTAACTCATAAAATTTAACACAATATAAAAATCATCACATTACTATAACCAAATAACTTATAAAATCATAGGATTAACATAATAATTTTCTACTAGTAATATGTTTTTAAATAATTTTCTTAACGTAATATTATAGATTAATATTAAATAAAAAGAAACTTACAAATTGAAGAACGATTATACTTTTTCTTTTTCTTCAAATGGACAATAGTTTCTTGTCTTTTGATATTAATCCAACCCAACAAAACTACGAATATAACTTAGTATTATAATTTTGATATTATAACAAAACTACGAATATTATTATAATTTTATTAAAAAAACAAAACAATTTAGTTTAATACAATTTACCTCTATTTTAGTATGACAATCTTCTCTTTTGTTATTTATCTTCAAATCAATGTCAAAATTTAAGATTTGAATAACAGTAGAAATATAAAATTTCTAATTAAAAAATATATAAATTAAGTAAAATAAATACTAACCTCGCAATATAATAGAAATCGTGAATTTAATTAAAAATCTATGTGGATTGAATTTAAAATTAACCGTGAAGAAGAAAATAAAAGTGAGTAAAAAATGATAAAGAAATAAGAAATAATAAAAAAAAAACAACTAAAAGAGGAACCAGAGCTCTTTGTTTTATATAAAAAAAACAAGAAATTGAAGGAGCTTTTAGTTTTAGGTTTTTAAAAAAAAAAAATTAAAAGAGGTCCGGTTTTGAACAGTGAACCTCTTCTTTCTTCCTTTTTCTTTTCCTTTTTTTTTTTCAAATTTTAAAAACAACATTATTTTTATAAATACTTTCAAAACCACTCTATTTTTCTAATTATTTTCCTCAACAACATTATTAAAATAAAACATCCCTTAAAATTGGTCTAAAACCAACCCACCTTTTTTTTAAAAAAAAAAAATGTTTTTCTAACATCTTTATTATTTTTTATTTTAAATAGAGGACCCCACATACTAAAAATACAATTTTGTCCTCATTCAAAGAAAATTCAATTTTGCTTTCATTTTTAATAGAACTTTTTTCAAACTCAACTTCAATTTAAAATATTTAAATTCATTTTTCATTTTATTTTTGCTTTATTTTTTTTGGCAAAATTTCAACCAATATTTGTCAAAGATTTGTTAAAAAAAAAGTTTTGCTTGAATTTTCCCTTAAAGAATAAAAAAAAATTAGAGAAAATTCCATATATTCCAATTCTTAAGAAAAAATTGTGAGATTCGCTTTTCTAACTCAAAACTAAGAATGGTAATTTAAAATAATAATAAAACTCTCTCTTACGGGAATTTAAGTTTAAAAAAAAAAAAAAAAACCTTATCGAAAAAATTGAAATCTGCCTAAAGAAAATTTAACTAAAATTTATATAAATGAAATTTATTAAATTAAGATTAACTAACTTAACCAACAAAAATTTAATTTTTTTTTAACTGATATTACTAAGATTAAGAATCTCGTGCTCAAATCTTTTCAAAAATAAATAAATAAAAAAGTTTAGCTTTTTAGAAAAATATAGAAATAAATTAAACTATATTAGAAAAAAGTGGGAAATGTGATTTTCCCAATAAAAAGCTTACCCAAAAACTTGTTTTTTTTTTAAAAAAAAAACAATTTATATTAATATTTTAAAAATTCTGAAGTAATCTCATTTTTTAATAATTAAGGGAGTGTTTTATTTCCTAAAAGTTGTGTAAATTCAGGATTGTGGGAATAATTTTTTCAATTTTTAAACTTTCACATGTTATCTCTCTTTTCTTTTTTCTTTTTAGTTTACAAAATAAAAAAGTGAATTTTGATTTTTTTGTTTTTTGAAAATCTGAAATTAGGAGTGAATAAAAAACGTGTGAAAATAGGATGTATGAGAATAAAAAAATGCTAGAAATTATATAACAAAACTGCTAAAAATAGTTACAAATATAGTAAAATATCACAATCTATTAGTTATATATTATTATTATCTATGTCTCGATACTATCTATGTCACTACTATTTGTGTCTTATTCACTAATAAAAAGTAATTTTTTTTTGTTATATTTATAAATATTTTAATTTATTTTATTATATTTGAAAACAATTCTAAAGAATACTAATTAACTGAATGTAAATAATCAATAATAATTATATTATAAACACAATTGTATTCATTTAACAATTGTAAACTAAATATTTTAATAGATTATTATTAAAAAAAATATTAATATTAATTTTGTTAAATTAATATTAATTAATTAATTAATTAATTAATTAACTAATCCCCAGTTTTGGAAGGGAATGAAAAACACGAGGAATGAGAGGGGTTTTGGAAGGGAGTGAAAAACATGGAGAATGAGGATGCTTAAGTATAGCTTATTTTTAGGGAAACGGTTATTAACTTTACCATTTTTCCTAATTTTCTTTTTTTTTTCTTTTTAAATTGTCAGATCTTACCTTTTTTTTTCCTAAAAAAGGAAAATTCCATTTCTGTTTTTTTTTTAATTTTAATTTGATCAACGTTATTAATTTTTAAAACAATTAATTTGATTTTTTCCCTTTAATTCAATTCATACCAATTAGATAAAGAACTTTTAATTTAGAGAATTTTTAAAAAATTCTCTAAAGAGATTTTTCAAATATTGAAAAAAAAATTATTAAAAGACAAAAATTAATTACACTTGATTTTTCTATTGAGTGTAAATATTTTGTTAATTTTTTTATTTTTGATAATTTTACAAAAAAAGAGTTTTCGAAATTACCAGTAATTCTCCAAATTTTAGAATTTTAATCTTAAAGTTATTATTATTAGTATTATTTAATCTAATTTTCTTCTTAACTTTGTTATTTTTTTTAATTGAAAATTTTGTTTCTTTAAAACTTAAACCAATTCATTTTTATTGACTTAAAGAGAAAAATATTTTTCAAGAAATTCATTTTTATTTATTGTTTTAGTAAAAATTATTTTAAAATATCTTTTTTTAAGTAGTTATTAAATACTCTAAGTTTCTTCGAAATAATTTATTTTTTAAATTAAATATTTGAAAATGTATTGCAAACTCATTTAAGGTTGGTAAGTTTTAGTTTAATCTTTTTAATTAGTTTCAACTTCAATTGAATTTACAAGAGTTCTCATGGTTCGATAGTTTAAGTTTTTTTATTTAATTCTTTTTTTTTTCTAATTGTATTCCTTTAAAAATAACAACAGATCTATCACAAATATTGACGGAAGCTTGTCAAAAAAAAAAAGTAAAAAATTAAAGTTGGGTATGAAAATTTATCGTAGGTAAAAAAGTGACATTGAAGGAACTTGAACAAAGGACAAAATTGTAACATCCCAAAAATTTGAGATAATTTTAGGTTAATTATCTTGGATTTATTTTGGAATCTAATTTGTTTTGAGATGTTATTTATTTTTGTTAAGTAATTAAATATATATGGGTATATATATTTAATTATTTTTGGTTAAAAGATAATTGATAGAGGAGAGAGAAATATTTGATTTATTTGGAATAGGAAAATGAAAAGATCTATTTGATTTGAAAAAGATAATGATAATAATAATAAAAGATTATTATTATTTATTAAATAATAATATTCTTATTTATAAATTAATATTATTATTTATTAATTTAGGGTTGCATTGGAAAGCGTGACGGTTATAAAAAAAATTCTTCTTTTTTCTTCTTCTCCAGCCGCTGCCTCTTTTGTTTTCTTTATTTTCTTTTGCCGGTTTCCGGCATTTGCTTCGCTCAATCCTTTCGTTTCTTCGTTCGTCGATGTCATTTAATTCTCCAGATTTGATTTTTCCGTTGTCGCTCACGATCGCCGCCGTTAGTTATATGGGTAAAGTATTGGCTATTTTATGTATAGGATCGATTTGAGGGAGAAACTCAAGCAAAAACATTGACGATAGTTTGAGGTAAGGGACTTACTACTGGTTCCTCGATAAGTAATAGGAAGACTTATGAAATTATTTATATGACATTTGAGTTGCTTGATGTGGTGATATGTTGAATCAACTAGTTAGGTAACGGGTTTGAGTTGGTTTAATTAATAATTTTTATGAAAAATTATTAATTAAAATTGGATGTGTAAGGAT
>JBBPDJ010000003.1:696900-707239 GCA_037974625.1 Cucumis cinereus | reverse complement strand
ATTAGGTAAAGTTAACAGACACCATATCCAACAATCAATTCAGATACACAAAGTGATCACAACATTTTAATCCTCATGCATTAGATAACACTTAATCAACTAACCACAGGTTATGCATAATCCAAACAACAAATATACAAGAACCCGAAGTTAAAACCACAGTACGGAAAAAAATTAACCATCTTCCAGCCCTTATTCTCCAAAGGCATGGATTCAGTAGAAGTATTCCTTACCTCAAGTTTCAGAGTTTTCCTTACTCGAATTAGCCTTCAATCAACCCTAAACATACGAACAACAATTAATAAACCTTCTCCAAAAGAAATATAAATTCTAGTCCTTCAGTAACCAAACCTAAACTCACCAACAAACCAACACAGAGCAATGGCAGCGAAGACGGACAATGACAGAACACGGCTCGGCTCACCGGCTCGGCTCGGTGGCTCGGCTCTGCTCGGGTTGAGGAGCAGCTGCACACTCAGAGGAAGGCTTGTAGATCTGGGCGCGCTGCGAGATGGCGTGCTGTGTGGCGACGGCTGGGCGCGGCTGAGCGGAGAGCGACTGGGTGAGGCGAGCGGACGGCTCGCGGATCTGGGCGGTGCGGCGCACGACTGAGACGGATGGCTGGGCGTCGTGTGGGCTGCGGCTTGCGAGCGACGTGCAGCGGCTTGGCGTGGAGATGACGGATCTAGCGCGACGAAGAGGAGGCGCGGCTGCTCGTGGTTGGCGATGGAGGCAGCTTCGGCTGGGCGATTGAGGGAAACGAAAGGCGGCGCGGACCAGGAAGGCTGCGACGACGTTTGATCTCAGGTGCGACGCGATGGAGGGTCGTTCGGCTTTTCTAGATATGGCGACGCGCGGGCGGCTTGGCGACGACGGAGAATACCTGGGCTGGATGGCGCGAGGCAGCGGCGTCGTGGACGGCTTGCGGCTACGAACGACGAGGCGTGGCCGTCGTGGGTCGTCCGACGTGGCTGCAGCGACGACAAAGGAGCTGACGTGAGGGCGGAGACTAGGGTTTGATAGGATGAAGAAGAAGATGGGATGCCAAAAAATAACCCTAATTTGCTTAATACTTTAAGAGAGAAAGGAATAATAAAACAATATAATATATATTCTTTTCTTTTCTTTTCCTTTTATTTTCTTCCACAAATAAATTTCCCTTCTCTTTCCTCTTTTAATCCAAATTTTCTCTCTCTTCTCATTAATTCTCTTTTCTTTTCCCCAACCACAAACAAACAAAACACAACCAACACAAATAACCCCAAAATTAAACTCAAATTAAACATCCCAAAATTACAACTTTACCAACACTTAAAAAGTAATTAATAATAAAAATATTACAAATCACCTTAAAAATTTGGGATGTTACAGTCGTAAAGTACAAGTCATTAGAGAGAAGTTAACGGTCACCTAGCGGACCCAATGGTATACATATGATAAACGGGATGTTTATGGTTTATGTTGAATTTGTACTTGGTGGAAAAACGATGAGTCAGTTTGCAAGTCGTACGACGACTTGATTCTGACTAGGCCAGTGACAAGCGTGTGTGGCGTATTGTTACTGAAGGTCGTGAAGGGGGTCTGTACGAGGCCTGTTCCGACGTTTCGTTCTGAGGGCAAATCCATGTGGCGATTTTCTTTGACAGGGTCGTGAAGGGGGTCTGTACGAGGCCTGTTCCGACATATTTGTCAGTACTCAACCACCCATCTATGTGTCGTAAAGTACATGTCATTAGGGGAAGTTAACGGTCACCTAGTGGACCCAATGGAATACTTATGATAAAATGGATGTTTATGGTTTATGTGATTATAGTTTATTAAGTATCAATGCATAACTTGTATGTCAAGCTTAACTGTGTGGTACACTGTCAAGGCTTGTTTGGTTATGTGACGAAATGCTTGATACTGGTTTATATGGTGAGTTAACTAAACGGTTTAGTTAGCTGTTGGTGATTGATTATCTATGTTGAGATGGACTGAATGGCTATGTGTTGATCGGTTAGGACGGATTGTTAAGAAAAAGAAAAACCAATGAGGTTGTATGGCGATATGTCTTTATGGTTTAATATGGAAAAACCATGAAACAGGATAAAGGTGTGAGCTGTTTGTAGTTCTCATTCTTGAACTAGTCTTCATATATGTGCTTATGAATGTTTTGGACTAAGGTTGCATGATTTGAGAATATGGTAGCTGTTAACTTTATCTATTAGTCATGTTGTACTCGGTAGGTGGAACGTTAGATGCTTTTGGGACTAAAATTGTAGAGTGCAGTTTAATAGGAAGTTAACAGTTAACCTAGTGGGCCCAGTAGTGGGTTTTTTACTGGGTATTTTTATACTCACAATTTTCATGTTTATTTTTCAGGAAAGTATGAGAAAACCGGCGACGGACAGGAAGGACCAGTGACCATGTGTTTGGGTACATTATTGACAAATGCTTCCGCTGCTGTCTTTGTATTGACGTTGTTACTTGTGAAAAATGCTTCCGCGGTATTTGTTAAGATTATGAGTTTCTTTTTATGTAAGTAACGACCTCGGGTTAAGGTCAAAAATCTGAAGCGTTACAAAAATAATATCTCCATTATATCGGGCCCTCCACTAAACATCTGAAAAAGTGGCTAGAAAAAGGAATTTTTAAAAAGCGAGTTACTTTTGTCCTCTAAAAACATTTTAGGTTAGAAATTTGCAATTTTCCATCATTTCACCATAAAATTGAATTGACGTGAGTTTTTTTTTTTATTACCATCTAAAACTTTCAATATTTTCACATCATTTTACCTCAAAATATTCTTAAATTTTATATTATTTTGTAACTATTTTTCCATTTATTATTTAAATTGACGCTCTCGAGTAAACATTCACACATACATTTACAATAGACATTGATATGTTGTCTTACTCTACTGAAATTGTGATTAAAAATGATCAATCGTAGTCTAATAATTAAGTTACACTGAAATTTTCATTAACTAATTAAAACACTTTTCATAAAATCAAGACCTCGATATTTCTATCAACATTGATATTTTGAACTTTGTTTATACCAAATTATCTTTTGGTTAGGGAAGAACAAGCAATTTATGTGGCGAGCATTCGTTTATCATCGTACGGGCGCATGTATGTGTTGACCTATTTGTAGGAGTGGGATTGAAACAATTGAGGATATGTTGTTTGAGTGCCATAAGGGCCCTAGAAGATTTGCTATATGATCATTATTGATTCATCTTCTTTTGATTTTAAATTGTTTCATAGGAAGTGTAGGATGGGTTTAGGTTGGCTTGCGTTGGGACTTGGGCTATTTACTCATTCGATATTTCAACTTGGTTGATTATTTATCGAATATAAGTGTACTTATATCCCATTTTGACCATTTAACCCAATCCTAGTTGTTTTGTTTTAAGCTGTCAAATCTAAAAGATTTGAATAAAATCTTAAACCAACCTAATCCTACTCTTAAAATTCGAATTGAATTGGATTAGGTCATTGAGTTATAACTTTAAAATACATAAATTTATCTACAACATGACTACTAATTAAAAAGAGTCACAATATAAAATATTTGTGATATTTAATAGCAACTTTGAGCAGAGACTAACATCGTAACAATTTCAAAAGAAAATTATTGAAAGTTCACAAATTATTTGAAAAGAAAATCCAAAGGTATACGATTCATATTTAGCTTAGTCGTGGAAATGTGACACAAATTTCCTAAATTGTAGTCCATAACCATGATTTTGCTACCATACTTGTGTCGATATTTTCACATTAATGCTTTGTGTTTGTTTTTATTTATTTAAACGATATTATTAATAAAAGAAAATAATAATAATTAACTTCTTTGCATATTTTATTTTTGGTAGGGTTTTTGCATGGAGAATACCTTCCTAATTGGTCTTGTAACCTAAGCATAGTTTACACAACGCTCAAGTTTATGAGGGGTCCATGAATGAAAAATCAAGATTATATTTGAATGAAAGAGATTCTGAGGATATAAAAATGTATTCTGAAAGACTTAAAAAGAATCGAAAGTTATTACTTATACCAATAAGATATATTTTCTTTTCAGTAGCTCAATCATAAGAACTCCAAAATTAAAGATGCTTGTGAGTGTGGAGAAACGTCATCGAGTGATCTCATAGAAAGGTAGACAAAAAATCAAACATCAGTGTTAATGTTTGTTTTTAATTTATATCCGTCCTCTCAATTTTTGTTTTTTAGTTTTCAACTTGATAAAAAACCAAACAATTGAATTTCTAGTCAAATTCAAAAAAATAATAACATAATTTTTTAAACTATCTTTTTATTTTCAAAATTTGCCTTGGTTTTTTTAAAAGAAAATAATAATAGAAAATGGATAACCGCTAATATAAAACTAAGCTTTAATGTCAGTTTGAAATTGACATAACATAGGTACAATATCAGTTCTAAACCGAGGTCAAAAATCATGTTATAACCGACTATTAATGTCGGTTTTAGTTTATAACCGACATTATAGATAACCGAAACTTCAATGTCAATTACCTTCATTGTACACCATCTTCAATGTCAGTTAAAAACCGACATTGGACACCATCTTCTATGTCAGTCTTTTATCAAACTTTTTTCAAAATCGTACGAAATATTTTTGATGCCGCATTTTTTCAATAACATCTCATTTTCTTTAGAAATAATAATTTTCTCTTTCACATGTACATGTACAAAATAAAATCTCTATTGCTTTTATATATATGTATAACTCAACTTTCAACAAAAAAAAAAAAAAAAAAAAGTCGTTCACAACAAAGAGAGTGACGAATTGTTTGAGAAACCTATCAACAAGTTATACTAACCAATATATACATCAAGTTCTAAAGTTCTAAAGATCTAGAGAATTAGTTGATTGTTTGCTTTGAAGGATCGTCATATCGATACATCGAGTAAAAACAAGAATTACAAAACCAAAATAATCGTGCAACTAAATCCAAAAATCCAAATCGACTACATTAATATCTTGTTGGTTTGGGAAATGGTTGGATTTGATTTCATCCATGTGGCTTCAATGTCAAGGAAATAAAATTTGGTGATATTAAATACACATTTGTTTCCATCCATAGAAGAGTAAATGAAGAAGAAAGGTCACATGGGCACGGATATGGCATCAATTTGGAAGTAAATTAAATGGTTCATCTACTTCTTTCAATCATCCATGAAGTTAGGTATGGAAAAGAATTTAGTGTCCTCTTTTTTAAAGCTCATTTATTAGGGTTGTTGTCGATCGATTTATTTAATTTACTCAATCAACGACATGTTCTCTATTTATTGTTTTTTCGTGACTACATAGGTTGCATGATAGACTATAGGATAAAAAAGAAATGTTGATTACTTGTAGCTATCTCTTCTATCATGTCCTATTGATTAGGTTATATAAGAATTGATATCTTGTAATGCTTTGTTATAGTTAATAGATGGGATTTGGTAAATTCAAAATCAAAATTAAAGTTGGCATTTCATTTTTTTTTTATTTCAAAAAATAACTTTTGAAAAATAAATTATATTTTTTTTTCTTGAATAAACCCTAAACCTTAAATTATATTTATTTCCTTGGAATTGGATGTGGAATAGTGTGACATGTTTTATTTTGACGAGTCGTGATAATCTAACCAATATGTTTTGTTGTCAAATAATACATTTTTTCATTTAATATCCTATCAATTTTTTTTTTTGCAACGAATGATATGTGTACTGATCAATAATTAAGAATCTAAGATTATTGTAATTGTAAGGAGTGTTAATTAGGTACGGAAAGGAGTGAATACTTTTGCGAACATAATTAAAATGTTTTTTTAACCGTGTCTATAACAGTAACAATAACTATAACATATTCATAATTCTTCTGTAGTAACAATAGCAGTATCGTAACAGCAACAATATTCATGAGCAAAAATTGGAAAATCATTTAACAATATCCAAAAGTTATCATATCCCATGTAATTTTCAAATTAATCACTTTTAGTTTTATGATCATATTGTTTGTGTTGATTACAAATTTGACTGTGGGCTCCACACATCACTACGACCACATAACACTAATAAACATCAACAAATGTAATCAAATGTGTCTCACAATCGGATTAATTGATTACATTAGATATATATATGTATATATATATATATTTAAGGGACAATTGCAAATATAAAAATTAGACCAAATATATGTATTAAATCCATCAAATAATAAAGAAATATTGGATGAATATATTTTGGCAAAGATTAGACTTTGGTCCAATTATACGAAAAATACTTGGATGCATCTCAAAGTAAACGAAGAATCCATTTAAAAATAATAATAATAATAAAGAGATACTAAATGAAGAAAAACAAATTTATTTTTCTTTATTTCTTTCCATTTTCATGGAAGAAAATTACTAAAGCAATAATAGATTAACAATGACAAAAATATTATTGGAATTAAAGAAAAACCCACAAAGACAAAGCATCTAACTTCAACATGATAAAAGTTTCATGAGCAAAAGATTTCCATAAGATGCTTTTCTTTGTCATCAACAATGTCCCTTTTATACCTTAACCAAAATCATCTGCTCATTCTGCTATTATTTCCTTACTGTCCTTCTACTTGAAAGAGTTTTCGATGTCGATCACGAACCGATATTTAACATCAGCTTTTGCAAGCCTTTTCATGGCTGAGTTAATGGCATCCATCTTAATGAGCTCAATTTCTGCTGTAATATTGTGTTTTCCACAGAAATCTAACATTTCTTGTGTCTCTTTCAGTCCTCCAAAGCTGCTTCCAGCTACCAGCCTCCTACCTATAAGCACAGTTTTTAAAAGGAAAAAAGATTTAAAGGGTTGTTGTTTGTTAACGTTCCATATAATCTCGTTTCAAATTGTTTTAGACACATAAGTATTTTGGTAACTGTTTCGGTTTCTTGTTCCTCGTGTTTTAAGAAACATTATACAAATTTTGATAATAAGTTCTAGTTTCTCATCTCTAATTCTTGTTTTTCTCCATCTTTGATTCCAAACGAGAAAGATGTGCTTAGGCTCACCAAAAGCGAGAATCCCGAGCGATAGTTCAACTGGCTTGTTAGGTAAACCGACAGCAACCAATTTTCCATTGAGGTTTAGGAGACTAATCAACGGATCAAGAGGATGAACAGCAGATATTGTGTCCAAAATGTAATCCATAGTTCCCATGGCAGCCTACACCAAATTAAGTAAGCATTACACATAACTCAAAGGTTCAGACAAACAACCTCTGACTCTGATACTCTTAACAAACTAATACAATGAGTCGGTTAAGCCACGTACCTTCATTTGATCGGGATCACTCGAAACAACAAAAGCGTCAGCACCGAGCCTGTCAATTGCTTCTTCCTTCTTCCTAGAAGAGGTACTAATGACAGTAACTTTCAATCCAAAAGCCTTACCAAACTTAACAGCAACATGACCAAGCCCACCAAGCCCAGCCACACCCAAATGCTTACCAGGTTCAGTCATTCCAAAATGTTTCATTGGGCTATAGACTGTAATCCCAGCACATAGGAGTGGAGCCCCAGCATCAAGGGCTAAGTTTTTAGGAAATTTAACGACAAAATGTTGATCGACAACGATCTTGTCGGAATAACCACCGTAATTAATCGTTCCATCAACTCCAGGAGAGTTGTAAGTATATTCCTTCTTGGGGCAGTAACTCTCCAAGTCTTGTCTACAATTTTCACAATTTCTACAAGATCCAACTATGACACCAACACCGACTTCATCTCCTGCTTTGAATTTCTTCACATTTTTTCCAACAGAAGTCACAACCCCAACAATCTCATGCCTGGAAATCATCAATTCCAATTCTTATCAAATTCTCATTTCAAACAGTGGAATATAACAGTGACTCCGAAACAAAGTACAAACTAACCTTTTGGCAATTGTAAATTGATTTGTGCATTTAGAATAACTCATAAATGGTATCTCTTCAATTCCACTAAACTACCAACTTTGTTTTGAAATTACATATATAATATAACATATCATAATAAACTTTGGTTTTGAATCATACCCAGGTACTATAGGATAATCTGTGGAACTCCAGTCATTCTTGAGCATATGCAGATCAGAGTGGCAAACCCCACAGTAAAGGACTTTGATAGAGACATCATCATCACCATTTTCCCTGTCACAAAACAAAACTTAATAATAAGCACTACAAATAAAGGAATAAGAAAATTTTACAGTGGTTAAGCATGATATTTCACTGTAACTTCTTGATTTTTACTCAAAAGAGTTAGCTACGTCCATGGAAAAGACAGTTCATTATTAGACAATAATTTAGAATCTAGAGCAGTACACTTCTAAAAACTCTATAGTCAAAATCGTATCATAAAAAAAAAATATACCAGAAACGATTTTAGTTGCTCTCAAACCCCACCAGAGCATGTCGCCCCTAGACCTCAACTTCCTGTTACTTATGACGTTCAAAGTGGATTCAAGGCAATCCAACATACAATATAGCACAATAAACTTTTCTTATGCACCAACAAGTAACAAAAAGGAAACCCAACTGGTACAAATATGAATCAGGCTACAATTACACAAGAAAAGAAAAAAGAGTAACTAAATCCCAAAAGATTGAATCTTTTGTTCATAAGGGTTTAAAGAGAAATTGACCTTCGAGAGAAATGAAAAGGGGAGAGTAACCCAGATGAATCTCGAGCAGCCCAACCAAAAGCCTTGTGTGGAAGTCCATTTTCTGGTGATTTCGCCATTGTTGGTTTTCTTCTAAAAATTTGCAACTCACTTTCCCTCAGCTCTTTTGAATACACTGAATTAAGGTTTATTGAACCTACCTCGGTTTTTATGGAAAAAAAAAGTTAAAGGTCTATGTCCAACATTAAAATATTGAGGTTGACGTAGATATCGAG
The DNA here is from genome assembly GCA_037974625.1 of Cucumis cinereus. Classification (NCBI taxonomy): domain Eukaryota; kingdom Viridiplantae; phylum Streptophyta; class Magnoliopsida; order Cucurbitales; family Cucurbitaceae; genus Cucumis; species Cucumis cinereus. The sequence continues at coordinate 698,328 of JBBPDJ010000003.1, read as the reverse complement.
ATTTTAATTTTACAATTATCGATATCAAATATACAAAAGTTATAAAATTTATTTAGATTAATAATTAAGTTGTTATGAATATAGTTATTAGTCTATTTACATTAGACTAAATAGATGTCATATTGTCTTTTACGAGCATTTATAAAATATGTTAGAAATGTTGATGGATATTTAATATCGATATCCAACCTTTGTATTTACAAACATAACAACATATTCATCCATAGTATACACCCATCTCATATGTCTTCCATGTTTTCGTCACACAAAAATAATATTATCAAATATTTTTTAAAAAATTAAAATAAGATTATCAAATAATTTTTTTTAAAAACTTTATTTTTGTGTGATGAAAAGATGAAGAGCATTAAGTTTACATCCAAGTTAATATTTTTATTGATATTTTGACGTTTCATAAATTCTATATCATTATTGATATAAAGGGTGAATCAATATTTTCATTATATTGTATAAAAATTTATAAAATACAATTAAATAACTATTAAAATAACATCCATATAAATATTATACATATTTACTTCTTTGAAAATAATATAATGTATGTTTGCTAATTAAAATTTATTTTTTGAATTTTTGGTTTATAAATTTTTTAGAAAAGTCTATTCAAATCCACATTTTATCAATATTTTCATCAAAATTTTCATAACTGATTTTATGGGTTTGCAAACTATCTGATAAAAAAATGACATTTCGGATTAGAAAACCCACCATAGGGCCAAATTAAGCATTGGAAAATTGAAGTTTGGGCAAGACCTGCTCGACCTCAACCAAGGATGACAAGACGAGGCCAACCCTTCTCATTTGATAAACAGGGCATGCCTTGACCCACTTGGCTCGAGAATTAATCTAATATGCCTTGAGAATCATGTTATGGATGTCCTAAATTCGAATTTTACGACAAATACATCGTTATGACTACAAAAAATTCTCATCTCTCTCGACATGAACTATAGCATAACATAAATACTCTATCTCTAACCAAGAAATTCAAATAATAATAAAAACAACAATAATTGGCTCCACCTAATTTTGTACTTACCTCTCCTTTAGTCAGTTCCTTGTGACCATTTATTTTTTTGATGTTTTTATTTCTGAAGGGCTTACAGGTCATTACACGAAAAAATTGGTTGAATATTGTAGTTTTGGAAAGTATTTATCAAAATATGGTAGTTTTGAAACTATTTAGGGATATACGGTTTATCTAATGGTCGAGTGTTGAACACTCGACCAAGTTCTTTTTTTTTTATTTTTTATTGAAGGTCGAGTGTTAACACTCGACCTTCATGCAATACTTTTTTTTTTTTTTAATTTCATATAAGGCCGAGTGTTGAACACTCGGCCTTCATTGCATAATTTTTTTTTTTAATTAATAAGGCCACATTTTCATCCTAATTGTTTTTTCTAAAA
>JBBPDJ010000003.1:672496-693045 GCA_037974625.1 Cucumis cinereus | reverse complement strand
CTTTAAAATGGTTTTAATAATTTTATTAGAGTAACGACCTTGGGTTAAGGTTAAAAATCCGGGGCGTTACACATTTTTTATTTTTTATTTTGAAATAAAGGCAAAAGAGATCAAGAGTGCATGAACCATCCTTGGTTGATACATCTCTACTACTCTCATCATGCTCCAAGATCAAAAGCGATCGATGGAAAGGTACAAAAACGAACTAGAGACAAGGTCGAAAAGTCACAACCTGTTCCATTTTAATCCATATATTTCTTTTATGTTCAAATATAATATGCATACTTTTTTATAAATCTTATTTTTTTAAAATTATGAATTTATTTTAAAAAAAATGAATAATTATAATGGTAGCAATTTTAGGGATAATAATCAAGTGTATAACAACATTTTTTTTTTTAAAAAAATACAAATATAGCAAAGTCTATCAACGACAGACTTCTATCGCTGTTTGACTTTTATGGTCTATCAATGAAAACCCAATATTTTTCAATATGAATATGGTATATCAATGATAGAAATTGTTTTACTATATTTGCAATTTTTAAAAAAATGTTGTTATATATACTAATACTTTGAATCTAATTGTTATATTTGCAACGATTTCGAAAAAGTAAACTAGTCTTATAACCACAACTCAAAGATGAGCTAACCAATCAGGAATGGAAAATAGTTCAAACATAAGATAAAAAATATATAAGAAAGGAAAACGATGAAGAATACTTTACAAACAAAGGGTTGTTGAAAATATAACAAAATAAACTAAAATATTTACAAATATAACAAAATATCACAATCTATCTAATACTATCTGTATCTATTGGTGTCTATTTCTACTTCGCGATATACGACTATCCGTGTCTATTTACCATGATAATGATAGACACAAATAACATTCTATCGTGATCTATCGTAGATAGAACATGATATTTTACTACATTTGTAATTTTTTCCAACACTTTCGTCATTTCACTCTATTTCACTCCTTGACATTTAAGACACAACATTTATTGACGTTAGTATATTTCTATCTATTTCTATGCATAAATTTATATTCTCATCTATGTTTTCGTGGATAGATAACCAATTTAACAATTTAGTATTTTTATTTTATTAATAGTTGTCTACAAATGATAATAATATTAGTTTATATTTGTTTATTAGTTATCCTTATTAAGGGGTTGATGTAACGCTACGAGTTTAGGAGAGGGATATGAATTAACCGATATCACCTAAATGAGAGGGATCATGAGGATATGAAAGTAAGGTTAAGAAAGACTGTAACATCCCACAATTTAAGATAATTTAAAATTTTTATTATCAATTATCTTAATTGATTTAAGTTTAAGTGGGTAATTTGATTTTGGTTTGTTGGGATGTTATTGATTTAATTCGAAAAGAAATTAGGAGGATTTTTTATTTGGTGAATTTTGTTTAAGAAAATTAAATTATATATATATGGATATATATATTTATTTAATTTAAAAGGTGCTGGTTAGAGAAAATAATAATAATTGGTGGAGGGAGTTAATGAGGAGAGAAGAAAATTAGATTGATTTGGAACAGAAAAATGAAACGATTTAGTTGTATTTGAAAAAGGAAAAGAAAATAATAATAATAATAGATATTATTTTTTTTTATAAATAAATTAGGGTTACTTAGGAAAACATGGAAAGTTTCAATTTTCTTCATCTCCTTCCTCACGCTGCCGCCAGCCCCTCGCAACAATGGACTTCCTCCCTAGTTGCCGTCGTCGCCTCTCTTGGTGGTATTTTAATGTGGATTTGGATACCCAATAAAGTTCAATTGAGAATTTATTTGGGAATTATTCTTGATTATTTGAAGGTTAAATTGAAGCAAAATTGTTGGAATTTATTCGTGGAGTTCTTTTTACGAATAGGTAAGTTGATTAAAGAATTGTTTTTGAAAAGATAAGGTTAAAATAATTAATAATTTTTATGGAAAAATTATTAATTAAATGTTTTATGTTTAGGATAAATTTAAGGAGTCATATTTCAAGTCAAGAGAATTTTTTAGTATTTTGAGGTAAGGGATTTACTACCGGATCCTAAGTAAGATGTTGCATGACAGTAAGGATGCATATGACAGTTGAATTAATTGGAGAAATTGATTGATGTAGTGAGTTAGTGATGTACTAGATGAGTTTAACAATTTTAATTAATAATTTTTATGGAGAATTATTAATTAAAATTTATTATGTTATGACGGCTTGTTCGAACTATACGATGTTATGCATTTATGGTTTGACATAATATTTATGATATGCAGATGCGAATGTTGGATGAAAATTTTATGTATATGATTATGATTGATTGAACTAAGAATGCATATTAGGAATTATGGTAGTTGTTAACTTTATCTATTAGTCAGATTACCCTGTCACGAAGTGTGTTCCTTCGGGTTCACCAAACAGATACGTTTCCTACGGGTTCACCAGACAGATAGGTTCACTAGATTATGTAACATAGGGTATATGTTTAATAGAAATTTAACAGTTCACCTAGTGGGCCCATACTCACCCTTTTCATTTTTATTTTTCAAATAAGTATGAGAAACCCGACGACAGACATGAAGGACCAGTGACCACGTGTTTGGGGACTATATTGACAAATGCTTCCGCTATGTTGATGTTGATATTATTGACAAATGCTTCCGCTATATTTTTTTTCAAGTCTATGAGTTTTTATGTAAGTAACGACCTCGGGTTAAAGTTTAAAATCTGGGGCGTTACAAAGGTATAAAAGATATGTAAGTTACTACTTATACCAACAAGGTGCACCTTCCTTTTCGGTGGCTCAATCATAGGAACTTCAAAGTTAAGCATGCTTAGCTTGGAACAATTTTATGTTGGATGACTTCCTGAAATTTTTTTAAGATGCTTGTGAGTAAGGACAAAGTATCCTGAAAAGACTCGTGTTACCGTTTGGATAGTTAGAACAAAGGTAAAAAATTAGAGGACGGTATTTTTGTCACAAAGAAATGTAACAAATTGTTCTAAATCTATTTTAGTCATATTTGTTGTTAACCCAATTACATGGGTTGTTGCTAAATTGTGGATTATCTTGTTTACAAGACCTAGGTGAGTAATAAAAGCCCATATGATCCTAATTTTTGCCATTAAATTTATTTGTGGTATTTATTTATGGTTAATTTTTGTAAAACCACAATAGTCTTTTTCTTGAATGAAGATTATTGCAATTCTTTTACCAAACTCAATAATTTTTTTTTAACAATGAATAAACAATAAAGATCATAGCAATTTCTCCTATAAAGGGTTTAGGGTATTTCAATGAGAAACTTTGAAACTATGACCAATAGATTAAAATTAGTTAGATATTGAAATTAATTTTTTGAATAGGGTTAAATTTGGTAAAAACTATTGTGGGGGTTGTAAAATATTGCTTTTATAAATCTTAAAATTTGTTATTTATTTTTATGTATTTTATTGGTAGGGATCAAAGGTTGATAGGATCACCAAACAAAATTGGTAAATTATTGTAAATAGTAAAACTTTGGAAATATTTATAATTATAGTAAAATTTTAGATTTTATCATGGATAAAGATTGATGGAAACTGATAGAATCTGATTTTTTTTTTTTTTATATTTTGGTTCATTTAGCTATATTTTTTTATAGTTATTAGTGAAAACAACTATTAGTGATGACAACTATCAGTGAGGGTTGCTATCACTGATAGATTTCAATTTTGAGAAATCGAAAAGAAACCTTTAAAGTGGTGGTTGCACGCGAGCTTTTTAGTATTTTACTAATTTTTGTGCTATATATACAATTATTTTTATCTTTGTGCTAATTATATTCCATTATTTTTTTACTTAAATGCATGCAACTTGCCCAAGCAGCTATGTTATCCAACTCGATGTATGATATGATAATTAGTATATTAGTTTCTACTAGGGTTTGGGCCCTACGAAACAAAATTAGTACATGTTTAATGATACTTATTTGGAACAAGACTACCTTGTAAACACTATAGTGAAATTGGCCGTTGTGGTATAGAGTCTTTGTGCTTAACATAAAGCCAAATCAAGAATATAAATATTATGTAATTAAGTACAAATATGTTCACTTAGGGTTGTATATCATAATCTATATGTTAGTTGGATGAGATTCATGTTAACTCTTTCTTCTTCTATGTGTGTGGTTCTTTTTCAATCCTCATTTTCTAACTCTCCTAGTTTTATTCGTGTCTTGAATTTATTTGCTTATTATAAGCAATAATGCGTTTTGTTAAATAGTGTATTAAATTTACCTTGACTGGCCTACTAGAGTTTAAGCATTTGGATAAATTGCTGACTTACGATGGTATCAAAGAAAATTGCTTTAAGATGTCCTAGATTCAAGCCTCTGTACTGTTATTTCCTCCCCAATTACATACCTGCAAGTGAGTGGAAGTGTTGGATATTAAAAATTATGAATATGAAATCGAAAAGAAAAATATTTAAAAAAATAGGAGAAATGCAATTTAACAAAAAAAAAAAAAAAAAGAGTTTACTTTCTATTTCATTATTCCAATTTTGTTTTAAAAAAAGAAAAAGTAGGGATAAAGATTTTTTTTATTAAAAAAATGACATCTCTCCTTTTCTGCCCCATCATATCATCACATCATATTGATCAACTTCCTTAATTATTCAAATTGTTCACATTCATCAATTAATTACCATTTTCATCATGTGTTTCACAATGTTTTCTTGAAGCTAATTAAAAGTTTAAAATGAAATGGATAGTCATTAATATGAGTGTACATTCATTATATATATAACCTAACCCATTTTGATTTTGATGCAATATTTGTAAGTGGGATGGGTTTTTAACCAAACCACACTTAAAGTTGCAACCATAATTACCCATTTCCTCATTCAAAAACCCCTTTTGTTGAATTTAATATATAGACATTTTCAATGTAAACATGTTTAACTTATGAACATAAACACACATATATATACATGTGTTTAGATTATGTTAAAGTTCCAATATAATTTTGGCATTTCTTTGTTACCTTCAATTCTTATGATATTATGATAATAACCATGGTCACTATATTTAATAAATTAAATAAAAATAGTTAAACTAATGTAAAACTTAAATAAACATTAAATGTGTTAATTATGTGGTTAAAATCCCACATCCATTAGTCAAATCTTGGTAGGATGATATTAAAAAAAAATACCAATTATGGATAAATGCAAATGTGTTATGTCACCAATGGGTATTGCCAAATGTATATGCATAACACATAATGTCACATTATTAATTATATAAAATATTGTAATAATCGTAAGAGATTTTACATAGCATTTATAAATCGGAAAAAAAATGTACAATAGGAATACAAAAAAAATAAATAAAATGATTTAAGAAAATTGCTATATTTGCACTTTATTGCAATTATTCTTTTACAAAAGTTCATTGTAATTACTCTCTTCTTAATTTTTTTTTTATTAAAGATGTGTTTGGTATAATTTTTTTGGTATATTTGATTTTGGAATGAAAAAATTGTTTTTGAAAAAAGTTGGAGCGTTGACGGCTTATTAAAATAACTTTTGAACAAATGAGTTTATGAAATAAGTTGGTTTTGGAGGAAAATTTTAAAATCAACTTTAATAAAAGTATTTTTTTGAGTCTGTTTATTCTTTGTGTAATTTATATGATACAAAAAGTTACCAAAATAACTTTGGTAGTCTTTAATTAATAACCTCATTTACGCCATGGTTTCTGCGGGCAACCATTGGTCACCTTCGACAACGTATTATGGCGAAACTTTCATCGAGTAGCTCTGACAACTCCTATTGTCACCTTCTCCCACTGAGATACCTATAACTTTGGTGGCCAACTTAGGTGACAACCTCTGATAACCAACTCTGTCGACTACCATTGATGTCTAACGCTGACAATTAATTCTAACGACCAACTCCTGCAGCCACCTCTATCAACCATCCATCACCAACTTTCATAGCCAACTTCATCACCCACCTCTACTAACCACACCGCCACCAACTCCGTGCAGGGACCACCACCAGTGGCTAGTGTTGACAACCACCTCCAATAACCACTTTCGACGACCATCGCCATTGACCAACTTTGGTGACCACCTCTGACAACGAACTCCACATAGCCACCTTTTGAAGAACACATTCAATGATCAACCCCAATGGCCAACTTTGATAACCTCTCCAACAATTAAACCCGTAACGACCACCTTTTACGGCCAATTGTAACCAATCGCTTCTGTTGACCAACAATATCAATTAATTATTTCCAACGACCAACTCCTAAGAACTAACTCTAATGACCAATTAAATTAATAATATGGAATAAAAAAATCTGACTAATAATATTATTAGTTTATAGTGTTTAATAGTTGCCATTTATAGGAATTTAGGGTTTAGCAAATACAAAAAAAATGGTATATAAAAATACTTTTTGAGAAAGTGTAAACAAACATATGAGTATTTTTGTTTTAAGCATTTTTTTTTCTTTAAAGATGAAAATACTATTTTTTAAAAAATAAAACATTGAAAAATAATTTTTCACTATGTAATCCAATATTAATGTTAAGAAAAAATCGAGATGTGTGCTTTTTATTAAAAAATATATATATAATAGTCAATTCCCTCTTGGTTTATGTTTCTAGCATATATTATAAAATCACTTTTTGAAAACGAAAATAATTTTCTATTTTTGTATAAAAGTTCATTTTAAGTGCTTTTTCATTTGTGTTAGAATTTCTCAAACTTTTTAAATTTATGAAGTCATTTTAATTAGTTATTTAATACACATGTCAATCACACAAATTAGATAATTTGAAATTCTTAGGTGTCAATTTTATTTATTTATTTTTTGTTTTTGAAAAATGTTAGTTTTTTTCTACAATGTAATAGTGCTCCACATTTCTTCTAAATTTTTATATGGAAAGGTATTCATCCTTCTTTTCTATTTTTATACTTTTGTGTAATAGGGTTTTTTTCTTCAAACTTTATACTTTTAAAGCATAAATTGACTACCACTTTATTAGAGAACCTAACGTCTTTAGATTACTCGCATAACTATCACGTTATTCTCGTTTTCTCATAACATAAATTGCAGACATATTCACTCAAACCATCGAAAAACTACTTTCAAAAGTGAATCTTAGGAACAAATTAAGAATTTATGCAACCGACCAAACATTGAGATACCGTAACAAAACCAAAAGGTGGATTAATACATTGAAATATATTATAAGAACTTTTAGTTTTCTTTTTTCAACCTAACTTATGTTTAATTTCTACCTAGCCTAATTTTGTTTTGTTTATTCATTTTCTTTTTAATTTTAAGTTATAGATGAGCCATTTATGTTTTAGCTATAATCATTTTATTATATTCTTTTTAACATTTTATCTAAATTACGATACATTCATTAGAGTTTAAAGATCAAAAGTAAATTTGAACTATTTCAAAACGGTGCAGTTAAGATAGAATTAGAGCGTTATGTATAAGCTCTTGCCGAACATGATAGATAACCTTGTTCGGTTTCTGTAACTTTGCTTATTTAAACTAATTCTAATTTATTAGTCAATCTATATTGTAAAGACAATATCCTTAAAATATGTTTTTAAGGTCTAATGCTTTTTGGTTGCTATACTTTAGGTTGTTAGAGTCAAATTTTGAATCTTTATGAAAGTTGGATTTTAAAAAAATGTGAATAGATTAAAGTAACTAATCTAATAAACAGAATATTTTTTTTTTTGAATGTGAATCGACTAAAATGTGAATGGACTAAAAAATGTGAAAAATCAGAATATATATATATATAGTTTTGTTTTTTGCAAATTAATATAATAAACAAAAATAGTGATGTAGGTTGAGCGATATATACTTTTTTTGAAGGCCTAAATCATAAAAAATACCCGATTTGAAAAAATAGCTCTGAACTTTTAAATATACCTCTAAGAAGATCGAAAGGAATCATTCTTAAATCACATCAATTTGACTCATAAATTTATGACGTTAATGAGATATGATAAATTCAATTTTATGATCAACACAATAATATTTCCTTCACTTGTAAGTTTGAAATTGGATAAGAAAAGATATTATAGGAAGTTGAGCACAAAACCTCGATACCATATTAGTTATCATCATATCTCATGTTTGAAAATTTAGTAGACATACATCACAATTATTTTATTAAATAGATGAGTTATTTTTGTCATTATCAATTGATTTTGAGATGATCTTCGTATAATCTAATATAATATCAGAGTCATTATAAAGTCAGAAACGTGTACTTAGTGACCTCGCGAGGAGATGTCATACATCCAACTTCTCTTTCTTTTTTCTTCTTTTTCTTAGGCTAAAGCAATTTTGGTAAAACAATTCATTTACCAAGTGCTTTCAACAACAGCAGTTACTTTTTTTCTATCCATCTCAATTTTAATAGTCCTACATCAATTTCAATTGCTTGATAAACACTTATATAAAATGAGAAAAAAGCACACCACTTGAGCCAAGAGCCGAAGAAAATGGATGACGTGGAAAACGTCGTTGATCTCCTTTCCCACTGTAGCTCGATGGCGACAACGACCCTATGTTTTCTTAGTCTGGTCCGACTCTCCTCCTCACAACGCTTTTTGCGAACCTGATATATTATAAAATTTTGCTATATTTGTAAATATTTGCAACAACGTAGTGATTTGAAAAAAAAAAGTTGGATTAAACATATTCTAATAGTTAATGGCAAGAAGAGAATGAGATCTCATTGATAAAAGTGAAATTAAATGGAAAGAAACCGACCAAAATGAAAAGAAAAAAGATTAAAAAGATAAATCAGAAGAGGAAGTATATATGATCATTAGGCAATTCATGATCCATAAACGACTACAACACAACCATGTGTATTTCCACTAAAACACACCTAAATATCCATCACATGTTCTTTATTTTCCTTCCTACAAAATCAATTCTAACCTTTAATTAGTTGGTATAATTTCAATTTTTCATAGAAAAAAAGAAATATATATATATATATTATATTCTTTCATCTTTTCCACAAATCAACCTTTAAAAACTATTTTTAATTGAAGAATAAAGTGTTATGGATTACTTTTTTCTTTTCTTTTATGTTATTTGCGTTGTAGTGAACTTAGCTTGACCGTAATTGACTGATATTCTTTTGTACAGGTTAAATGTTTATATAATAATGCAAATATTGGTCTATCACTAATAGATGATAAGAGTCTATCTGTAATAGAAATGTATCGCTGATAAACTTTATTACATTTGCAATTTTTTTTAAAATGTTGCTATGCTCTTAATTATTATCCTTAAAATTGCTACCTGTCATAATTACCCTAATTAAAAATGATTTGTTATTGTCTTAATTATTAAAAAGGAAGGATTTTTTTTTTTTTTTTGAGTTAGATTGAGGGATTCTAATTATAAATTTTGTGGTCGTTCACACATAAAAATATCAATTGAGCTATGTTTCTCTTAATGTGGGACTTTATCTAATCTCTCAATGTATGAGATTTATTTTGTTTAATTACATCATGCTTATATCAATGAGGGTTTAAAAATGAGATTTTATTGAAACTTTGGACAGAGTTATCATAGTTTGAAAACTAAATTACTGATAAAATGAACTTAACTCAATTGATATAGTGTTTGTACTATCAACCTCAAAAAAAAAAAATCTGAACTTAACTCTCTCAAAAGAAGCAAAATAATATTTCTATTAAAACTATATAATTCTTTTTAATATAACGATTGAGAATGGAGTTCCGAACCATAGACTTTGTTATTAACGACTATAACGGTCGACTACCATTCGAGCTAGGTTCTTATTGCCTTGAAATTATGTAATTGATCACGTGGAAAAGTATAAAATAAATTATATTATACAAGAAAACTAGAGGGAAAAAAGGCTCTAACACCTTCTTTCTTCTTCTTTATATTATCATGTCTTCTTAAATATCTCTACTCTTTCTAATATTTTTTAGTTATTTGATTATAAGTGATTTTGAACTTTGAAAAAATATATCTATATAGTCTAAATAAATATATCAGCTAATTATACATATCTTTCGTTCTAAAGGTGGAAGGTTCAATCTCTTATTCCCACAATTATTTTACTAAAAAAACTTTATTTTTTTATATGAATAATCTAATGAGCTATTATTTTACACAAAAGTATGACATGTAATTTACTTATTCGGACCTCCTTACCATTCAATTTTTTTTTTAAAAAAAAAACCATAAAATATTATTAAAAAAAATAGAAGGGAAGATTATTGACAATTTTATGAACTTCTCGTAACAGTTTTCATTTCAAAACTTATACAAGTAAGGAAATTTTTTTCAAAAATTTAAAAATTGTTGCAAAAGCAAGAATAAACGAGAAGTTTCGAAAGAGAAAACAATGTATATTTGATATATATGTCACCATATGTATTTTGAATTTTTTAGGAATAAACGAAAGTATATCTGATAAATACATGAACAAGACAATTTGAATAATATATCATTTTATATATTCAACGACATATGTGATGTATGTTTACTTTTTTAAAAATATATTTGTAAACAAATCAAAAAATAAATCATGATATAAATAATGTATTCAACGTATGCTTCATATGTCAATGAAGTGGTTGATCAATTTTGAACAAGGAATATAAAAAAATAATAATAAACAAAATCTCGTAAAAGAAAGAAAATGTTAATGTGAAATATTTTGCATTAAATTAATATCAATCAAAACTAAAAAATTAATAAAAACACAAAATTAAAAAAATAATGTTAATAAGGAAATAAATGAATATTTTTGAAACAAAAGGTAAAATACAACAAATATCAAAAGTGTTATACTTTCTCTTTTATAGATCATCTTATGTCTTCCAAATTACAAATTCACCATCAGTAGCAAATGGAGGTTCTACGAATATCCCTTAACTAGATTTTGATCGTCAACACAAAAATTTATCCTCTTATTTTTTTATGATCTTTCTTAAAATAATCTTTCTTAACCTTCAAATCTTTAACTACTTAACGCCTTTTCTTTTAAAGGAAAATAAAAAGTCAAAGTAACAAATATATTTCAAAAAAACAAAAGTAAAAAATAAAAAAATAAAAATGGATGGAATTTTGTCATATTCTTTTACCCTAACATAAAACTTACATTTTAAAAACATCAAGCTTTCTATTCTCTTGGGTTTTTGTGACCTCTTTGGTTGTTCGTAGGAAAATTTAGTCACACAACAACTTTTAAAGTTACACTTGTAAATATAACAAAAAACTAAAAATCTTCGAAATTACGACAAACTACCCATTTTTCACGTATAGAGTGTTGAAGTTATTCTCAAAATGTCCTAGAAGATCTCTAAGTTCCAAATCTTAATATATAATAGGAACCAAATCTCATTTTTCCAAATTTAAATATTTATTATTATATATTTAAAATTTTATGTCAGTATTTTTTATTTTCTAATTTGTTTTTCTTAATTGTAGATATATTATTGAAATACAAATGTAAGATTTTTAGCCCTAATCCAACTAATCTCGATGGCAGCAACCACAAACCAATGTCAGATATGCGGTAACAATGGTGATCTTCAATGCCTCACAACTAGGGGTGTTAAGAAAATTTGGTAAACCCGACCCAACCCTATTTTATTATTATCATTATTATTATTGAATTAATTTGAATTAAACTTGGATTTTACATGAACTTAGATTTCATGTATTTAAATGTAATTTTTTTAAAAATTGTTGTAAAATATTTAGGTCATTTACATAAATATGAAAATTTGTTCACAACAAAAATTCTAACGGTTTAAATTATGAAAAGAAAAAAAAAAAACAACCGGTGACCTAACCCGATTCAAAACCTAGAAATTATGAGTTGGGATGGATTGACCCTTGTATGTTGAACAATTTTTGCCAACAATGGTGATCTTCAATGCTACTTCTCCCCGCAAAACTTCATTCCATTCCTCAAAACCCACCAGACCCATTTTCCTTCATCCCAATCAAATCTTCCATCGTCAAAACCACTGTGAGTAATCTTTTCAACACTTTAACTTTGAGCCCTGTCGTCTAACAAATCACCTCTAACTTTCATTCATCCTCCCTGACATGAGGAGACAGGTTCAAAGGGCATCACGCACAAGCTTTAATACAGTAATTTTCATTGTCTCTTTGAAACTGAAGTGCTTTCTAGCAGGTAGAAGAATCTAAAAGATAAGAAAAACAACACAACTTGTTCTTCACAGAATATAAGATATTCATTAGCTGACTACATATGGAATGTGTCTCTCACTTGTTCTTAGAGTGAGAGAGATTAGTGACAAATGTAGAAGATGAACTCATTAGTGACAAATTAAATAATGATATTCAAATATTCGAAGCAACCCCATTGTTTTTTAATCTAAAAATCTTTCAAAACCCCATATTTTATCTAAAATTCGAATCTCACCTTTTTTTTCCTAAAATTTTATTTATTTTTTGATCTTTTTTGATCTTGTTTTGATTTAAAATCTCTATCTTGTTTCATTTTTTCTTTATTGTTTGATTTTTTTTTCATCTTATTTTGGAGAGCTTGATCTCAGGCATGGCAGAGGAAGACAAGATCCCTGAGTTGATTTACAGTGTAATTTTTTTCTGGTTTACATTGTAATATAAATTTTTGTTAAGATGCTCATAGCTTTTCAGAAGGTTGAATCTAAATCTTATTTTGTTTAAATTAAAATCTATTTTAAATTTCAATAAAATTCAGGTTGTTATGATTTAAAAAAATATGCGTCTTTTTTAAATAAATTAATCGTTGATACTATTGGAGTATTTTTTGGTAATCTAATGATTTAATATTTAATTAAATTCAAATTCGTTTTGCTATTTTTTCTAACCTAAATACATCTGGTTATTTTTCAAAATGAAAGTTTGAAAAATGCTATTTGTATTGTTATTATTTTTTATCCTTATGATTCTATTTAGAAAAACTATTTTAAATAACAAAACTTCTGAAAATATTTTTAAATATAGTAAAATATTACGATCTACTTATAATAGATCATGATAGACTACTATATACCTACACAAAGATATTAGTCTATCTTGAATATCTGTAATCCATCATAGATAAATTATGATAATTTTATTATATTTTATAAATATTTTAGTTTATTTTCCTATATTTGAAAAGAACCTCTCTTTTTATTCACTTTTCCTTTCTAATATTTTGGTTTTATCTTTGGCTTTTTGGGTGCTTAGATTCCTTTGGTCTCCCTTGAAAATCCCTTCTTCTCTCTTGACCTATTAAAACTCTTTCTTTATCGTTTTTCTTTTTTTTTTTTCTCGAGCTACTATTAAAAGACATCTTAATATTTAATTATTAACTTAATAATAATATTTGCTATTGTCATTTGTTTGCTTTTATAACTTCGGAATATCTATATAATATTTTATTGCTATTTTTAAGGGTCACTTTTAAATATATCAAGATGAACCATAATATTTACAAAATATAGAAAAATTTTAGATTTTATCAATGATAGACACTGATAAAAGTCTATAAATGTGTAATGCCTCAAGTTTAGGAGGGGGCCATGAATGATCCGATTTACATCCAAATGAGAGAGATTTCGATGACATAAAAGTATTTAAGAAAGGTTTCAAAAAACTAAAAGTTACTATCTATATCTACAAGGTGTACCTTTATTTTCAATGACTCAATCATAAGAACTCCAAAGTTAAGTGCTCTTAACTTAGAGCAATTCTATGTTGGATGACTTTTTGGTAATTTTCCTAGAATGCATGTGAATGAGGACAAAACATATTGAAAGGACTCATGTTAGTTTGTGGAGACAACTTTCACTCTTAGTAGCCATTCAAAACAAGCAAGGGTGATGTAGTCAGGTCGTGAGGGACAACTTAGGAAAAATGTCAGAGTCATTAGTGTCAAATCACGACCTAAGAAAAATGTCAGAGTCATCAGTTGTCAAATTCGAGTTCCAATCCTAGCCCTCGGGCATTACATAGTGTCTTTCAGTGACATTGATTTTAGTCTATCAATATCTATCATTGATAAAATTTGAAATTTTACTATATTTGTAAATATATTTACCCGATTTACAATAATTTTCCTATTTCTAATAATAGTTTTAGAGTTAAAAAGCTATATTTTTCGTCCACGTCGACATTTAAATCTTTTGAAGCTATACAAAATTTTAAAGCCAAATAATTATATATTGTGAAGTAAAGCCTAAGTTACTCCAAAACAAATATTATATTCCCCACTTTTCAAAATGCTAGTGAGATTTTTTAACCATATATAAAATTGATGAGATTTTTTTTAAAGATGAGTATCAATAGATTTCTAAAAATTTTAAAATAAAAAATTATTCTAAATAATAAGAATGTTAAAAATATTTATAAATATAGTAAAATATTACATTATTAGTCTGTCGCAGTCTATCGTAAATAAACTGTAATATTTATTATATTTATAAACATTTTAGGTCATTTTACTATATTAAAAAATAACCATATTTCTATTCAATATATCCTTAAACTTTTGCATATTTTTTACTTTCAATTTTGTATTAAACATTAAAATTAAGAGTTTAAGATTTTTTTTTCTTTTAAGATACAAACTTAAAGTTTATAATAAACATGTCATTATTCAACCTTTAATTAAAAAAATAATAAATAAAAACAGAAATCTAGAAAAAGCATTGATAAGAAGCATATAAGCATATGTATAAAGTAGCAATTAGCAAAGGGTAATTATATAATTTAAAATGATATAAAAGATACTAATAAGAACTAAAGTAAGCAAAAGAGAACATAATAGTTGGAGTTAAATATTTTGTAAAATTAGTAGTGGAGGCCATATGTATTTTTTAATTATTTTTTATTTTTTATTTTCTATTTTCTATTTTTTTTCTTGTGTTTTGTGCCATTCAACAAAGCTCTATGACATTATGATAATTTGGATTTTGTGACTCAGCACTTTTTAGAAAATTCATTTCTATTTTTTAATATAAAAATTCCCATTATTCTTCTTATATTAATTATTACATTAAATTACAAAATTGGGATTGAGTCTACACCATTTTAGAAGTTAACTTTTCTTCAATAGTTATACAATGGGATTGATTTTTTTTACTTCTAGGTTAATAGTATAGCTTTTGTACCAACCAAGTTAAATTTATGCTCATTTTCAATTAAAAAAATATAATTCAATTTTTATGATTTTATAAAACTTCGTAAATAATCTATATGGGTCAATAACAAAAAAATTCTTATCGTTGACTATCGTAGAGATTAAATTCTAATTATAAACTATATAAATTAGATTCTAATGAATCTAAATTCTTGACACCAAATTTCAATTGAACATATTTATTAATAAATTTCAGGTTTTCAAACCATTTTTTGACAAATGTCTAACCATTATTATTTTACACATGAATCCTCTTTTTAGCTAGCAATTTTTTTTTATAGAATACATTTTTATGTTATGTTGTTGACGTTGAATTTTGATCAAAGGAAAAATATGTGATCTAGACGTGATAATTAAAGGTAAATTTATATTTCCAAAAAGGCGTAACATGCAAAACAAGAAAAATTTGGCCATTGGTGTGATACTTGTCACACTCTGATGCCTAAGTAAGTAAGAGGTTTTAGGTTGTAACAAGAGCTTTTAGGGAAGAGAATGAACTTATTTGATTTCAAAGAAGTTGTAACGATGTATTTATAGTGAAATTACGACCTAAGGGCCAATAAGAAAGTTTAGTTCAACTGACATCCAAGTTTACTAATATCTATGATGTTTGTGGTTTGAATCCTCCTATCTCTAGAGTAATCACATAAGGGTTTTCTGGTCATCTTAGTTTAATCATCAAGCTAAATGGATCAAGACATGCATTTAGCATGACCCGTTTCTCATATGAGAAGGATCAACCTCATCCTCATTCTTGACCGACTAAGCCATTTCGGGCTCAAGGCCAAGTACGTCAGCTTGGATCATGGCCTAAATTTTCCTCTTTCCATGTTTAATTGGGTCTTAGGACATGGTTTTTCGACTCAAGTTTTGTCATGTTCTTGATCAGATAGAATGCAAGTTCTATAAAATTGATTATGTCCTTTTGTCCAAATGTTCCCATAACAGTTGTAAAGTGTTTTTTTTTTTCTTATCCAAACCCATATATAGTCTATTTCTTAATATCGAAATATTTTAGATAATTATTTTCTCAATAAAACAAAATAACTTTTATCACATTTGATTATTTTTCCTGTCCAATAATGATGAGGTGTCTCAATAAGTCACCAACAAAAGGTAAAGATGATAGTGAAACTTTTAGAAACTAATAAAATTATGGTTAAAAATATAGTATATAAAATTAATTATTTTCTTATTTAATTAGTTCAATGATATGGGAGCGAAAAACAGCTTGTGCATGTCCCCTACATTGTAAATGCATAACCATTATTGAACTAATTGAACAATGATTGAGTTTGGTTTAAAATTACGATTTAACCTAAATTTTATTTGCTAACATAAATACAATTCAAGTGAAATTATTGATGCCAAGATCTAAATATAGGTGACACGTCTGACGACCTTTTTGTAACACTTGCAGTTGATTTGTTTGAAAGAAAAAAGAATGTGACCTATATAAGAGAAACTTGCATGAAGATAGTTAAGTTAACCTAGTTCAGATGTCTTCGTGCACCTGTCGGTCTCTTTTTTGTATTGTGAATTTGTTAAAAGATAATAAAAGGGAATCTTGTAATATGTAATATGTAATGTGCTTGAGTTAAGGAGTGAAAGGTCCTAGAATCTAGGAGGTTTGAGAGTAGAATTTAAGTTACCTCTCTAAGAATTATAATGATGTATTTATAGTAGGACTTCACCTAAGGTCTCTTCGTGTCTTTGTTCGAATCTAATTATCATAGAACTAAATCATAAATTTAGTAAACTTGTTAAATAGGGGGCATGTTGGGTCCACAACCTCGGAGGTTGAGGCATCGACGCAAGTTCCTTCTCTTGGCCTTATTCATTCTTTCTTGACCATGGAGGCCGAGTCGAAGGATTGGTGGGACCAAAGGCCTAACTCTCCTTCCTTAGTCCAATTTGTCTTATCGTAGTATCAAATTGATTTTCTTTTTCTTCATGTTTTAAATTTATCGTTTTATTTCAAAATTATCACTCTCGAGCATCAAATATGAGCGTTGAATTCTCACACTCCAAACATTATTGAAGTAAAAAAACGAAAAATGTATGTAGGGAAATCAAATAGAAATTGAAGTTTTACCTAATTAGGACTCAAGCCTACCATTAAATATGGAATAATTAGTGTAAAGAAATTCTAGCTTTAGGGCTATATATTTTATATAATTATATGCTTTCAGCCATATAGAAAGTTCGGGAATTGAATATACCTACCCTCAAACATACTTTCCATTGGACCAAATATATATATATATATATATATATATATATTATCTTTTTTCCTTTTTTGTAAAAAAATAATTAGAATAAAATAGGAAAATTTGCAAATGGTAATTTCGAAATTCTTGACCTAGGTGTTTTGAATTATGCACGTGTTTGGAAAGAGAGAAAAATTCATATATATGTAATTTATTTTAAGACTAAGGTTTAAAAAAATACTCTTTTCAAAGGAAAAGAAAAAAAGTAAACGGAAGTTGGACCAAAATAAAGTTTGTGTAGTAGTATTAGTATGACTTCCATCTCTCGAAGATCAGAGGTTCAGTCTCCCATCCAACTATTGTTGTATTAATTAAGAAAAAAGTGAAAATGAAGTATTTGTCCACGGGTATAGATCAATTTTCTACAATTTTGGGACTAAAAGTGGATTTTCAAAATGAGGGGTTAAAATCTCATATTCTTCAAACTCATCGTATTCTTCATATTTAATGGAGGTTAGGAAATATTCAAATAAAGAAAATAGAGATTTAGGAATATAACGAGAGTTCGAGGCATGTGTCAACTTAGTTGAGTTGAGATATGTAGATGATCTCACTGTGTTTATCGTAAAAAAAAACACATATTCTTCCAAACTCACAACTAAAAATGCGTATTTCGATGACTAAAAAAACTTTTTATAATTAGCATTTACTTAGTTTGTGTAAATATCTTGATTAAGAATTAAAAAAAAAATTATTCTCACAAGGTTATATTATGATATTTGTTATAGGGTGATTATACCGAACAAATAATAATTTGACACAATTTCACGACAAATGATACAATTAAAATAGCCGACAAGACAATACATGATGAAACAAATCAAATTTGAATGTATTCTATTTGTCCTTAGAAATTAAAGTATCACCGAACAACTTGCCACACACGCATAAATATCATTTTTAAATATAGAAGAATGAATCAAAATATTTACAAAATATAATAAAATTTTAGATTATATCGATGATAGACACTGATAGACTTCTGTTGATCCCTTTCTCAATGCATCTATATCTTGTTTGAAATATTTACAAAATATAATTGAGATGTCCTGGTGCATCTACAGATCAATTTCCTCCAATATCTTGTTAAAAATAAGGATAATACATTTATATCAGTCAAATGTCTATCAGTGATCATGAAGTAAATACAAATTAAAGATAGCTAAGTTTTTTTTCTTTTTTTTTATGTTGTTACATTTACGTCAATTACATGTTTATTTATTTATTATTATTATTATTTGGCAATAGATGAATTTTGACCCCAAAAAGAAAGTTAAAGTAGTGAATACCATTTTTTCTTTTTTCTTGTGGTTTCTAATTTTCAATTTACAAATAATCCAACTATTAAAAAAAAAAAAAACAATTCATGCAAACACGTTTCTTTATTATTCCTACTTTTTACTTCTTTTTTATTTTCCCTTTTTATTTTTTTTAATTCTTGTTGTTATTTAATATTCCTACTTTAATTGATAAGGATTTTACTTCTTTTTTTCTCTTTTTTTCTTAAAGAAAAAAAAAACAAATTAAACGTTTGAAAACTACTTATACTCCCCATGTTATTCTTCCCACCCTTACCACACTTTCCTACTTATTTCATATATTCTCTTAAATTTCAAATAATCTTTACACGACCTTTAATTGAATCTTATCTTGAAAATATTTTGTTATTTTTAGGGTTGTTTTTTAATATAGCAAAATGAGTCGAGTTCTTTTCAAATATTATAGAATTTTCACTGTATATCAGTAATAGACAGTGATAGACATTGTCTATCATTTGTTTTTGGTTTATTTGATGAATTTTGTATAATATGACATCTAACTTGCTATCATGTGCAAGTAATTAGAAAAATTAATCGTTTTTTTTTTTTTATAAAAAAAATGGTTTAGGAGTAAGGATCCAAACCCTTTACTTTGAAGAGGGTAAACTAGATATGTTTTGCCCACTTAGTAATAAATGTAAGTTTAATGAAAAGGGAATGACATTGGTTTTTATTCCAAGATTAACATGTATGGGTTGATTTTTCCGAATATTTGAAACCTTCATTTTAACGTTTAGAAAATCAATCCAATCAAACTTTAAGCTCGCGAAGAAAAAGAAAAACATTTAAGTTCCATGTAATAAGCATTTAGTTTTAGAAAAATAATTATGTTTATAGCCATTACTCTTATCTATGAGTTTTCTGGTTTGTTAACTACATTTTAGAGAATGATTTCATATTAGATATCATGAGGTTTCATCTCAAAATCAATTGACAATGAGAGAAATAGCTTGTTTATCTTGTTAAGATTGCGAGGTCTTTTAATTCTTCCAATGTGGACCTGAACATGTCTCCCTTAAATGTTGCCTCTTTGGGACGTTATTCACCATTATTGGATTGAATTCTACTGTTTATTTTTTTGACCAGATGCTCATTTGGGATTGATGGATTGTAATATCATATTTAGAAAAATAATTATAAATGATAACGTACTTTTTAGGCTAATAATTAAGTATATAACAACATTTTAAAAGAATTGTAAATATAGTAATGCTAATAGACCCCTATAAGCAATAGACTCTATTACCAATAGAATCATATCAATGATATAGTCTATTATTGATAGACCCCGAAAAGTAAAGCTAAATTTTGCTATATTTATAAATTGTTTTGCATTATTCTATATTTGTTAATACTTTGAACTCGAGTATTTAGTTGTTAGAAATCACGTCTTTCCATCTTAAGCCAATAAAACGTTGATTATTTAGTTATATGGTGTATTCAAACATTTCCTTGTAAGAGAAAAAAAAAGGTACAATTTTTTAAAACTTAAAAAAATCAAATAATTATAAATCAAATTTACGCTTTCATTGCTTATTATATTGGCAGAAAATTAAAGAAAAATGATATATGTTGTATATGTTATATATATAGATATTAATATACAAATTATTTAAAGCTTAGTGACAAAATTAAATTTCTCTTTGTCTCCCTCTACTCTTTTATCTCACCCACATTTTTCCATGCTTTAATATAACATAATTTTTTCAACCCCCAAAT
>JBBPDJ010000003.1:656561-672396 GCA_037974625.1 Cucumis cinereus | reverse complement strand
TATAAAAGAGCATATGCATGAACATCTATCATTGTGGTTGGGGAGGTTTTCTTTTCCTTTTTTTTTTCATTGGATAAGTGGGAGTTTGATGACAATTAGTTAAATGAACCTTGAATGACTTTAAAAAGTGTATAATATAAAAGAGCATATGCATGAACATCTATCATTGTGGTTGGGGAGGTTTTCTTTTCCTTTTTTTTTTCATTGGATAATTTGAATAATTTGGATTCACTTAAAAATCTTGTAATGTAAGTATATACGAGTTGGTTTTAAGTGTTTATTCTAAACGAACATAGTTTACAAATTCATTTTTTCAAACTTTATTTTAGGTCATTGTCAAATATATGGATTTTTTTTTCAAAATAATTTATTTTTTAATTTAATCACTTGAAAAGATAATTTAGACACACGCTACGTAATAGATCAAAAATCACTTTTGTTTCTAAAAATTTTACGGAAGTAACAAAATTTAGTCCTTAAATTTTGGTTTTTTATAAAAATTTAGAGACAAAGATGACACAAATATTTTTTTAGAGAGAAAAGTAAAACATGATAAATTTAGGGGCATGAAAGAAAAGATTTATTTACAGAAGAATTAGATAGAGGTGTTTAAGAGAGAGTATTAGTTTGAAACGAAAAAATAAAAAGTTTGAGAAAAAGAGATAAATTAGAGAGAGGATAAAATTAAATAAAAAGAAATATTTTAGAGAAAAAAGGTAGGAGTAAATGATATGTTGAATAGACAAATAAGTAAAAATAAGAAAAATAAAGAAAAGTTGTAGTGAGAGAAAAATTATTAGGAGAGAGAAAATTATCTATATATATATATATATATATATATATATATAGATATAGATAGATATTTTAAAGACTTATCAATCATAAATTGAAAGTTACAAGCTTAATTAAAGCATATTTGGAAGTGATTTTTAAAATTGCTAAAGTCACTTATGTTGTGTTGGAAGTTACTCCAAAAAATGATTTTAATAACTGAAAATCAATTTTTCGATTGTAAGAAAATCATATTTAAAAGTGTAAAAAATTAGCACTAAAACGATTTTGGGGGAATAAAGATGTGTTTTGTAGTGACTTTAAATATCTCAAATCATTACTAAACATGTCATTAGACACTTTTAAAAGTTTAAGGAATCAAATTCGAACAAAATCTAAAAGTGTTGTAATATACTTCTAAGCTTTTGATTTTTTAAATCTAATAAATTATTGTCACCGACGTCCTGACTTTAATGTTAATATGACATGTTGTCATACAAATAATGATTCAAGTGATAAAAATGTTAATCCAGTATAATAAAGTTCAAATTCTTCATCCCACTTATTATTGAAAAAATAATAATAAAAATAATATTCTCGCCAATGGTCTACATCTTCATTAACTCCAAAAAAAAAACCGTAACTATTTTTTCTAGTTTTCAAATCCTCGTATTATTGATCTTAAAGTCAAAAGTACTATTTTAATATTTAACAATAAAAAAATCTAAAAACTAAATGGTAAGCCTAAATAAATTAAACGAGTTTAAGACTGTTTAGATTTATAAATTAGTAAAATTTTAAATTCATAGACATATCATTAATTATTGCTAACATGAATACAACTCAACATAGTTGACTTGACTAATAAGTTATTTTCTCGAGTTCGAAGTTAAAATTCTCACTACACTGTTTTTGTGATAAAAGACGAGAAAATTGCAAAAGGGCTCCCCTGTAATATGATGATAGTTGCAATTATATCCTCAAACAATTTCAATGATAAAAATTGAGTCATACAAGTATTAAAATTGGATCTTCAAATTAGAAATTGTATAGCATATAAGTTTGAGGGTTTAAGTCTATCATTTTGAAGTCAAATTTTCTACAAATATTGTAAGTTTAAGGGATGTTTAGTGTTAATACTCGTGTAGAACTTGAGGGTTAGCCGAAAGCTTGAGAATGTAAATGCAGCTATCACGAGACTTCCGATATGGTTTTCGCCATTTGCATTAAAAAAAAAAGGCTAACGGACGGAAAGTTGTTTTCAACAACCAATCTCTAAATTCTTTTCCAAGCAAATGGTCCGTCAACTTTTTGATTTTGGGACCAAAATCAGTATGTGACTCGAATTTTCGACAAATCTTTTTCTCATGCAATTTACTCACTTTTGTGTTCAATTAAAATTAAAATTAAAATTAAAATTAAAATAAATAAATAAATAAATAAATATCTTTCTTGCTCAATGAGTGAAGAGTTGTATAAAAATTTTAAGGAAAATTGTAAAAAATGGTAAAAAAAAAACTATTTAAAATATTTACGAATATAGCAAAATTTTACTTTCTATCAGTGATAGTTCATGATAGACCACGATACATCAATCGGTGTCTATTACTAAATTAATTGATGTCTATTTGAGTTTATCCCAGTCCATTATTGATAGAAAGTAAATGTTATCATATTTATAAATAAATTAACTCATTTTGCTGTATTTGAAAAACATTCAAATTCAAAACTCTATATATTTTTAATTGCTAAACATATGCCTTAATTAATTTCGTTATGCATAGTTTAAAAATAATTGTACATTTAACCATATCTATCATTATGACAAATTCAAGTATATTTATTATATAGAGTGTGACAAAGCTTAGATTTTAATTTATGTTGTAAAATCAAACGTTATACAATTGATTGATTAAGATATGATATTTACGATGAGAAGGATAGAGATTCAAAATATATTGTTTGTTGTTGAACTCACATTGCTTGTTCGCATTTAGTTCATAAAAAAACAATCTCAATTGTTATGGTTAGTTTTTAATAATCTATTAAGCATATGCCTTGATATGTTAGGTATGTCGTGCATTAGTTAGTGGGTTTGTAGAGATGTGAATTCTCTATGATAACTGTAACGTCTCGAGTTTAGGAGGAGGACATGAATGAATCGATATCACATCTGAATGGGAGCAATCCTAAGGATATGAATGTAAAGTTAAGAAAGACTTAACAGAATTGAAAGTTATTACATATACCAACAAGGTGCACTTTCATTTTCAGTGATTCAATCATAGAACTCCAAAGTTAAGCACACTTAGCTTAGAACAATGATACGTTAAGTGACCTCTTGGGAATTTTCCTATGATACATGTGAGTGAGGACAAAATATGCTAAAAGGACCTGTGTTGGTTTGTGATGACAACTTTCACTCTAATAAGCCGTCAATTTCTGAATCTTGAACCTGGGGCGATACAATAACACTTGAAAATATATTAAAAACACACGGCTTGTGTAATCTTGGACAATACCTATTCTAGTTTTAATATTTTTTCAAAGGCACCATTTTAGTCCTTTGAGTTCCCATTTTTATTTAGGCAAGCATTGGTAGTCATTTGATTTTTTTTTTCTTTTAATATAGTCTATTTGTTTTCAATTTGTTCTTTTAAGTAAAAGAGTTTGACTAGCTTTTTAGTCAAATTCCAAAAATACTTTTCTTAGCATTCAAAAATTGACTTAGTTTTTTTAAAAACATCGGTGAAAAAAATAGATAACAAAACAAAAAAAAAATTACCGTTGTTGTTTATAGGCTAAATTTTAAAAATTTCTTTCAAACCAAACTTACTAGACACCTCAATCGATTTTATTAACAAAATACTAGAAGAAAAGAATTAGTCAATTTATAAAAAAATTTGGGTTTGAAAGTATATGAATTAAAATAATCGAAAGTGATGAGAAGTAAAAAACAATATTATAAAGGAAAAAAAAAAAAAAAAAGGAAAGAAACAAGAGAATGAGTAGTGAATAGAGAGAGAACACCATGGTAGCCAAAAGTTGGCCCCATATCAGAGGATAAAGGCATTGTCTCTTTTTTACAGAGAGATATCTTTTGGAAATAGGAGTAATAATAACGGAAGAGTAGAAGAAGAAGAAGAGAAGGGAGATTATAAATAGGAAGATGAAGAGTCGTAAGAACAACAATACACACACTCTTCTTTCATATATACATATTTTATCATATGTTCATTATGAAATCTATGATGATGGATGAGAATAAAATAGCTTTCATGGCTGTGATTTTGATCCAAGCCATTTACGCCGGCATGTTTCTCGTCTCAAAGGCGGCTTTCGACGTTGGAATGAACAGCTATATCTTCGTTTTCTATCGTCAAGCCTTCGCTACTGTCTTCCTTTCTCCCATAGCCTTCTTTTTCCAACGGTATATATATATTTACTCTTTCTGTAACAACTCGACTGTTTCAATTCGTTAGAGGTCTCGGAAAGATCGTTTGTTCGTTCTTTCATACTTTCTCTCATTCATTTGTTTTGTTTGATTTGGTTTGTCAGGAAAGATGCCCCACCCTTGACATTCTTCACCTTCTGCAAGATTTTTATGCTGTCTTTATTTGGGTATATCTTCATTCCTTTTCCTCTTCTATCTACTCATAAAGTAAACTTATGTGTTGGTTCATTCAACTGTAATATAATACCGTTTAGGTTTGTTTATTTCTTACCAAAATGATTTTTGGTAAAAGGGTTTACTGTAATCTAGCTCTCGTTTTGTTTTTGAAAATTGTATTCGTTTTACGCAACTTTTCAATTACAATTTCTGGATTTTTTTAGACAAGAAAATAAAAAACATTATGCCTGTTTTTTTCCATCTTTCTCAACGAATTCCAAGTTGAAATTCAAAGACTCAAATAACTTTTCAAAATTTAACATGATTTTTTGAAACAAAGAAACCATCAAACCGAAATAATAATATTAAGCTTAATTTTTAAAAATAGAAAAATATAATAATGACCTAAAATTTGAAATTGGTTTGATTTGCAGGATAGCCATATGTTTAAATCTTTATGGGATTGCTCTAGTGTACACGTCAGCAACATTGGCTGCAGCAACTACCAATTCTCTTCCTGTCACCACCTTCTTTGTTGCCCTCTTACTTAGGTACACACTTTTCCTAATTACATCATTAATTTAATTCTTTTTTATATATATATATATATTTTTTTGTTATTTGTTAATTAATTTACCATAATGTGTTGTTCAAAGAGAGGATAATGTTTGAATTGTATTGTAATTTTTTTAATTTATATTTTTTTAAGAAAAATTTTAAAAATTTTATTTTACTATAATTACTAGTTAATATATATCTATAATAAGAAAAAAAATGTAAAGTCTATTCTATGCTAACTTTGTGTCTTTACAAAGAAAGTAATTTATGTAAAAGGCAAAGAATTTATACCCATTTTTTGTTGGTACTTTATTATTAATTTAACTTTTAAAAAAAGAGAAAGATTCCATGATGATTCCTTAATTTGTCAAAGTTCAATGAAATTAATATAGAAAAAATAATTAATTATTTTTAAATTCATTAAAAGTAATACTTTAAATGTAAGTATATAAGTTTGGATGTAGTTCTTGAATGACTCATTTTAATAAGACTAATTTTCTTTGTTTTATAGTCTTAGTCATTACATATCCTTGACACATTTTGAATATTCATAGCTTGTTATTTTCTTTTTTGTAAAAAAAAATTGGGTTGTGTGTTGTTCTTCACTTTCATTTGAAAATCACTTTTGCAAAAATAAACCACAAAAATTTATGAATTATTTGATCATTTCCAATAATATGAATGTAAGAAGTGGGAAGTAATTAAGTGAGAAAGACATATTATAATAGGAAAATGGCCAAGTTGAAGAAGGAAACATGTTTGTAGTGGAAACCCTAATTTTAGATGAGAAGAGCCAAAGATGGTGTCAATGAAAATTAGTAAAAATGTATTTTGGAAATGATTGATGGGATGGATTCTTGAGATGATATTGGGCAAAAAAGGGATAGAAAATAACAACTGAAAAAGGAGAGAATAGAAGAAAAACATTGAGATAATAAAGCAGTGGTTCAATTTGTCTGTCTATACTAACCATTATGGATTAGTCGAGTCGTAAATAAATTCATTAAAGTTGATAGAATTTAAAAGAGAACCACTTACCTATGATTTAATAACCAATAAGTTTTCTTTGATACTCAAACGAATTGTTTCGTAAAATTAAAGTATATAATAAAGATTGTCCACACATGTTATATATACATTTAAAAAAGGTATGATTCCAATATCACGAAGGCCAACGTTAATAACGATAAATATGTATTCGAATTGAATAATATTTTATGGTAGTCTATATATATATAAACCCTCTGATCTACTTTTTGAAAGTCTATTAATAATCATTTTTCTATATAAAATCATACATATGATGGTTGCTTTAGCATTATTTATTTTATTTTTTCTTTATCATCATAATATTTTAAGACTTTGAATAATTAATTAAAAGATATTAAGAAAACATTGGATAACAAAAAACAAAGGATCATAAATGAAAGGCTCTGAATTAAATTCTAAAAGAGTAAAAACAAAAGAACATTTATCAAATAACCCTAAAATTGCTAAGTTATATATGTTTCGATTTTTTTTGTTTGGTCGAAAGATTTTGGAAAACTTCTAATCTCTTGATCGAAGATGGTGAGAACACGTTAAAAAGATCGGTACATCTCGTAACTTTTATAAAGATACACGAGTTACTTTTCTCGTCGTAAATTAGTTTATAAATGAAAGCTAGTACTATTATAAATGGATGACTAAATTATCTTTGTATTGACTTCAAATTGCAATATCTTTAAATTGATTGATGTAATATAGTATGTGGCAATCATTAAAACGTATAAGTGAAAAGGCATTCGTTTATTGAGTCATTTCATTGCTGAAATTTATGGCACATGAATTAAAGTTCATTTGTACTAAAATAAAATAAAGAAAGAAAAAACAAAAGTGGATTAAATTGTGGATTGGATTACACACATTATACACATTTAATGGTCCATTTTGGCTTTAATAAACAGAGATTTAAAGTTCTTATTGTCAATAATGCAATCATTTCTTTAAAGCTCTCTCTCTCTCTATTGTATTTAGTGGAATCCATAGTAATTTGTCTTTTTCTCAACTTTTCTTTTGTTTAAATTTTGTACCACATTTAACATGGCATCTTATGTCACCCATTTCTACATTTAGGTTAATCTATGTAGGTACTTTGAGTGTAACACTCATAATTTCATAAATCAAACTTTAATATAAAAGGATAGAAATTTGGAGTAGATGGGTTGGAAGCAAAAAAAAAGTGTTAAATTACAAGTTTAATCGATGTCGATGTGGTAATCATTTAATAGGCATTTATTTAGACTAGTTTTATTGCTGCTGCTTTTGCCATGAGTTGTTGTATCAAGCTCTTTTCGTTTATACCGACTCTTTTTGAAATTATATTGCACTATGATTCTGGGGTATGATGGGGTATTGAGGAGGTGTCAACTTAGTTGAGATGTCTTAGTGGACCTACGATCCACACTCTTAGTATCTTGTTAAGGAAACGATATTTTAACATTAGGGCATTATGCTTTCAATTTGCGTCCAAATAAGTTAGTCATTTTGTTTTTAAAAGAAAGGTTGAATATATGTCGAAGACCTATTAGACATCCAATTGAAAGTTTGTAAGTTAGAGACTATTTAGATAATTACCATTGAAAGGTTGAAAGGCTAAACTAATAGTACTTTTATATTTCTTGATATTTACAGGATGGAGGTGTTGAGGTTGAAGTCAATAGCAGGAATTGGAAAGCTTGCAGGAATCTTATTTTGCATTGGTGGTGTTGGAGTTTTGGCATTTTACAAAGGGCCCCAATTGAATTTTTTTAACAATCATCATCTCTTCTCCATCCATAACCCTAATCACCATTCTTCTTCTGTTGCATTGCCCAACAATTGGTTGAAGGGTTGCTTTCTGATGCTATCTGCCAATACCTTATGGGGTATTTGGATTGTTCTTCAGGTATATATCCATTTTTATCTTGATACATCTGTACATACACACATATATATTCTTGGATTAGTTGCCAATGTAGAAATCAAACTCAAGGTATTAGCGGATCAAGATCGTTAGAATTTATAAGTACTAATAAACTATATTGCGAAGATCATAGAACAAAACGAAGGAACAAGTAGGGTCGAACAGAAACAAAATGGTTGTGAAATAGGGACTAGAGTCGTTGGTTATATTAGCAATTCGATGATACTCTCTTTTCAACAAGTTACTTTTGAAGCCTTTCAAATTCACTTTTGACTTCAGTCTTTCTTTCTTTTGAATTTACTGAAAATAAGTCATTTCCCATAATTCCTTTACTATGCATTTCTTCCTTTTTCAAGCTTTAAGCCAAATTATAAAAGGATAAAGCAACAAGAATAAAGTAAGAAATAAGAACAAGCTTGATTTTGTACTTCAAAAGAAGAAGAAAAAGCCACAACAAAACAAAATATTAATACATAGTTAGAATTTAACTAGGGGATTTAATTAAATTATAGACGATAAACTGCTTAAAATTTTTATTTATTTTTTAAAAGAATTGAAAATTGTAAAGATGGGTCATCTGTCTTTAGAGAGCTATCGTCCCACTAAAAAAATATTCTTGTCATAGGTTCTGTTCTTGATCAGAAATATAGTGAAATCACCTTTTCTATTCTTTCTCCGGAAGTAAAATAGCACCTAATTAGTGCAAACATGTTGGAACTCTAGGACTAGTAGTTCACTAGATGTCATCTAATCTTTTAGTCTAAAATATATTTCAATGAATTGATGAATATTCATTGGACACTTTTCTCGATCTCTAACACTTGAATTTCACTTGTCAATGATATGTATGTATGTATGTAGTACTTTACTTGAGATAAAAAATTATTATTGGGTTGATGAATTAATATATATTATTTGGAAAAACAGGCCTTTGTATTGAAAAGCTATCCTTCAAAACTTCTGTTGACAAATCTTCAATGTTTATTAAGTTCATTTCAATCATTTGCTATTGCTATTGCAATGGAAAGAGACCCTCAACAATGGAAACTTGGCTGGAATCTTAGGCTTCTCTCAGTGGCATATTGTGTAAGTACCTCTCTCTTTCATTTTTTTCTTTAATAAAATTCACATTTTATTTATTTATCGGGTTTCTCAATTCAAGGTGGAGATTAAACCATCATCCTCGAAAATGTGACTAGTGTCTTATCTATTGAGCTACGTATGCATGGATCAATAAATAATAGAAACAATTTTGGTGTAGGGTATCGTGGTGACCGCAGTTACGTATTGTCTTCAAGCTTGGGTTATTGAGAAGAAAGGACCAGTTTATCTAGCCATGTCTACACCTTTTGCTCTTGTCATTACCATCTTCTTCTCTGCTGTTTTTCTTGGAGAGAGCATCACTCTTGGAAGGTACTTACTTGAGAGTTGTTTACTTGTATTTTTAAAGAGCTATATTGAATTTTTTGGTGTTTTGTGTTTGCATGCAGTACTTTAGGAGGATTGCTATTGGTGGGAGGGTTGTATTTTGTGCTATGGGGAAAGAGCAAAGAGCAGAAAATAAGTGAAGGATTGAAAGAAGGTACCAAAGAATGCAACATGGAAGAAGGGAAAGATATCACTAAATTAGCCAATGAAAATCCGACATCTGCTGTGGAAAATGTTTGAATTATTCATCATAATGTGTATTTTCTATTTTTAATTTAGGCCTAGATTTTCTATTTTTCAAATTATATATATATATATATATATATATGTGGGGAGGGGTTTGCAAGTGTAGAAATCGTAATTGGGGTTGGATTAATTCTCATTATTACTATGCTTAAATTATATTTTAAGAGAAATAATTAGCAAAATGATCTATAATAATTAAGATCATGATTTCACAATTGTCCAACTATTTGAATATACATTATATATATATATATATATATATTGATATATATTGATATTTTTCTTACCATAATGCTCGTGATCACATGTTTACTATAATTGATCATGATGGCACGAGATTTTCTATTTAGTAGAGTTGAACTTGTGTTTATGTTGATTTATGTGAATGTGCTTCAATCTCTAAGTTTGATCATTTGGTTCTATTTTTTGAATGTGTATGTTTGATCTGAGAGAGCGAAATGTGAGGATGTTCTTGAAGCTAAAGTTTTATAAGAATGTTTGTATTTTTAAAGGACTTTTTAGTCTTCCGATATGATTTAGTCTTTGGGAGTAGTTTAGGAAATCTTTTGATAGTTAGGAGGATTCTTACTAACTTCTCCAAAGTCAAAATTTTTTAGCCCACGAATGAAGGAGAACTCCGCTATTTATAGACTTCTCATGTGGGCTTTTGTGACCTTGACTTGGTTTGTTTATGAATCATGCATTTGGGCCCAATTAATTTGATTTTGAAGTTAGTTGGCCTTTAGACCAAATTAATCTTTCGGCTCAAACTATTAATATCAAGATTATTTATAGTAAATGTAACGACCCGACTTCTCGAAACTTCTAACTAGGTTACTACATGCATACAATTTCAAAACGAAAACTAATTGACCATTCAAAACTTAAAAATAATACATTGTGAAGACCATTTGATAAAAATACCAAAATAAATCCTTTAATTTGGGATCGGTAAAGCTTTAATTAAAAGGAAACATATAAACTTAAAATATTCTCAACTCAATTGTTCTTGTAAAAAATAAAAAATCAAACTTTTAACTATTGAGAGCATGACACTAAGCAGCGCATCATTTTTAGTCCCCCATGACATCGTTAACAGATCACATTGTCAAATGTCTAGAACATTCCCGTGTTCACTTGAAAGATATTTTAAGAAAATGTGAGTATTTAAAATACTCAATAAGTAACCTCTCAAACTAGGTCAGGCCTAGCAATGATTACATGCAACTTAAATATGATTCTTGTCACATTTGATTAATATTCAAAACTTCTTGAAAACATGACACTAAGTGGAAGCATAGTCTTAAGTCCTATGACACCATTAATAGATCGCCTCGTGAACACCTGGAACATTCTTGTTTCTATTTGAAAAATATTTTAGGAAAACGTGAGTATTTAAAATCCTCAAGAAGTAACTTCGACTCAACTAGTGTTAGACCTAATAATACACATGCAATTGTATGTTTAACTCTAATGGGATTCAACAGGTATACAAAAGCTCAACTTGGTTGACCATCTTAGTGAAAAAAACCCAAAAAAAAGAAAGGTCGAAACTCTTCTTTGGGATGGTTTACCCTCTCCTACAGAGTGGTTAAATTGGATTATCTATAGGTCCTTCCTCTAAACACTCATATTCCAATAACTTGGTATAAATACAAGTACACATATCAAGTACTATAATATTGTAAAAAAAAAACCTAAGAGACCAATTATCGTTCTCTTGGACATCAAATACACCTAGATTAAGCTTAATCATTGTAGAATCGTGTTGACCCTTCGTTTGGATTCAAAAAAGTTGAAGAGATGATTTTAAATCCGAGAAATGATTTCAAAATTATTTATTTTGTATGGAACGAGAAAGATTGAGATAAATGTATTTAAAATTTCATGTTTGAATTATAATTGAACAAGAAAAAAAATTAAAAAAATTTACTAATATAGACTATTGTCTATAAATGTGTTAATTTGGATTATGTAATTTACTTTTAAATTTATAAGTCAGAAAAACACACACATTATTTTGTGGTATATAATTAAAAATGAAAATAAAGCATGAGTAGTGGATGGAGAAAGAGAGCACTACTCATGTGATAAAGACAAATTAGCCAAATTCATGTGGTTTTAGAAAGACATGGTTATGAAAATTTATATATAGCAGCAGAGCTAAAGCAAGATGAAGAGTTATATATGAAATAATTGTTTAATATGGGAGAAAATAAAAGATGTTTGATGCTACTCATTCTTATTCAAGCCATTAACGCCGGCATGTTTTTGCTTTCAAAGGCAGCATTCAACGCCGGAATGAACCATTATGTCTATATCTTTTATCGCCAGGTCGCCGCCACCGTCTTCCTTTCTCCCTTCGCCTTTTTTCGATGGTATATTTACTACTTGTCTTTATAACGACCTAACTTTTTGAGATCTCTCCACATTTATGCCCTTCTTCTTTCTTTCATCTTATCGTTTCGTTTTTCCTTTTGTGTTTGTTTTGCAGGAAAGACGCCCCACCTCTGACATTCTTTACCTTCTGCAATATTTTTGTGCTCTCATTGTTTGGGTATATATGCATATATACATTTTCTTCTTTTTCTCGTATAATTTATCTGTTTTTTGTTCCTAAAACGAATCTAAAATATTTGAATTATTTTTGGTATGTAGGATAGCCATATGTTTAAATTTGTATGGAATTGCTCTCGTGTACACGTCAGCAACATTGGCTGCAGCAACTACCAATTGTCTTCCTGTCATCACCTTCTTTGTCGCTCTTTTACTTAGGTACGCTTTCTCAATTAATTAATGACTCAACGATATATAATTGAAGATAATTCTCTCCATGGATATGAGACCTTTCGAGTGGTTTAAAAAACAAAATCACAACTAATAGTACTTATATCCCAAACCAAGCTATCTAGTTTCGAGTTAAATGGTGAACCAATACTCTTTCTTTTTACCTTCTCTTCATTTTTTCTTCTTTTTTTGTTTTATTATTAGTTACAGTAGTAATCTTTTCACTAATAAAAATTTGTGTCACATTTAATATGACATCTTATGTCACCCACATTTATACTCTTTAGTTAAGTACAATGTGGCTACTTTATGACTGTAAAACGCATAACAGGGATCAAATTTTAATGTAAAAGTAGAAGTGTTGGAACCACAAGAGATTAAACCTTACGTTACTCCTAAAAAAAATAATAAAAACAAAAAATAAACGTTAAATTATAAGTTTAGTCTTTAAATATTTAATATATATTCGTATCTAATAGGTATTGTACACTTCTAATTTTTAGTTTATCAAGAAGTTGTATCAAAGAAAATTATAACTTTTAAATCTTCGAGTTTGTGTTCGATAGTTTGTTGTAAACCTTATTATACATAAAATTGAAAGTTTGGAAACTTATTATTACTTATAAATTTGCAAGTTTAAAGACCTAACGTTCGTGAGCTATGCTCGTTTTTAGCTTCTACATCTTTTTTTTCATTGATACTTATAGGATGGAGGTGTTGAGGTTGAAGTCAATAGCAGGAGGTGCAAAGCTAGCAGGAATATTATTTTGCATTGGTGGTGTTGGGATTTTGGCATTTTACAAAGGCCCCCAATTGAATTTGCTTAGCAATCATCATCTCTTTTCTATCCATAAACCTAATAATAATCACCATTCTTCTTCTCTTCCACTGCCCAATTCTTGGTTGAAGGGTTGCTTTTTGATGCTATCTTCCAATACCTTATGGAGTATTTGGGTTGTTCTTCAGGTATCAATCTTCATCCTGTTTGTGTGTGTGTATATATATATTATTCTAACCATTTGTTGATCCGGTTTAATTTAGGTTTAGAAATTAGATTTAGGGCGTATTTGGATTGACTTTATAAATGCTTAAATAAATGTTTATAAGTGCAAAGAAAATGTGTTTATAGACACTTAGAAAATCAATACAAATGGATACTTAGTACTAGTACGTTAAAGGACTTATTTGATTACTTGTTTCATATATATATATAGGGATATTGCATATGTTCGAATTTAACACAAACTAATAGCAAATTTAGCAGGATCTGAAATTATTTGCAAATATGATAAAATTTTAGGATTAATTTTCGAATATAGAACCAAAATATTTACAAATACATCAAAATTTTAGAATCTATCAATGATAGACACGGATAGAGATTGATAGATTTCTCTATTAGTATCCATTAATGTCTATCATTGATCTATTAATGAAAGAGGTATATCATGGGGCCCCAACATTCCTCTGCGACCTGGCAACATCATCCATATGATCCTTAATATGATCTTTATTTGTGTTAAAGACTTATTAGAGTGCCCACAAACCACCTGGGTTCTTTTAGGATGCTTTGTCCTCACTCACATGCATTCTAGAAAAATTCCTAGGAGGTCACCCAACATAATAAAAGTTCTTATGATTGAGCCACCAAAAAGGAAGGTATACCTTGTTGGTATAGGTAGTAACTTTCATTTCTTTTAAGCCTTTTTAACCTTAATTTCATGTCCTTAGGATCCCTCTCATTCAGATGTGGTATCGGTTCATTTATGTCCCCTTCCTAAACTTGGGGCGTTATAATATACATATATATGACAAACAATTTTACTTACAAATAATAATTATATTATTTGGAAAAACAGGCATTGGTATTGAAAAGCTATTCTTCCAAGCTTCAATTGACAAATCTTCAATGTTTATTAAGTTCATTTCAATCATTTGGGATTGCCATTGCAATGGAAAGACAAACTCATAAATGGAAACTTGGTTGGAATCTTAAGCTTCTTGCAGTCATATATTGTGTAATTTTCTCTTTATCCAATTTAATTAATTTCCTGCTTTTTCTTTTTTTTTTATTATTTCTTTTAATTATTATTATTTCTTGGAAACCCTAATTATCTAACTTATGAATTCACCTGTTTGGTTAGAATTATAATTTGGGTTCTAAAATAAATTAACTTCATACCATTAGCTTGATATATATATACACTAGTTTACTTTATAATATATCTGATAAATAAAGTATGTACCATTTTTGGTCGTTAAATTATGGATCTATTTTTCATTTGGGTTCTTAGGTTTCAAAATGTTACACATTTATTCACTTAAACTTATGTTTCTAAGGGTTACAATTTTACGTTCGAAATTTGAGTTTTGTTTCAACTTACTCTAAATTTTTTTTTTTTAAAGAAATAGGAAAAAAGATGGCATAGTTGTCTAACAACTCCATGTAATATTTTCTAAAAGTAACATCATAGATGTTAAAAAAAGATTAGGTAATAATAACCTTTCATGATACACTAATCAATTTTGATTTCGAGGTAGGAGATTGAACTACCGCCTTTGAGAGATCATGAGAATGGTCGTCTTAACTTTTGAGTTATACTCGATTTGATGAATAATAAGAAAAATAATTTTGGTATTAGGGCATGATGACCGCGGTTACGTTTTGTCTTCAAGCTTGGGTTATTGAGAAGAAAGGACCAGTTTATTTAGCCATGTCTACACCTTTGGCTCTCATCATTACAATCTTCTTTTCTGCTATGTTTCTTGAAGAAAGTATCACTCTTGGAAGGTAATTACTTAAAGAATTTTTTAGATGTACTTTTTAAGGGTTCATTTTTCAAAATCTATTCTTCAAATCATATTCATACTTTTTTACGAAATAATTATTATATTTTGAGTTATTTTCAAATATAGTAAAATAAACTAAAATATTTACAAATATAGAAAAATGATATTGTCTATAAATGATATGTCTTGATAGACTACTATCATCTAGGGTTTAGACACAGATAGTAGTTTTTCGAAATCTGTCACTATCCTATCAATGATAATTAAATAGAGATATTGTTATATTTGTAAATATTTTCAGCAGTTTTACCATTTAAATATGGGTGTTGTGTTTTCAGTACTTTAGGTGGAATGTTGTTGGTGGGAGGGCTGTATTTTGTGCTATGGGGAAAGAGCAAAGAGCAACAAATAAGTGAAGGATTGAAAGAAGATACCAAAGAATGCAGCATGGAAGAAGGGAAAGATATCACTAAATTAGCCAATGAAAATCCGACATCTCTTTAAGTGCAAACTGTTCGAATTCACTTCGAGGATTTGTATTTTTTAGTACAACAACTATGAAGATGATAAATTGTATCTCTTAACCTCTAAAGTAGAAGATTATGAGAAATAATGTCGAGTTTAGCGGTTTTTAATAAAAGAGTCATATGTGTGTATGTATATATATATATATATGTATATATATATATATATATATATAT
>JBBPDJ010000003.1:627559-649708 GCA_037974625.1 Cucumis cinereus | reverse complement strand
AATCAATGTAATACAACTGCTGTAAACAGAAAAAACTGATTTGTAACTAAAGGCTAACTATCATTTAATCCTAATAGTTATAATAATTTGTTTTTACGTGACGTACTATTCTAAATTCGAAGGACAATAATTATGATCTAACTATGACAACTTAAAATTACTATCAATAAAAGTTTAGAAGAAAATGATATTTTATGTCATGAAAATATATCGAGTATGATATCAGACAATATCATTTATAAAAATTTTATTCAACTAAAAGTTTTATAAGACGAAGAAAATTTTTAGACAACAAGTATGAATTTGAAGAATTATTCAGTCTGAAATGTGGTTTGATTTCAAATTGATAGATCAATTTCAAATTTAACATTGCATAATTTTTAATAATATAGAAATTATTTAGATTAAGAAATCAAATATTTGAAGGATAAAATTAATACAATTTCCTTTTCTAAAAAAGAACATACGAATTTCAGTGGGTATAGTATAAGGGTAAATGGAAAATACAATTTAAAATTTGAAAAAAAAATATTTAAAATTTTTTTATTAGGAAAATAGATTATGCAAAACATCACAAATCTAAATCATAATTAATTCAATTATGTTAATAAAATCCTGTTACATACATGAGATTGGTCCATTTCATTATTACTTAAAATCAGAATGGTCAATTGCTAAAAATTAGATTGTAAACAATTATTTGTATGATTGGAAATCACTATAATTAATTTTATTTATTTGTCTTTTCCCTAACATATCACTCTTCTTAATAATTTAAGATTAATGCAATAAGTACGTACAAGACAGAAAATTACATTTTTGCCCTTTTCAATTTAATTTGATCTAATGTTGGAAATCAATTTTGAAAAAAATATATTATCTAAATATTTTTGATGAAGAAAACTAAAATGACAAAAAGAAAGAGTAAATAATAGGATTTAATGGGAGATTTTAATTTAAAAAATATAGTAAACAAATAGGAGTTAGAGCTGCAAATCGCCTTGAAGATAGGAGAGGAAAACCAATCAGACAAACACTTCCAACTTTTTAAGAAAATGACGAAGAAGAAGACCCAAAACAATTCCCAAAATTACCCTAATCCACCGTCACAAGAGCAAGACGGTGAACAACTCCATTCGTCGAGTGCAGACACCAAACGAAAGACATGATACTGGCATCAAAAGCTAAAGGACACAACAATCTCCTTCATTGGAAAATAATTAAACTCAGACATATCAAAATTTCGACAACAATAAGTATTAATAAACTCACAACAATCACTCCATAGTCAAAGGAGGAAAAGGAAATCCTCGTACTTGGCAAGAAGATCGAGCAAGGAAAAAGAGTCTTTCAACCATAATATTAATAATTCATGATATAAATTAACCTACCATTCTTGTAAACAACTTCAAAAGTTAGTATACTAAATTTTCAAAAAAGTGATTTTACAATAAACAAGTTGCCAACAAGCTGGTTTTTTATCAAATAACAAGGCTTTCAACTTCAACTATGGATCAAAATAAAAAATCAAAATAGTGGATATTGTTGAAAGTCAAATCAATTATATATATATATATATATATATATATATAGACATAGTTAGATATATATCCACAATTTCAAGGATATAATATAAAGAAAAAGAAACATCATATCAAATAATCTAGCCTTCTCAAAAACATTTAAAAAAATAATCTATTTTGTAAAACAAGTTGCCAAACTTCCCAAAGAATTTAGGTTTAGGGTGGTTTTCTTGTTTTTCGTTTTTTGTTTTTTGTTTTTTCTTTTCGTATTTTATTTTGTTTGTTTTGTTTATTATCAGTTACCTTCTAACTTCTCTTTAGTTTTTTTAATTATGTTCGAAGACATCTACAAATTTAAATGAAAATTTTATCTTTTAACTTCGTTTCTTTGTTTTGTTATCTACTTCGTCGTTTAGGAGTATTTAAAAAAAAAAAAATCAAGTCAAGTTTTGAAAACTTAGACCTCATTTAATATATTTGTTTTTTCGTAATTTTTTTAAAATTTAAGCTAATATTTTTCTCTAATAATAGTTCTTGAGGGAAAAAAAAAAGTTGAATTATTAATCAATATAAACATTTACTCCTAATATTCATCTAATTGGATCATTCTTTTCGAAAAAAGTTAGTTTTGATAATATGTGTATTATTTGAATCTTGAATACTTTTTAAAATATACACCTTTGGTAATTTTTGCCCGTGAGATTTTAAACGGCAACTTTCTAACTAGCTCCTAAAGATTTAAGAATGAATTTAAAAGTACTCGCTAATTTTCTAATATCCATATTCATCCATTAGCATGGTCGATCTCCAAATAGAGACGGTCTTAATAAAAAGATTCTAAATCGAATATTCAAAGTGTGAACCAACCAAACGAGAATGGAAAGTCAAGAACGTTGAATATCAATCCCAAAAAAAAGCGATTTTTATTTATTTATTTATTAATTTTATTTTAGAAGAAAGAAAGAAAAAGGTGTATCCAATTGAATTGGGAAGAAGAAGAAATGTGAAAGTTTGATATTAAAGAAGATGATGAGTTGGTTCCATTGATTTGAGGAGTTATGATTGACAATGAGGTCGTGTCTTCCATCATCATCATCACTATTATTGTTATTATTAATTAAATCAAACTCCTCACCACCTTTTAATCATTAGTGTCTCACAACTAAAACCTTCTCTTATAAAAGTCAATTAAACTACTTATTAATATATAATTTCAATAATTATACACATAGATAGATCGAATCTCCAATCTTTAAGAAGAAAAATCAGATCAATAAGAGCTTAACTCGATTGATATCTGAGTGTACTAGTAACCCTAAGAAAATAATTGTGAGTACAGAGATCGAACCTTCGATTTTAAAGGATGGAAGCACGCACATCTTTTTTACTGATGAGTTAAACTTATTTTGGCATGTGACTTTGACTGACTCTCTTACAACGTCATTGTGTGAGTTGAGTATAAAAATTTTGGAAACATATTCAAAATGGATTATTATGGCTTAAATTTTAATTTTGATCTTTAAACTTTCTAGTAATTTCTATTAGTTGAAATATTATTTTGGTCTATGGTTTTGGGATTTATTTAAAAATGGGGTTTATGTTATTTTAAATCTATATTTTCAAATGATTAGTCATATAAATTTCAAAAATCATTATTCATTCGAAGTTGATTTTTATAGAGATTAGTTGAACGATAATAAGAACTTTTTCATAAGACACGAATCGAAAAAGAAGGTTGTCAAGATGAAGGACTACTATTTCTTGTAAACCATAACAATGAATTCTTTCAACATTCTTCGTACTCCCGATGAATAACTTTAAGAAAAATTTTCACACAGTCACCCCACCTAACTTAAGGTTGTTTCAAGCATATGCTTAATGCCAGAGTTTGAATGATTAGGCCACCAAAAATGATTTGCTGGATATAGTTACTAATTATCGACTCTTTCAAGTCTTTTCTTAATCATACTTGTATATTATCCTCAAGACACCTTCTATATACGAAAGTGACTCATTCAAGTACCCTTTTTTCTACTCATATATTTTTTATTTCGCAAAAGCGCTTAATACAAACCTTGGACATTGAACATTCCAACTTTAGCCATAAATATTTAATTTGGGTTAGTTTATATAAATGTACCCAAAAAAATTCAATAAAAAAATGGTCTAATAATAACATTAAAGTTTAAAATATAAATATATAACATCTCATGCACGTAGGGTTTAATAATGCATTTTAAGTTTC
The DNA here is from genome assembly GCA_037974625.1 of Cucumis cinereus. Taxonomy (NCBI): domain Eukaryota; kingdom Viridiplantae; phylum Streptophyta; class Magnoliopsida; order Cucurbitales; family Cucurbitaceae; genus Cucumis; species Cucumis cinereus. The sequence continues at coordinate 645,940 of JBBPDJ010000003.1, read as the reverse complement.
ACAACAAAAAAAAAAACATCACAATATACAAATAATAATATTCAATTAAGCATATATCAATTAAAATAATTCTAACTATATGCTTTTTTTTCTAATTAATTACAATAATCTAATTACATGCATCCAACAATGTCTATTAAATTATAACCAATTTTCTAGGTGAAGTCATTGTCATATATACTCTTAAGCATTTAAGACTTATGAAAAATTTATATATATATATTTTTAATAAAAAATATTAATGGTCTCCAATCTCTTTCCTTTTCTTTTTTCCAATAAACTTTATTTTTTAAGAGTAAATCAAAATTATAGAAAATGATAATTATAATCATAAAAGAAAGTCTTAATAATAATAAAAAAAATTACTTTACTAATTTTTGGATATTTTATTATTATTTACTTTATCGATAGTAAACAGATTGTTATAATAACGTTAAATTTTTTTCATACAACAACGGACTAATGCTCATTTCGTATTTTTTTAGTATAACAATTATAAAAATGAAAAATCGAATCTTTGAACTTTATGAAAAAAAATGTTGTCAATATATTTAAACTAAGTACTGATATACTTTTTGGTTCGTTATGGTAAATTTGTCGAGATATGTTCCAAAGATTATTTTTAAAATACACGTTTGTAAACTTAATTAAATGTTTGTAAACTCAAAAAGTCATTATATGTTCTCAAGCAAGCAATAGGAGCATCTTATTGATTGTTGAGTTATTTTTTTTATGTTTGTTGAGTTTTATATATTCCAAGATCGATCCATCTTTGTTCTTTCACTCCATCCAAACAAATACTCATTGTGTACTGATTTAAATAAATGGTCGATATACTGATAACAGAAAATTAAACTTGGATTTTATGATTGATGATCCTTATTTTCTTACTTCATGTCTGGAGGTAAATTTTGAACCAACCCAAGGTCCTCGGGTTGGCAAAAAAAGAACCCTATCAATTTAATGTGAAAGGGTCAACCCAACCCATAATTTTCGAGTTGGGTCATCGGGTTTTTTTTCTTTCATAATTTAGAATTTATTTCATTCTTTCACTGTCAACTAAAAGTTAAATTTTTGTCGTGAACAAAATGTCATATTTACGTAAATGACCTAAATATGTACATCAAGTTTTAAAATATTTATAATCAAACAAACAACAAGTATATATATAATAACAATAATAAACTGTAACTCAACCCTTACAGTTTGGGTTGGATAATTCAAGTTGATCGGATTATCAGATTTTTTTGGAAACCTCTAGAATCTTGAGCGTGGATCGTCACAATTTATTTCTATTTGAACAAAAGTATATTATTCTTTATATCCTTCTTCATTGAGTATAAATGGTAGAAGCTAATCTAGTTGCTAACACCCATGGTTAGCAATTTGTTTATGTCTACAAAGCAAAAGGTGAAGTTTTTCAATCATTCTTCTTTTTATAGAAGCATTGTAGGAGCTACAATATGCAACTCTTAATTACTAATTTCAACTGTAAATAAATATATTTTCAATATAATAGCTATAATTGTTTAAAATAGATATATAAAATAAGCTTTAATCTTAATTGTAACTTTAATAATTAAAGTTTATTAAATATTGTTTTTGCTTGTAAGAGAATCTAAAAGCTAATAAATATATGAGTTTAAAAAGTGTTTAATGATCATGTTGTTTAGAAGAAAAAATAAGAGGTGCTTTTAAAAACAATAAATAGAACTAAAATATTTATAAAATATAATAAAATTTCAGAATTTATCAATTGATAAGACACTAATTTCTAAATTCTAAAATGTTGATATATATTTTCAATTAATTTTATTATTTATAATAATTTTTCTAAAAAAAATAATAAATTCAAGTTGATTCGAGTTATTTTTGGATGTATCTCAAATTAACTCAACCCATAAAAAATCAATTTTTTTAAAACCAATTAAATCCAAATAAGTTGATAATCTAATCAAATGGTATTCATTGGGTTGGGTTGATTTGTGTTTAGGGAAATATCGGTATGGAGAGGCCCAAGGGTAGAGCGAGCTTGGAAGAAATTTAGCCCATTCATGGTTGCTTCCATGTTTAGCAAAGGAAGGAATTTGCAGAGCAAAACAAAGTGAAGAACTTGAAGGAGGGAAGCCATCCCCATCATCCTCCACCGCTGAGCCAAATCCGCGCTCAAAATCCCTTCTCAATCCTTCAATTCATCTTCATTTTCTGTCCACCAAATTCCCTCTTTCTTTCGGCCATAACATCCCAATTCCTTTTAACCAATTCCACACCTTTCAACTTCCCTTCCTTCATCCCCAATACCCCTTTGCTTCATCTCTTTAGTTTCCAATGCTATTACCCAGATTTCGACCTTCCTTAATTCTTCAAAATTCGTTCATTGGGTCAACTTTTGCAGCTACCCATGTCGCCTCTTTCCATTCCACGCCTACTTCCTGCGATAAATGGAAGAGCAAATGGAAATTTGTGAGTTTAGCTTTCCCTTTTCGTTTTCTTTTTTTCTTTTTTTTTTCTGAATTTGGTCTCTATTTTCTATGTATATGCATAATTGTTTAGTTTGTTCATATTGTTACTTGTTGGGATATTTATGTAGAATCTCAACTTTGATTCAGAGTTTTGAATATTTTTGTCGTTGTTGTCTTCTGTGAATGCATCTTTATTTACAAAGTGTTTAAGGTTATTGGGAGTTTAGTTGCATTGTGGCTTTATATAGGAAAGAGAGAGCAGAGCTAATGATATCAGGACCTGAATTTAGAATATTATATGTAGAAGTAAAGCTATTAATTTTGTAACACCCTAAGCCCAAGATTCGGAATCCGGATTTGGTAACTGCCCGACATTTCCTTGCGACTTGACAACATCATCCTTGCTTGTGTTAAAGGCTCGTTAGAGTGAAAGTTGTCCCCACAAACCAACACGGGTCCTTTCACCTTCCTTTTCGGTTGCTCAATCATAGGAACTCCAAAGTTAAGCGTGGTTAGCTTGGAACAATTCTATGTTGAGTGACCTCCTGTGAGTTTTTCTAGGATGCATGTGAGTGAGGACAACTTTCATTCTAATGAGCCTTTAACACAAGTAAGGATGAGGATGTTGTTGCCAGGTCGCAAGGGACGCAGGGGAATGTCGGGGCCGTCAGTTGCCAAATTCGGATTCCAAATCCTGGGCGTGGGGTGTTACAAATTTGCAATTGTTTAAGCTTATTGATGAAATGCTGCTCCTAGGACTTTGTTGCTTTAAAGAAAAATATAATGATCACTTTTCCATGGAGAAGCAAAGCTGTTAATTGTCAGTTGTTTTCTTTTAGCTTATTAATGAAATTCAGTTCCCAGGGCAGTATATTTTTGTTGTTCTAAAAGCAAATTATAATGGTCATTTTTTCTTTGCTTAGCATAAAATATACTACAATAGAATCGTGACCCTCAATTTGGTTTGAAATGCACACATTTTAGTTTAGGTTACATTTTCATGTCAAACACATATTTTGCATAAATGATGTCACGTGAATCGTGTCTCTATCTGTGTCATGTCACATGAATTGCTTAAGATGCAAATGCTTTGTGTAGTCCAAATTTAAGAATGGAATGTTTTTCTGAACCATGTGCTGATAAACTTAAACAGAGTTGTTCAAGAGAATCAAGGGGAGGATCATTAGTCTACAATCTAGCACAACATTCATTTTCCTTTTGACGATTAAATTGAAATTAATCTACTTGAGCTATAATCATTTGCACAATGGATTGCATAATACTTTCTGCAGTTCAAACTTTTAGAAATCTCTTTGTTTAACATTTTGCAGGATAGTGGTGGACATGGAAAGGAGCCGTCAAAGGTATGTCAATTCAATTCATTAGGTGGCTTTTTATTCTTTGTAGTACTCAGATTATAAATGCATGATTGCTGTCATGTCTATCCCATTCCATGAAGTGTTATTTGGCTGACATTATGTCTCTCTAAAATTCTTTTTGAATTCTCCTTCATCTTCCTTTTGATTTGGGAGTTGTTGGTTTTTCTTATGGGTCAAAACAAAACCGTAAGTTGAAGAGTGAAGGAAATAAAATAATTGTTTGGATAGAAAAAAAATCTTTTAAAATAATATCAAGAAACAAATAGTGGTTTTAGAATTCTTACAATTTGATGTACGTCAGGCAGTGAAATTCATTTTCAAATGCAGTTAATGGTGTTCATTCTGAATGATATGCATTCTAGATGAAGCCTTTCCTTTCGATCACATTGCTCATCCCTCTCCCTCTACTTTTTGGCTTGTGTTTCATTTATTATTTCTTTTTAATGATTCTAATGTTGAAAATGATAACACCAGAGTTATGTTAGATATGTAACCCGTCAAAGGCGTGCTGATGCAAAAAAGGCTCTAAAGAACCTCCTCTACAACAGTGGATCTACCTCTCAGGTATGCCCTCTGATTCTCAGATGCACATATCAAGTTTTAAGTTGGGCAAATCTGAAGGGCCGTAAATGTTACGTTACATAGTGCGAAAACTAGTTGGTTTTGAGATGAAACTTCATATTATCTAATATTTTGAGAATCTAAGAATGGCGAACCCAAAAGGTACCATCTTGAAATGACATTTAAAGAATCTCACATTGGAAATACCAAGGGATCTCACAATCTTTATAAGATAGATGGGCTATTTCTCTTTACTACCAATTGGTTTTGAGATAAAACTTCATGTTATCTAATATGATGAAAGGAGTGGAGCTATTATATCCTGGATGAAAAAAATAAAAAAGCACATGGTTCAGGACTAATATTTTTTATTTGGTTCATATCTGTTTGAACAGAAAAAGGAATCAAAGTGGAGTCTTGGTGGTCACTGGTCATCTGATGAGTCAGATCAATCGAGTAACTGCAATAAGAAAGGACGAGCAAAGTCTTCATCGCAAAATTTTGGTAAATCCCAGCGCAAGAGACCAAAACGTCAGTTCCCTACCTTTAAAATATTATCGACTACTTTTTTATATTCATTTTTATGATTATTATTATTATTATTACTACTACTATTATTATTATTGTGTCCATTTGTTCCATTTTTTCCTTGTAGACCATTAAACTTTGTATTCCTATTGCTCATGGTCATTATGCCAAATAACAAAATTCGACATCCGTAATTTACATCCCTTTCACAACTCAGTTTTTTTTTTGGATAAAAGGTGTGGTTTTAACAAACACATCACTGTGACTTCCCATATTCTGAATTCTTACCAAATTGTGAGTAGTCCAAAAGATAGTTGTGGAAAATCTCTTCTGCTTTGAGTTGCCAGTTGCACAAACTCATAATTTCGTTTTTGATATTCTCTTGAGCCACGTATTCTAAGCGAAGGCTGAGATTCTTTGATGGATATGGTTCGAATGGAATAATAAGATTCTTAGTGACAAGCATGAGTAATTATGAGATCTTGAGGAAAATATTCAAATTCTGGTATGTATTTAGAGTGGGGATGTCCCAAACTTAATCATATAGATGGAATCTTCTGGTACTGATAAAACAGTGGTGAGTCTCAATGATGTAGTCATCTAAAACTATGGAGAGAAAGAAGGGAAGGTAGAAAAAAGGCTGTTGCTCGAGTTGGCCAGTTTTGCACCATCAAGTGTTTTGTTAATATGATCAAGTTATGGAACTGAGTATATAAAACAAAAAATAATCAAAAACTGAGAGTGGATGAAGAAGATCAGTCAGGTTTGAGTTTTATTATTGACCGAGAATTGTGCATTTGGTTTTTTTCTTCAGGTAAGTATGGAAGAGAGGGTTTTGTTAACGACTTCAATACCGATTACGAGACAATCTTTCACGCCACATTTGGCAATAGATCATATACTTGGTCTTTTGGCTCATTTGGCTCATTTAAGGAGACCTCTCAAGATTCAGCATCTGATTTTGGGTGGACAGACCCTCCAAACTGGAAGAACCAAAGAGCTAAAGAATGGGATAATTTAAGTGATTGTGAGTCTGATGACGAGAAGACCCCTGATGTAGGATCATGTTCAGATAGAACTATCCTCGGTTTGCCACGAACAGGTCCTTTGAAGATAGAGGAAGTTAAAACGGCGTAAGTTGATCAGTTTATCCACACAGATATTTGTTATTTGTTCATCAAATCCTAAACTCTTCTCCACTCTCCCACAGGTTCCGCCTGTCTGCTTTAAAATGGCATCCTGATAAGCATCCAGGACCTTCCCAGGTGAGTTTGGAACAATATTTTCAATCGAAAGACATAGTGTGTTGAAACAGCTAACGAATTGTCGATGTTAGTTGCTGCATCGACCAATTAGAACAATAAAACATTTACTAGTTATGTTTTTCGTGTTTTTCAGGCAATGGCCGAAGAGAAATTCAAACTCTGCGTTAATGCATACAATTCCTTGTGCAGTGCACTCACTCCAGGTAAAGCTTCAGCTCTGTTCTAAGGTATGTTCTAACATATAACAATTTCAAATGATTCATGATTCAAACTTTTGATAATATAATTTATATAGAGGTTATATGTAGTCTAAAATTCAATTGAAATATCCCCTCTCTCTGTGAGCTTTGTGGGGAGGAATAGTGAAAATAGGAGTGGAATAATGGATGCATTTACTACAATCTTCAAATTTTTGTTGAAAGAAGGCAATTCCTTCTTCATTTTTCACTTACAGAGCAATGATCCATTGCATTCTTTGAGGATGTTCTTCAACTTTGTGTATCTCTTCTGTTACATCTTTAGTTTTGTAGCAATTGTTCTACCAGATCTGATGATCAATGAGAAAGATTACTTTTGTGTAATATTATGTTTCTGCTCTAAATTTTATAATCTAATCTTTTAAATAGTTTTACAACGTCACATTTGATCCTTAATCAACTTATCGATCTACATAAGTTAAGCAAATTTGAAATTCAACAATATTTTTCGTGATGGGAACTAAATCAGTATAAACTTTGGAACATAAGAACCAAAAAGATAGTTCTAAAAAACTTGTTTTTGTTTGTGAAAATTGGCTACAAACTTGAACGTCTACTAATGAAATACGAACCCTAAAAACAACTGATATCAAATGGACATAAAGTTGTTATACATTCACTTCCATGAACTAAAAAGTGTTTTTGAAATAAATATAGTTTCCAAAGTGCTTTCAATATTACCATAAAAACGATTTCAATAACTTATTCAAAGTGACAAATAATTAGCCTATTGATTTTGATTAAACCTATAATTAACATTATGTTCATAGGGTTCATGTGGAATATAATCTAAAGGATAAGAATTAATTAAAAGGATTAGGTTGGTTATTGAGTGGTCAAAAAGGTTTCTCCTAATAGTGTTAATACTTATTAATGCCCATAATTTTAATAATTTGCTTTATCCATGAAAATGTTAAGGATTATTGTACTTTGTGTCTAATAAGTTTTCCGTCTTTAAAAATGGCAAATACGTTCTTGAACTTTTAAATTTGTGGCTTTCAGCGTTTTGTAAGATTAACTAGTTAATTTGTATGTGAGTATCAACAATCTTCGTCCTTTGATTTCCCGTGTGTGGGGTTTTTTACTTTTAAAAATATTATCTAATAAGACATTGTGAATTAACTTATCAAATATAAAATTGGAAGTTAATTGTTTTGTTCAAAGTAAATAATTTAAAATTTGTTCTACAGATTTTAAAATTTAATTATCTACTAGACACAAAATTGAAATTAGTTTAAAATTTTAATGAAATTTTTTAAACTTCTGAGACTTTGGCCTATTTGGAATGGCTTAGAAAAGAACCCTTTTTTAAAAAAGTTTTTTTTTTTTTTTTTGTATGTTTAAACTTGTTTTGTTTGTTATATATAACAAAAAAAAAATTACTATTGTCAAATTACTAGAATAAAAAGTTAACCAGAGATGGTGGGCAGAGGTTGACCACGTCGGTCGATGTAAGTGATGGCCAAAAGATGGAGGGTGGTGGTCGACGTTGGCTGACGACAAACATCGGATGTTGTGACTAGACTTAGTCTGTGACGATTTCAAGAGATTGCGGTCAAAGTTTCTCATACAAATTAGTTAGAGATTAATTATTAAACACCCAAAATTTATCTTTTTAAAAATTAATTTCAAATGTTTATCCGAAACCAACTTATTTAAAATAAAAATAAAAAAAAATCTAAATCTACTTGAGATGGTTATCAAAGAGCGAAACTTTTTTATAAAAAAATAAAAATAAAAAAAGGTCTCTTTTCTAATTAATCAATTGAAAAGACATCATAAACCAATTTATTCTAAACTCACCTTTATTTGACATAATTTTCAAAGTTGGCAAGGAGTAATCAACCTTCAAAATCCTCTATTTCATGACTTTTAATTATGATTATTCAATACTAATTTCAACATTAAAAAGTGTGCTAAATTGAGGATTAGTGTTAAATGCCTAAAAGTAGAAACATTTTTTTTTCTAAAAGTGGTCTCATATTGGATAAGGATTTGAGTTTTATTATTATTATTATTATTATTATTGGATAATTCAAACGCCTTTATACTTTTTTTATATATATATCTGTGAGTTTTTTAGCCAGACTAATCTCACGCGACAACTCGACCCTAAAATATGCTTTATACTCTCAAGATCTAAAACTAAATGGAAGGCCAATTCAACATAGTTCACAGCAAATATAGCCAATTTGAATTGATTGGAGAACAAATATATATTTTTTTAGGAAAAAAATCATTTTTATCTAAACATTTATAAGTGAAACAAAATAATAATAATAATAATAATAATAATAATAATAATAATAATAATAATGTCTTCCTTAAAATTCAAATTCCAAGCTCCCAACTCCACATTTTTTGGAAAAAAAGTCAAATGAGGTGAGTAAAAAACTAGACTTTAGACAAGATATAGATGATATATCATTTACCATTATTTTGGAAAAAAAAAATGACTAGTTGACTAAAATAATGTCATGAGACTAAAATAAATTGTTAAAAAATTCAGAAATCACAACAAAACTTTCCAAAAATTTGGAAATCAATAGAAGGTCAATGTCATCCAACAACTAAACCCATTTTAAATTTTTAAATTTAAAAAAAAAAAAAATCACAATAATCAATTGTCTTAGTTGAATACAGAGATGGGTTTAACAGGAATGAACTCCAATGATTATATTTCCAATGTCAAAGGTAATTTATATCACCTTTCTGCTTCTTTACCTTTATCATTATTACCATTTCTGTTCTAAATTCTCTGTTAAAAAGGCAAATTAAAAGAAATATAGAGAGAGAAATGAAAGGGAAGATCAATGCATACTTTTTCATTTTATCATTGAACAGATTACTACAGCAATTCAATTCACCAGCACTTGCAACACCAAAATAATGCTCCATTTTTCTTTATTGATAACAGACACAAACAAACTTGGAACAAACAAACATTTTTCAACTTTTGCACACAATAATAATAATCAATTCAAAGTCTCTCCCCCCCCCCCCCCTTCTTATTCTCTTTCTCTAGCCTACATGTATCATCATCTATTCAAGAAAATAAAGAAAGATATACATAATATATGTAGATACATACATACATATAATATATATATAGACAGACAGATTTCAATTCCCATTTTTGTAGTATCAATATCAAAAGTTGAAGGGTCTGACCTTTTTGCACATTTGAGCCGTTTGATTTCACTGCTGTGCTTGTTTTTCAGCTAGTTGACTTGCACTTGATTACTGTTGTTGTTGTTGGCTACAATCTGATAGTCCTCATCTTCGTCTTCTCCTTCTTCGCCTTCGTCTTCTTGGTTTTGATTGTCTGCATTCTCAGCTTCGCCGTCGTCTGTTGCTGATTCAGGTTGGTGGCCTTCTTCTTGGCTGCCCATCATGTGCATCAATAGTTCCTCGGGTTTTAGTTCGTAATTTGGATTGACTGGATTGTTGATGACTTTCTTGGATTTCTGTTTGTACAATGCGTCGAGTTGCTGGAAATAAGGGCATGTCTTTGAATCATCGGGTCGCTTTTTGTTGCTTTCCTTTACTCTTTTGAAGTATTTGTTGATGTTCTCCCATTTCTCTTTACACCTCTTTGCATTTCTATCATAACCAAGTTTCTTCATGGCTAGTGATATTTCCTCCCAGAGAGGACCTTTAGGGCCATTATCTTGGTACTTCATCTGTAGATTAGTCCTAAGCTGAATCAGAGCATCAATCTCTTCTTTCGGCCATCGAGATGAACTAATCTGATTCGAACTACCATTGTTGATATTCTCTTGAGTGCTTGTATTTCTTTCACCATTACCATCATCTTGCTTCTCAGTCAAATTCTCCATCAAAAGCAAGTTCTCAGGAAACTGCACTGTACCCACTTGTTCAGAGAAAACCTTCAAGAATGAAAGAACGGCTGCGTCCTTTGCAGCCGCAATCGATCTCTCTTGATTTAAACGCTCTCGCTCTTTCTTGATCCGAGCTAATTCTTTCATCTTCCATTCTTCTTCTCTAGCTAACCTCTCTACTTCACATTTCTCCAATGCCTCCACAAACTTCTTTTGCAATTTCTCCTGCTTCTCAATCACTTCATTCATTAACCTCTCAAAGAACTCCACATACTTCCTCTTCTTCTTCCTCATCCCACCCGACTCTTTGCTCGAACAAGACGTGGTCGATGTCGATATCGAAGTGGTGGTAGTTTCAAAAAAATTCGCACCAGGGTTTACTACTGAACATGGAATTGCATTGTGAACGACATTGTTGGGGATAATCCTTGGGATTTCTTCCATTGAATCAGCTTGAGAAGGAAGCAATGGATGATTATCTAGAGCTTCTAATTGCTCAAAATACCTGTAATTTTTCCCATTCGATTTGCCTGATCTTCCATCTTTAGTCCTTTTGTGATACTTATAAATGTTCTCAAACTTCTCTTTGCATTTCTTCGCATTTCGATTATATCCAAGCTCACCCAATTTCCTAACAAACATAAGATTCAGTTTCAAAACTCCATGGATTCAACTCAGAAATCTCAATTAACGAAACAACAAATTCCAAACATAGAATATTACAAGTTATTACTCAGAAGAACTTGGTTTCAGAGAGAATAAATCAGTAACCAAACAATTTTCAATGAAAATCAATTAAAAAAAGAAGTAAGAATCCAATCCAATTCTCCAAAATTTTCCAGTAAACAAACAGAAAATCTTCAAATCCGAACTAACCTGGAAACTTCTTCCCATAGAGGAGCTTTCAAGCTTGCATCCCTAAACTCAGTGTCCATACTCGACCGAACCTTCAGCAAAGCCATAGTCTCCTCTCGCGGCCACCGATTACCGGGCCAGTTCCGGTCAGCTTCCTCCAAAACTCCGGCAGAGGCCGCCGCAGCGTCTTCCTCAGAGACCCGATTGGCGGCGGCGGCGGCTGAAGAGTTTTCCAGTGAAGGGGAAATTTCCAGCATCAGTTACAGATATTTTACAGCTTCCGGCCAAAAAAAAAAATTTTTAGAGAATTAAAGTGTGTAGAGAAAGTTGAAAAGAAGAGATGTAAATTTGAAAAAAAAAAAAAAATTAGGGTTGTGTGAAGATGTGGGTAAAGAGTAAACTGGAGGAAGAGGATTTTAAGAGATGGGATTCCATTGATGAGTCTTGCGGATTCAAAGCTTCACATCCGCCATTATTTTCCTTCCTTACCTTCAATTTCATTGTCTCTATAAAGCTAAGTAAAATAAATAAATAAAAATTTTGGCAAATTTGATAACATTTTTATCTTTTATTTTTTATTTTTTAATTTTGTTACCTACATTTTAAAGGATGTTTTAAAAAACCTAAGCTTAGTTTTCAAAAATTTTTTTTAAAAAAAACAATCATTTTTTAATTTTGTTAATAATTCAAGTGTTTTTTTACATATTTTTTTAAAATCAAGTTAAATTTTGGGTATAATAATAATAATAATCAAGTAATTTTTTAGTTTTTAAAAAATTAAATAAAATTACTATTTATGATTTACATATAGTAAAATATGGGTTTTTTTTTTTTTTGTCACATAATATAACACAAAAATAAAGTAAAACTCTGCCTCAAAAAGATAATAATTAAATTTTATTTTTCATATAATAATAACTTCTTGAAATATTTATTGTTTTACATTAAAAAAAATGTTTTTTTTTTTTGTAAATCTAGATTATGCCTCTTAAGTAAGATGCTTATGGAATTAAAATTGTTAGGGTTGCTTAATTTGTTATGGAAAGGGATAATGATATTATTGGAAATTAAATTGAAAATTAAATAAAAAGATGATAAAGAAAGAAATAAAGTAAGACCACTACCATTTTGAGAGGTGCCCCATTTCCCAAAACCACCCAAATAAATTAAAACAGTTGAGTTATTATTATTATTATTATTATTTCTTTATTTATCCTTAAATTGTAATTTTTAAAATATATATATATTTATATATATGTCAATTTTGTGTCTTCCTTTTTTAAATTATTACTTTTTTTTTATTGAATTTTTAAGATGGTAATATAGATTAATACCTCTAAATTTATTCTTCTATTTCAATCAATTGATATTTCTTTTTTTTTTTCTTTTTTTTTTAACAAAATGATTTTTTTCCCCCAAAAAACTTAATTTCAATGATTTTTTTTTAAATACATGTTTCGTACTAATATAATCAAGAATTTTGCATGGATTTGGTGACAAAAAGAAAAAGTATGGATTTTACGAAATAAAGAAAAAGACTTAAATAAAATCTAGGATAAATTTTGAAATAAATGTAAATTATAGGAATGGGAGTATTATTCAACTTTATATTAAGATAATTAAGGATATAATTCCTTGGTCCTAAAAAAGATATTAATTAGTACTTCCTTAAAGAAACAAAAATGCTAAAATACCATAGTGAAAGTGAATTTAAGCTCAATGGTAATTGACATAACCTTCTATCTTAGAGGTGAGAAGTTCAATTCTTCTCTCCACGATTGTTGTACTAAAAAATATTAAATTATCATACTAAAATATGTTAGAATACCATTTTGATTCTCATACTTTGAAATTTGTTCAATTCTAGTCCTTCTACTTTTATAAATCTTAAATTTAGGATGTGTTTGGGGGCAAAAAGTTGATTATTATAATCTTAGGTCATTATAGTTGGATTATAATCGTTTGTGTTTGGGTGTATAAATTATTTAGTTTAAGATTATAATGATATGTGTTTAAGATGTAAACTATTTAGTTTGAGAAGAAAATAGTGAACGATGTACAAAATAATAAAAAAATGATAAATGCAAAATAGTAAAAGTGTAGCAAATGTGGGTTTTGAAATAGTATTGACTGTAGTTAGCTGAAAAGTACAAACAATGTTTACTATAGGGAATAGGTAATTATTATAGTTTTGGTAATTATTTTACCAAATTGTGTAAATAATAATAATTATCATATAAAGAAATACAATTAGGTAAATATATTTTCAATTAAAAAAAGAAAGAAAAATCCTAGGACTAAATTTTAGATTTATTAAAAATACATAAACAAAAAAAATGATATTTTTAACAAAATGATAAAAATTAAAAATTAAAATAATAAAAAAAAAAAGGTTGGAGTTATTAGTTAAGTGTGAACAAGTACAGCTATGGTTGATTTGAAATGTGAAATGTTGATTGGTGAATATTAATTTAATTTTGATTCCTTATAATTCCCCTTTTGACTTTACTTCCAAATGCATCCAAAATCACCAAAGCTTGACTTTTGGTCAAAATCTATAAATTAATTTACATTTTTCTTTTTAATATAAAAATTAAATACCTTAAATTATTACTTTATATATCTAAAAATATTACTACAAAGGAAAGAAATTAAAAGTTTAAATTAGATATATGTGTTTATTATTAATATTTAGGGTTGCATTTTTACATTTAATTTCCAATCTATTTGAAATTTGAATTTTATGTTTAATAAAAAAAATAATTTAAACTAAACTGATATTTACTATGGTAAGAGTAGGTGACATAGAGGATAATTGAGGGTAAAATGGTAACTTTGAGAGGGTGACTAGATTAGTCAAAGTCAACTAATACAACTTATGTTTTTTTATTTTTTTTTTATTATTATTGTTTTTAGATTGAAAGTTCGAGTTCGGCTGATGGGGCCCCACACAGCTCATCTATGGCTCTTGGGGCGTTCGTGATTTCCCACTAGATATGGCTCTCATTATAAAGTGACTTTACCTTTTTACCCTCTTTAACTTTCTCTTTCAATAAATCAAAAAAATCTCTTTTTTTTTATTTTCTATAAAATGTTTTTAAAGAAATTCATTTTTAGTTAAATTCTTTTGGCAAAAATTGTTTAAAATACAATTCAAATGTTATTTTAAGTGGCAATCAAATACTCTAATTTTCTCTTAAATGACATTATATTTTTAAATTAACACTTAAAAATATATTTCAAACACACACTTAGGGTTTAGGGTTAATGTTAAAAAAAAAAAAAAAATTCCTGACCGATGAGCTAAATTTCACCCAAAGAATGTTCGTTTTAGGAACCAAAGAATGAAAAGGTGGAAAAAGAAGCAAAAAAAGAGAAAGTGAAAGTGTTACGACATTCCCATTGTTGCTTCTCGATGCTTCAAAACCCAAGTAATGCTTCAGAAAAGCACCACAACGCTATAAAAACTCAACACCGTCTCCATATGCTCAATGATAAGCCCAATTGACTTTCAAGCGCATTCCAAGAATGCCGTGACGATTTCAACCAAAATTCTATTTAATTCAACGTCTTAGTAAGAGACAAGGAATCACAATTGAGACTTGTCATAATTTGACATTCCAAAGCTATAAAACTTAAGGAAACGATTAGATCAGGACAATCAGAAACTCAAGAGGGTGAATCAAGAGTTGAATGGATGACGTACATATCATATTTGATTGTATGACTTATACAAATTTCAAATTTGAGTAAAAAAGAAAGGGGGAAAAGGGTTAAAAATGTAAATACACATATTTATTTATTTATTGTTAATTTGGATTGGTAAAGAGAGGTGGGAATTACTTTTGAAGAAAGCAAATGGGTGAAGAAAAAGGGAGAATGAGCCCACAATCATTAAAACTAATAGTAATAATAAATCAGTTTTTTTTTTTTATTATTATTATTTTAAAAAATATGGAGTGTGGAATTTGGTCACGTAATTGACACACACTTGCATGTTTATGTGTCATTTTCAATCTCTTTTTTTTTTTTAATTTCTTGTTTTGTTTGAATTACTTTCTTAGATAATTACGTAAATTATAGCCTTTTTGGTGACCTAAATTACCATCAATATCCATAATTTTTATATAATATACCATTTTAATCTAGGAGTATATATTTAAGAATATGATACGAAAGTATGCACACTACTTATTTATTTATTTTTTTAGAAAAAAAATAACATATATACACCCTCAATATAATTTGGAAATACAGTGTGTACTTATATTTTTTATCATTCACCTGAAAGAAATTGTGGAACGCGGTTGTAGATCTAAGATTTGAAATTCATATTTGACATCTCATGAATCAGGCATTTTCTTATGTTCCCTTTGACTTGTTTGTCTTAAAGGCTTTTAAGAGTGAAAGTTGTTCCTACAAACCAACGTAAAAGGAAGGTGCACCTTGTTGGTGAGGTTGTAACTTTCAATTATTTTAGTTTTTCTTAATCATACTTTCATGTGCTCATGATCTTTCTTATTCAAATGTGATATCGTTTTATTCATATCCTTCTCTTAAACTTAGGGTTTTACATGTCCGCCAACTTTCGCTTGATTCGTTCTCGAACCAACATCTTACTGGAAGAGATATTGCTCCAATACCATCGTAATGTTGGAGCCAACAGATGCAAAATTTGGATTTTGAATCCTAATCTGATTACTGAACCCAAAGAGTTGCATACTATACATGGTTAAACTAGGTTCACTTTGAGTTTAAAAATTAAAATTTATATATGTGCAAATTAACATGATAGTGGCGATGGACAAATGTAATTATGTCGAGTATAAATTTTCAAACAACTTAATCAATCTTCATTGTGCATATGAAAAAATATATCTAATAATTGTAATAGATATGTCAATTGAGATGGATTAATGAATAAACCTAGTATATATGCTAGATTATATTAAATTTAATAATATCAACTAGCATACCTACTTAACATATGTTATGTAGATATCCTACTTATGCATGTTGATATGAAAACCCAAAAAACTTGTAAATTAGAAACTTTGATAACAAATTTTAAAATCCCTAAGTCAATTGATGTCAATTTAAACGTGAAGAATGAGAAATGGATTATCTTTTCATCGACGGAGAACTAGTTCTCTACTCAACGTTTAAATACTCCACAAACAAGTTTACCAACTGTACCTGAATGTTTAAACATGCAACAATAGGTCAAGAACTACAAAAGGATTGGTAATGAATATTCGTCACTGATGAAAATTATCATTCTCAAATATAACATTGAAAACTCTCTATTCAAACAACCAAGTAGTAAGGCTTTGAATAGCCTCCCAATATAAGAAACTCTAGTGCGTCATAATTCATAATAAAAGACAAAATTACTTAACTTAAAATACCATAAAAAAAAATCTAAATTACATCAAAATTATTTTTAAAAAACATAAATAATAATTTAATGTTGGAACGATTCATATATTTAAATGTATCACCACAACAAAAACAAGTTTCAACTAATGACTCTAAAAAACGGTCCTATGCAATATAAAAATGTTATGAAAGTATTTTAAAACCATACAAAGTCGAATTAAACTTTATAGTATAACTCTGTATTGTTCGAATAAATTGTTTAGAGAGTTTAGGGTTTAAGGTCAATAATGATGAAAAATACAAAAACATAGTAAAAGTACAAAAATATGAAGAAAAAAAATGAAAGTGATATCATCGATGAAGAATGCACCATTTTTTTATTGCAAATATTAACAAACCAGAAAGAACAAAACCAACCATAAGAAAAGAGTCCACTCATAAACAATGGCTTTCAAGTCAAATCGATGACGTTGGATGTCTTCGAACATGAGAAGCAAGCTTGTGAGCTCTAAAATTGTAGTAGCAATTGAGAATTAGATCAAGAGAGAATATCCTAAAACAAACTTCAATCACTTATCGAAGTACTCTATATCACTTATATAATTTTATAAGTGATAGTCATTAACAAACTTCAACCATATATTAAAGTACTTTATCAGTGTCAAAATAAATATTGATTTATCAGTGATAAATTTCATCGATATAAATTTATCAAAAATCTAAACGAAATGCAAACCGAAACTAATATTCAAGAAATTTGCATGCTTTTAAGGATATGCAAAGACTCTATAAGACTTGTCTTGACGTTGAAAAATGTATAAGAAAAACATTATTTTAAATGCAAAAAGGTGACGGATTTTCATGCAAAGTGTACAACTTAACTGATGCAAAAATTAATATCTACATTCACAA
Organism: Cucumis cinereus; assembly: GCA_037974625.1. Lineage (NCBI taxonomy): Eukaryota > Viridiplantae > Streptophyta > Magnoliopsida > Cucurbitales > Cucurbitaceae > Cucumis > Cucumis cinereus. The sequence continues at coordinate 628,500 of JBBPDJ010000003.1, read as the reverse complement.
AACATACTGCCTTTTTTCGTATCTTGAACGGAGAACAAAATATAAAAAATGAGTTCTGTTTGATCACATTTGATGTTGTTTATCAGTGTTCTGTTATCGTAATGAGATATGAAACTCACTTCTAAGTTTGTAATAAAAAAATATGCAATCTAATTCATAAGCAGTGGAGGATGCTCAATCTGATTACAATTAAAAATTAAGTGAGAATGTTATTATTGATGGGATAAAAATTCATCGTAGCGGAAGAAATACAGAATCATTCTCAATTTTAATTTGAGAAAATTTAAAATATCATACATTGAAAAAAAAATACAGAAACTATTTACTGAATTAAATAGGCTAACCATGCTTTTTAGATACAAAATTACAGAGGAAAAATCAACTTACTCTTGTTGCCGTCACTGAATTCTATAAAATCTCTTCAAATTGTAGCCACACCAGTTGGAGCCTCTCCTATCCTCTGAATAATTGAGGTTTGGTTTGTGAGAATCAATTTGAAAATTTTCTTTTGGAATTTTGGAGAAAAAAGAAGAGAGGTTTTTTTTCTGCAGATCTTCTGCAATTCGTAGGTTATTTTCAGAAAAAACACTATGTAACAATTCTGCTCTTCTAAAGAAGAGGAGGTTAGAGAAAAATTGAAAAAACGTGGGAGCATCCCACGTTTCCCAAAATAATAACTCCCAATAGGAGTTATTTAATTTTAATTTAATTTAAATTAAATTAAAATTAATTAAATCATATTTAATCAATATTTCATTTAAATCATATTTAAATGAATATCTCTTGTATAACCTATAGTTTTAATATAATTAATTTAATTAAATCTAATTAAACTAAACTATTAATTCTCTAATTAATTAATTTTAAATTAAATATCTTATATTTAATTTAATCCGTATTTGAATCATATTCAAATATTAAATCCTCTCATAATCTATAGT
>JBBPDJ010000003.1:615250-627459 GCA_037974625.1 Cucumis cinereus | reverse complement strand
GAGTTACTTCTTGGTCCTTAAATATCAATGCTCCTCTAATGAACAACATGCTTATGGTCCAACCAATAAGCAGAAATTACTCTCGTGCCATAGAGAGGGTAGGACCCTTTGTTCAAGTCCCAGAGACACCAATTAAGGGAACACTCATCTACTTAACCTAAAATCGGGAAGGAGTGAATTCCATCTTGTGTGATTATGTTCTCAGCTCCCCACTCGGTCTTGTCCCGAAAATGGTAGGCTTATTGAGTCGGGAAATAGGCCACTCTCACCCATACAAATCAAATGACAATACCTCGTGAACAGGAGTTCATAATACACTCTAGATTAAGACTAAGTTGTCTAAGTCATCCTATTTGAAATAAAACATAACTAGTCAACGGGGTTACATCTAGTGATTATTATTCTGTGGTTCAGTCTTATGCAAACTCATTGCATAGAATACCCCCACGTGCGTGTCACCTGCACGAACACATTAGATCATTGTGTTTGTTTCAAATACAAAGTGGGTCGTATCCATGGTGTTACCAGGATAAGGTACCCAACCTTATCCTTATACTACAGACCCTTTAAGTTGTATCTCGAATATTGATCCCTGTATGTCTCTTTATACTATTCAAGACTCATAAAACAACTTAGGATGTTAGTTTATTAGATTTGGGTTAATTAGACAAAAATAATCAATTACTATTTATTAAAATTGAAATAATAATTGTTTATTAATAACGGTCAACGATTTACGTTTACTATCTACGAGTTTTAGGACATAAAACCCAACAACTATTACTATTACTAGTATCGTTACTATTAAAACAGAAAAAGTTGTGAAAATCAATGAAAAAAATTAAGAAAATGTCACAATTATGTTATCATATCGTTATCACTACTAAAAAAATCCTGAATGGTAATAGTAAACATAAGAAAATAAATTAGGTTTGCAAAATATTTAAGTAAACGTAATTAGAAAAAATCTAATTACGTTTGTGATTAAGACCCACTACGATTCATTCATCAATGAAATCTCATTACGACTACACAATTTTTATTATGGATTGGTAAACGTAACCCTAATGTGATAGGAATCTCTCGAGAACTCATTTCTCAAATTTGGCGACCGTTGGAGTTATTTTTATTAAGAAATAGTTGCAAATATAACAATTATATTTAAAATATTAGCATATATAACAACATTTTTAAAAAAATGCAAATATAGCAAAATCTATCAAAATATAACCATGATAGAAGTCTATCATTGATAGACCATGTTGCTAATAAATTTTACTGTATTTATAATTTTTAAAAATGTTGTTATATACCTGGTTATTATTTCTAAAATTGTTATATATTGTAATTACCCATTTGTCAATTCTTGCCTTTATATTTGAAGGTGTTGACCCATTATCCCATTGTGGGCTTTGCCAAAGCGATCCATGAGAATCCATCCTCCAGTTCAGGAAGAAGGAAACTATAAAGCAAAGAAGAAGAAACGCTAGAAAGGGCAAGGAGCGAGGTCAGTGAAGAATATGGGTGTCACAAAGGAGCAACTCGAATCTACTTTAACCTCTAAGTTGAATCCTCACCATCTGGTTTGCTTCTTCTTCACGCTCTTTCTCTAATTTCTTCTTCATCTGATCATATCATCTTCGATTCTTCTGTTCTGATCACATGGGGTTTTCCCTTTCCCCCCCTTTTCAATTATGTTTGAACCTGTATTTTGAGCTGAAAAACTGGCATTTTGTTCTTTGCTTGTTTAACGTCTCTAACTCTTACTTTACTTCATTGCTTTGTATTGGGGGTTGTGAAACTGAGAAGAGGTTTTATATGTGCTTAATTGGACTAAAGCTTTGATGGGTTTGTTTATTTTTCAACTTCTTTTGTGGAAATTGTGGTTTGAAGTGAAACCAAATGGGGAAGGTTATCTTTTGATGCAATGGATGACTCCCCTCTGTTTGCTGTTTGTACTTGTAGATCATATAGTGTTTGAGTGGTGGATTTGATAGGTTTATGGGATCATTCACAGTGAAGTTATATAGGGATCATTCATCTTTAAAAGACAATTTTTTTTTGTTCAATTACCATGGTTTATTTACTGTTTTGTAATGATTTTGGTCTTAGTGTAGCTTACTGATAATTCCTCCGCCTTTTTCTCTGCTTTTAGAAATCGTTTGAGAAACAAATTAAGTTTTTTCAAACAAAAATGGCGTTGATAAACAAATTTATCTTTCAAGAAATAGAAATCTAACACACAAAATTGTTATCAAATTGATGTTGTATTAAAGCATATTGCTTACTTGCTAATATGGTAGGATTATGATGTTTACTATTGTTGGATTACTAGATGAATACCGTAATGCATCTTCTATGAAATGTGTTTGGACTTAATGCTAGAAGTTCCAAAATAGAAATAGAGCTTCAAAACTGGGGACTGCTTTTGTCTTGAAGGGATTTGCTGTAAATTTGATATTTAAAGAAAAGTCCTAAAGTTTGCTCTGATGCCCATTGGTTGTATGCAATTGAAGGGTTTATAGAAGTGAACTAGAATATGCAATTTTTTTAGTACAACAAATGTGGTGTTCAAGATTTAAACCAACGAGTTCAAGGAAGAGAGTTAATGCTGTAAGGAATGAGCTATACTCAAGCAAAGACGAAACATTTTTTAAAAGGGAACATTTCTCTTGAAGGAGGCTATTCTTGTTCTGGTCCTTACTAGGCCGACCTCACACTAATAAGGAGGGGCAAAATATGGAAGAGGGTGAGGAGCTTGTTATGTGATAATATGTTTATGTCGGCCATTGGGAATTTTGCGTTACGTTTTTCCTTTAAAAGAAGATGAGGGGGTATTATAGTTTATTTTCATATTCTGGCATACATGAAATTGTAGCTCTGTGTGCATTGAGAGAGGAAGGGCTTCCTTGGCAATTTTGCCTAAATAGTGAATATATAAGTTCGAGGTCTATCCGTTCCTAATAAGGTTCTCGTTCAAGATCCCTTGGCATTGAAGAGAAAGGAAACTGTCTTGTTTATTGGCCCTGTCATGAACCCAGCCTGGCTTGAAATTCTCATCATTCAGAACCCACACGTCTTCCTTGATCGTAATATGGCTACTATTTCTGACCCTCCACCTCATCTCCATAGCAAACAGTTCTCTTCCTCTCTACCCCACAAGATACTTTTCCAAGTATAAGACGGGTTGTGACCAAGCTTTGCCTTTATGAAGTCCTCGACAACGAGAACTTTTAAAAGCATAGGGATTAACCATGTAATGTAACTTTGATGAAAATACTTGTGAATACTGTATATGCAAGTTCACTTCAATTTCTTCTCTAAGTAATTAGCATACTTCATGTTAGAGAAACAAGCAAACTCAGCATCTTGAATCACTAATGATTTCCTTGTTTATTTCAGGAGGTAACTGATACATCTGGAGGGTAAGTTTTAAAGCAAGCATGATTAAAGTTTTATGATACATTTCTATTGCAAGTTTCCTAAAATGTAAAACGATTTCTGTCTCCACCAGATGCGGGGCGAGCTTCGTAATTGACATTGTGTCAGAAAAATTTGAAGGGAAAAGGTTGCTTGAGCGACATCGGTTGGTGAATGCTGCTTTGGAGGAGGAAATGAAACAGATTCATGCTCTCTCCATCAAGAAGGCTCTGACCCCACAACAATGGAAGCAGCAACAAGAAGAATCTGAAAAATCAAAAGCTACAGCTTAGAGCATGATTTATTATAAGTAAAGTAAGAACCATTGATAAATAAAGCATACCATAAAGCCTATACAATGATGGTGTAATCCTGATTCTGCTGTACTTTGTGTATGAAAGTTTCTGCTTTTGAGTTTGTACTCTGTTTTGTTTAGTGAATTTCTCTTAAAATTTAGTATCTGTCATTTTGAAACATTAATCTAAACATAGTCAACCATTAAGGAATGAACAGTTTTTTTTTTTTTTAAGCTAGAAAAGTTAAGTCTATGATGGTAATGTCTTAACATTGAAAACTTCTGAAATCACCTTTTTTTTTTTTCTATTTTATTATTTCTTGCGTATAACAATAAGGAAGAGAAGATTTGAACTTTCAACTTCGAGAAAGATAATACATGTTAATTAAAGCTAACACTATGTTCGTAAGAAAGACGGTAAGTCTAAAATTTGTCTTCTTACTTACATCATAACCACCGAAAATTACTTTTAACACTCCTTTTTCCCTTTTCCTTTTCTTGATTTTTCTTCCTTCACTTTCACTATCCATTCTTTGAACTCATTCTTTGTCCATCAAAGCAATGGGGTCATTGAGTGAGATGGAGAGAGAGAAAAGAGCAAGAGATCAATTTGTGTGTATGAGATTTTGAGCTCAACTAATTATAAATGAAAAAAGATATATCTTTAACAAAAATAGATAAAATTTGACTAAAACTACCCATCAAACTATAAAAGTTCAAGTAAAGTAAATTTAGGTCAAGAGTAATTCTCGTAACTTCTTTTTTCAAAGGTCGAATGTTTGATTCATCGTCATCTCTATAGTTGTACTAAAAAAAAATTATGAAAGTTCAAAATGTGATGGTCCGAGCATATTTAATGAACATTCAAACATTTTTTTTACGTTGCCAAACATAAGTTCAAATTAACCCAGCTCCAAACAATAATTAAGACTGTTCAAATCTAATTTAAATCCAAAAATGATAGTGTATTTTCTTTGACTTTCAAAATTTCGAAATGTCTAATTAGTACATGAACTTTAAAACCCAATCATTTTTACTTAGGATATTTGCATTAATCTAAAGGGTTTAAATACATTTTAAAATACATGTAATTTTTTTTTTTTTTTTTTGTATTGTGGTTTAATTTTGAAACATTCACTTTTGACCTAAAATACAGATTTTTATTTATTTGTTTATTTTTATTTTCGAAGTCTAAGATACGTTTGAACGTAAGAATAAAATGACATTTATTAGGTGCAGTCTTGACTCTCTTTTATTATTACATAGTAAAAACTACAATATAATCTTTTTGAAATGAAATATTTGTCAATTCAACTAAGTAGGTTAGATAAAAAATAGGTGCAACCAAATCTAACACATAAGTATTTTTCGAAATAAAATTATTACAAATTTTTATTAACTCGCAACCATTTCAAATGTTATCTTAAAATTTCAATTTGGAGTATAGTTTCATTTATAAATCTTTATACTCATTCTTGGATTTAAAAGTCTAATTTAGAGTTAAAACAATCAACTAATGAACTTCAACTATTTTCACGAGACAACTTCCTAATCGTACTACATGTCCGGATGATTAGGAAAATATCAAAAAAGTGACCACCAACCTTAACTATTTAATCAATTATAATTTGAGCTACCATGGTTTGTCAAAATACAAAATGTGATCAAAGGTTGTGTGTGTATATGTATATAACCAATGTGACTTTAGCTAAAAAAATAAATAAATAAGTGACATAATTTTCGTTTGTACTATATATGTTTGTGTGTATATATATATTCTAATTAGATGACCCTAACTATATCAAAATGAGCTAAACTAAACTACAAAATAATGTCTAAGTTGAGGTCAATATTTGTTAGGAGTGATACAAAAAATAAAACCCAACCCAATCCAAACTGATCCAATGGTTTGATTTGATTTCTTAGTATCAAATTGGACTTCTTGGTTTGTATTTAAAGAAAACCAAAAAGCATTCGTTGGATCAAATTTTTGTTGAAGAAACAATGAAATCCGAACTGAATCAAATGATATATATATATCCCTAAAAATACATTCTTCTTTTGGTATCTTTTTGTGTTATAATTATTATGCTACAAATATACTTTCTTTCTATAGGCCAAGTTTTTTTTTATTTTAAGTTAGCAAAAGAGACTCATTCAAAGTGAATAGTAAGAACAAAGATTTGAAAGAAAATGTCAAAAACCGAAAAACCAAACCAATAATAAACCAATCAATTGGTTTGAATCCCTTACGTGTAAAATCGGTTGGTTTAATTTGATTCTTGGTTGGCTCCAAAACCAACAAAACCAACCCGATAATTAACCCTAGTAAAAATTAAGGAAAAAGCATTAAAAGCAATCCAAATATTAAGGTAAAAACGCTTACAAAATACATTGGTTTTTTGTTAAACAAAATTTTAAAATCAAAATCTAACAATTTAGTTTCATACCCTAAACCAACATGGCCCTAAACTATGAATAAATTCAAAAACTTTATAGCTGAAATGCATTAATTACAAACTCAAAAAATTAACTCACAAAAGAAGAGAGAAAAAGTTTTGAAAGTTTAATAAATAAGTAGCAATAAATTTTTAAAAATGGATTTGATTAAATAGTATAAAAATATAATAAATAAAAGTTGTGAAGCAGCAAAAAAAAAAAAAAAAAATTGTGGATATCAACTACTTTTCAAAAGTCAACAATTATTCATCAATCACTCTTATAATAATTCAAGGACCAACCTGTTACACACTCACAAATTAATGCCACACAACACATCCTTTTTCTATATAATATAAATATTAAACACTCAGGTCAACAAAATTGTGAAAATAAATAATTCGTAATAATATTATTTAATTCAAGCTTGCTAAAATATTGATGGAACCCTCATATCAATAGCAACCTCTAACATATAATTTCAATATTTCTCACTTGGACCTTGCAATTTATGGATATTTCAACCCCAATCTAATAATCTAGCTTGGTGAAAGGGATGGGGGGGGGGGGAGAGAAGCAATGTAAATATGAATATGATATGCCCTTATAAAGCTTCAAAGCCAATAATAAAAATATCATGTTGCATAGTAAGTTTATGACCTCAAGGAGCAAACTGACTAATATTTGTCTTACAATAACTATTAACATTAATGTTCTCAAAAAAAAAAAAAAAAAGAACTTGGAATAGGAAATAGGAGAGATAAGAGATAAGGTTAAAAAAAAAAAAAGGAAAAAGGAAAAAAGAAACATCACAATCATCTCCTACTAAATGAAAAAGACAAGGTTGCATCACAGATTTGGCAAAAGGTAGGCAAGGGAAAGATTTTGGAAGGAAAGTTGTTTTTGCCCACTACTAACAACATAAACATCCAGAGGGTCAATTACTTCTTAACCCGTAAATACGCAGTAGTATTACGAATCTCAAACTCATAGCGGTGGGGAGGGAAAGCAATGGGCATATGAATGAATGACTTCACAAATATACCCTCCTTCCATGACCCGTATCCGTGCTCAACCGAAAAAGTTCACATTACACATGACACAAAAAAACCCAACTAAAGGAAATAACTCACCATTCAAACCACATATTGAACTTAGAAGCACTTCCTGTGGACGATGGATGGGCCAGATTCGTCGTACTCGCCCTTTGAGATCCACATCTGGTAAACCAAAGAGTATTAGTGCGAGACATGAGAACAAAGAGAGGTTACGAGTAAATGTGGGGAGTATCTCTCACCTGCTGGAAGGTGCTGAGCGATGCGAGGATGGATCCTCCAATCCAGACACTGTATTTCCTTTCTGGTGGTGCAACGACCTTGATTTTCATGCTGCTGGGAGCAAGAGCTGTGATCTCTTTGCTCATACGGTCGGCGATTCCAGGGAACATGGTAGAACCACCACTGAGAACAATGTTGCCATACAAATCTTTTCTGATATCCACATCACACTTCATGATTGAGTTGTAGGTAGTCTCGTGGATTCCAGCAGCTTCCATTCCAATGAGGGATGGCTGGAAAAGAACTTCGGGGCAACGGAATCTCTCAGCTCCAATTGTGATGACTTGTCCATCTGGCAGTTCATAGTTCTTCTCAATTGAGGAGCTACTCTTAGCAGTCTCAAGTTCCTGCTCATAGTCGAGTGCAACATATGCAAGCTTCTCTTTCATGTCACGGACAATTTCCCGTTCGGCAGTGGTTGTGAACATGTACCCTCTCTCAGTGAGAATCTTCATCAAAGCATCAGTTAGATCACGACCAGCAAGGTCGAGACGGAGGATAGCATGGGGAAGAGCATAACCCTCATAGATTGGCACAGTGTGACTAACACCATCACCAGAGTCGAGCACGATACCTATTCAATTAATTCATTAAATATTTATCCAATTCAAAGCCTAGCAGTCCCAAAAATTAAGATGGAAGGAGGAAATCAATGTGAACCTGTTGTACGACCACTGGCATACAGTGATAGAACGGCCTGGATGGCAACATACATGGCAGGTACATTAAAAGTTTCAAACATGATTTGTGTCATCTTTTCTCTGTTGGCTTTAGGATTGAGAGGAGCTTCAGTAAGAAGAACTGGGTGTTCTTCAGGTGCAACACGAAGCTCGTTGTAGAATGTGTGATGCCAAATCTTTTCCATATCATCCCAGTTGCTGACAATACCATGCTCAATGGGATATTTCAAGGTAAGAATACCTCTTTTGGATTGGGCCTCGTCACCAACATAAGCATCTTTCTGGCCCATACCCACCATGACACCAGTGTGTCGAGGTCGACCAACAATACTGGGAAACACTGCCCTGGGAGCATCATCACCGGCAAATCCAGCCTACAAATTAAAATTTTCATTACTTCAGACCTATTAAGTATTACCAGCCTCAACGCAAAAGAAAACACACCCATAAAAACACTTATAATTATTGAGCACACGAGTAGATATACAACAAGAAAAACAGCTACATGTTTTAAGGATAGTGAATATACCTTCACCATTCCGGTTCCATTGTCGCAAACAAGTGGCTGGATATCCTCAGCATCAGCCATCGTTTATAGATACTGAAAAATACACGCAAATGAACATGTTATAAAACATCTGTGCAATGCATTGCTGAATCGGTAGTAAGAGGTAGGCATAAAACAGGCAATCCACTTTTTAATACAAGGCCCAGAGTAGAAATCATAAACCACACCACCTAACAACACTTTCCCAACAATCACACTAAAAGACTGGAATTTTACAGGAAGAAACGGATCAGCTTCAAAAGAAAGATTGATTCTTGACAAAGATGATAGCCAAAATCTAGAACAGACATTACACTGAAAAAGAAATACAGGAAAACGACAGGCCAAAAAGATGCTCTGGGGAAAAGTATAAGCAACACGATTTTAATCTAAGAATCCTATTCGTTACGATCCTCAGTCCATCAAATTTCAACATCTCTTATCAACAGAGCAATGCAAGTAGCTACGATCTTTAAATGAATTCCTTTGCAAATCCAATCATGCAGACCAAAGTCAGTAAAAAAAATTGCTATAAAAATCGCAACCGCATCTAGAAAATCACAAGAAATTTCCAACAAAGACAAGATCTCAGCTCAAATATCACAAAATGACAATAAAAACACACATAAGATCAAAGATCCGCCACTGAAATTCCAGAATCTAGTGGCAAATGCCGATCGAAATGTCACCCAATCCTCACAAACCAAACAGATTCCACAAAAGATAAAAATAAAGAAAATAAAGAATAATCATCTCTTATCTCTTACAGCAGTAAACAGCATTACAATTTACAAATCACGTGATTCACTTACAAACCTCAAAACTGAAACAACAACTATTTAAAAAGAGAATCAAAGAGCTAGTAGGTAAAAAAAAACATGAGATGATCAACGAAAAGCCAAGCAGAGATTGTTAAAACGATAGAAAACAAGCAGATCGAAGCTGATAAGAGTAGAAATAGCAAGAAAAGCAAATCGAAATCTGAATGAAGAAGAGAATAAGAGATCTAAAGAAAAGCAGATCGAGAGAAGGAATCGTACCTTGAGGAAGTGAAGAAGAATAAAAGAGAATGGAAATGGAAGAGCCAAGTGAGGGAATCGACGGCCAACTCTCCGTTTTCAAGCTCAGTCTCTCTCGGTTGCGAAGGCGAGAAGGTGAGATCGGAAAATGGAGAGAAGGAAGGAATGGAAGAGGGAAGGGAAGGGAAAATGAGAGTATTTATATGAAGAAAAAAAAATTAAAAAAGAAAAAAGAAATTGAAAAATATGAAATGCAAATGTAAATGAAATTCGAATGAAATGAAAATTTTGGGTGAATGATTTCGACCACCAGTAAAGATAGGGTGACCTGGATGACAGCCTTTTTCTTCCCTTTGTATTTTATTTTTTTATGATTTTAATTCATTTCCTTCCATTATTTCATTTTCATTTGTCAGAAATTCCTATCTTTTTTTTTTACTTGAATTTATTAAACATCTTTAACATGTTAAAAAATAAAATTTTAGTAAATATTAAATATAACCGAATGAATTAAGGTCACATCTACCAAATCGTAACGAAAATTAGTGTAATTATAATGATATTTCGTTGATTGATAACTCAGACTTTATTTCCGTAATTGGATTTTTTTATTGCTTTTAAAAAAAAGTTATGAATTTGTCACATTTTATTGCTATTGTTATTGTGTACCCTTCTCCCTAACGACAATAGTAAATGCAAAGCTAACGTAAATGAGGAAGAATCATAATTGAGCACCCTTCGTTTCTCAATTAGATTTCACCATTTGATTACAAATTTTGAGGTGGACTCCACAACTCGCGAAGGCAAGTAAACAACAATAAGTGGATTACCTTTCACCTGTGTTAAATGTGACCTAATATCAACTAATCATTACTAATTAATTTTAATTCATTATTAGGTATAATAATAGATTGTAAAACCACTCCTAAAGTATATTGGCAGTTACAATTATATCATCAAACTTTCAATTGTAAGAACTAGGCTTTCAAACATATGTAATAGTAAAACTTGTAACAATTATATAAATTTGAGAGTTCAACTTTTATCAACTAGATTATTCAACACCTAATGGTCCTAATATTCCTTCGCGACTAACCAACGTGGGTCTTTTCAGCATACTTAACTTTTGAGTTTTTATAAATTAACCATCGAAAATAATGGTGTACATTATTTGTATAAGTAGTAACTTTTGTTTCTTTCAATTTTTCTTAACCACAATTTCATATCCTCAAAATCCATCTTATTTAGATGCAATCACAGGTCAACCTTGTCCCCTCCTAAACTTAAAACGTAAAACCAATTTTTATAATTAAAGGTTTTGAGTGTGTAATTGCGGCTGCAACCATACTTTGAAATGAATTTTTGCAATTTTTCTTAAATAAAGTTATATTATATTTAATTATTTTCATTAATTAAATTTAAATATTTAATTATCGATATTAATTTTAATTCATTTTAAAAAAAATTATTAACTTTCGAAAAAAAATAATTCATTTTTAATCTAGTAATTAATATAAGAAAAGTTGTTTTAAATGACAAAACTACTGAAATTATTTATAAATATCACAGTCTATCGCAGTCCAAGCGTAGAATTTTTCTATATTTGTAAATATTTGTGTTTATTTGCTATATTTAAAAACGATCCTTATGACATTATATTACATAATACTAAATTTAATTTGTGACTATATTCTCTTAATTAAGTTTCTATATGCAAAGTAACATGCATTGAATCTTCATTCATATTAGTTTTTCAAAAAGTTAACTTCCATTCGACAATTATCTGAGTCGAGTTCAACTAACATAAAATATATACCATCAATCTCAAAATCAATCATACTGCCAATAGAAAATTTATTTGTCGTATTTACAGACATTAATTATTTTAAACATTTAAATTTTCATATCCGATCCAAGAGATTGCAAGAGATAAATTGATGTTTTTATATTTAAAGCAAAAAAACATTTGTAATATGAGTGTTAACTTTTTATAACTTGACAAATAGTTCAATTTAACTACTAATTTTGAAAAATAACATAATGAATACAAATTGCTAAGGGCAAAAATAAAGAAAATTGTATAAATAAAGTGATAAGACCAAAATACCCTCATTCAAGATCTGTACAACGAGTGTTTAAAAATGATTTAATAAAAAGAAAATTTATGTTAAATACAATTTAATCCATGAGCAAATGATTATTTTTTTTCGAAGTACTTCAAAACATAATAAATATTATAAAAAAAACAGAGCCAAATATAAAATAAATGGTGTTAAAAATATGGGGGTAATTTCAAGAATATATAACTTTTTGAAAATAATGACAAAAATAGGGTAGGGTTGAAAAAAAAACAAAAAAGATGTAGTTGGGCAAACTATTGTCAAAAATAGGGTTAATGGAAGTCGTGTACCCGGTACACGACTTCCTTTTGTCCAGTCACGTCCCACGTGGAGCGTGGACTGGTTGACTGGG
>JBBPDJ010000003.1:573887-615150 GCA_037974625.1 Cucumis cinereus | reverse complement strand
CAACATGGAAATAGTCAACAGTGCCACGTTGACGTCGTTGATTTCGTCGACGCCACCTGTACCGAAGTCGTGTACCCTATTTTGTGTAATAACTACGGGGTACACGACTTCACTACCCTATTTTTGACATTTTTTTCCACCCACACTATTCTTGACATATTTTATTAAAAAAACATTATTTTAAAAAAAAATTCTAAAAATATGATAAGATATTACACAAAAATATCTTTTATTAAGAAAAGTTTTGGGACATTTTTAAATAGAGTAAAAAATAATTAAAATATTTATAAGAAATAACAAAAATTTATATTATACTCACACACTGATAAACTTCTATCAATGTCGTCGATAGATACTGTTAGAAGTCTATTAGTGATTGAATCTAAAATTTTGTTATATTTTGTAGATATTTTTAACAATTTTGTCATTTATAATAATTTTTTTAGTCTTAAGTGAGATGAATTATTAATCGATCATCCAACTTTTAATGTAGGTGATATATCAAATGATTTTCTCTAAATGATTCAAGAACATAGCAAATCTTATATAAGATTGAATTTGGAAAAAAGTATACGATAATTTTATTTTTAATCATAAAAAAATGGTTTCAAAATTTAGATGGAATATTCTCCAAATACTTAAAATTTAAAAATTTCAAGTTTAGCGAGAACAATGGTATCTTCAATTTTTTACAATAAAATCACAAATGTTAATCGACTTGACTAAATATATTAGCGTTATTTACAAAGTTTATTTATTTATTCTTTGTCATTCTCTGGAGCTCACATTGACAAAATCAAGATATTTCACACTCTCGATAAGGCAAATGAGTTGTTGCTGCTCTTATTGCTAATTAATTTTGAGATGAAACCTCATGTTGTCTAATATGGTATCAAGAGATTTCACTCTTAATAAGATAGACGATGATTCATTTAAGTTCGTTCGAAAAAAATCTAGAATTCTCTAATCCCAACTCCAATTCTTCGAAACAAATAATTCGCTCAATCCTATTATCATCTCTAGATTAGTGAAAATCAAGGATTTCAAGAGAATGGCAACATTTCAAAGGTAAAATCTTATCGACGTTATACTAAACAATACCTCGTTTTCTAGATTTCAATAATTCTTTTTTCTCTTAAAAAAATATTTCAAGAAAGAACGATATCTCAATTAAAAAGTAAATACAAAGCGAAAGAAAAGGTAAATCTATAAAAGAATCTATTATTTTTTAAAGAAAAATAATAAAATAATATTTGGAGTTTGAACTCATATTCAATGTGGTTTGTGTACTATTTGAATGTTTGAAAGTGGAAAGTAGATAGTGAACCATGGGAGAATATAGTAATAGAGGTACAATTAGCTGTATTGCAAAAATACATTGCTCAAATTCCTGATTTTTTTCGTACGATAATTAATATGGTAATTATTTTGAATCTCGAACTTCAAGTAAAATAATACATATCAATTAAAAAAATTCTCAAAAATAGAAAAATAACAAACTATTTACACTTCTAGAAAAATTAAGTGTAATGAATTTTTGTTTTTTAGTGATTTTTCTCTATCAATTATTTACCGTTTAAATAATATAATATTATTAATAAAAAATTTTGACGAAAAATCACAAATAAAACTTTATTTGAAGAAATAGTTTTGAATCTCGGACATGCTGCATTCTATTTGCTTTAGATGGAAAAAATTAACTTTTTAATTTTTGTAAATTTAAAAAATGAAGATGACAAACGTTCTGGTTAATTTCTAAAAAACTAAAATACAAAAGTCAAAAAGTCAATTAGTTATTAAACGAATCTTATGAATATATAATAAGTGTTGTTTTTAACTTTTGAAAATTAAGCTCGGTAAGAACTCTTTCAAGTTACAACTATCTATTTATTTATAATGTTATCTATTATTTTAAGAGTATTTTAAAATTAAAGTCAAAAAGTTTTGAAAATTAGAAAAAAAATAATAATAGTTTTTAACACTTGGTTTGTTTTTAATTTGTAACTAAGAACTCGAATGTTTACTTAAGCACAAAGAAACTTATGGTCAAAAGAATATTTTAGATGATTATTAAATTGGTCTACGTTTGATAACTAGTTGATTATTTTATTTTTTGTATTTTGAAATTTATGCTTGTTTTTACGTAAAATATTTAGAATGATTTTCTGCTTGGCTTAGGTATTAGTAATGTTTATTAGGTTTAATTTTTTAAAACTATATGGTTTTTAAATGAAGTTTCAGCTTTTAAATATTTGTTTTTATTTATGGATAATAGGCTTTAAGTTTAATTCTTCGTGTATTTTGTTCTCAGTAACATTTCGTTTTACCTCTCAATTTTTCAATAACCAAAAAACCAAAAAAAAAATAAAATTGATAGTCAAAAACCCAAAACTTAGGTTAATGATTTTGTTTTTGAAACTTTGGTGACAACGGGATAAACAATACAAAGAAACTTATAGATGACATTAACGTTTAAACTTGATTTTCAAAAATCAATTATGTCTCGTTTGATAACTCATTCATTTTTTTTTTTATTGTTTCTTTCTAAATTTTTCAATTATCGTTTCAGCCTTCGTTAAGTAAACGCTCGAATTTTAAGTCAGTTTTGAAATACAAAAACAAATGATTGAAAATAACTTTTTAAAATTTCAAATCTTGACTTGTTCTTTTTAAGATATTGGTAGAAAGTGGACAAGAAAACGTGAGTAGCGTTCACCAAGAATATATTTATCAAAAACTAAAAACCAAACGTTTATAAAACGAGACCTAAATTTTTTTAGTTTTCAAATATAACAAAACAAGCATTTAAAACAAAACACAATACTTTATATATATATATATATATATATATATATTTATATTTATATTTATATTTATATTTATATCCGTGAGTGTTCGGGTCAGCTTACGCGCACCTCGACTAATCTCACGAAACAACCTGCCTAACCCTATAACATGTGGGTGTCAAGAAAACTCGTAGGAAATTAATTCCTAGGTAGGTGACCACTATGGATTGAATTAATGACCTCTTAGTAAGTTATTGACATTTTTACCACTAGACCAACCCATGATAGTTAACAAAATACCATAGTTATCAGACGATTTGTTTATAAGGTACCAACTAAGACTCTAGTAATCAAGTCAATCGTATAATGCGACGATATATAATCGATACACACTTCATAGACAAACAATTGCAAGTCTAAAGTTTGACACGACACGACCTAATATAATCTCTCTCTCTCTTAAACATAGCAACATGACATGATCATCAAAATAACACAAAATTCAACTTTATTTTATATATTTATTTAATGTCTAAAATAGCTAAACATTCCACAAAACAGTGTTATAGTTGTGTCTTTGAGATGAGTGCATGTGCACACATGTGTTCTTAAAGTCCTTGACATGTCCTTCTGGCTATACTATTAATAACTATATAATTAATTAATTATATGCATAAGAAAGAGAGAAAAATATGAATGATAGCATTTCAATAAAGGGATATTAATTAATTAAAAAAAAAAGAAATTGCATGAATTTTGAAATATTATATTTAAAAAATGAAAGCATGGAATATTATTATCTATCTGGTTCGGATTCCATTTGTCTCAATATTTATGCAAGAAAAAGATTATTATAACTCTTTTTTTTTTTATTAAATATCTTAATTTGTGTATTGTGTATTTTATAAATTATTAAATTAATGATTATGATATAAAGTTGCACCTTTTTTTTTTGGTAGTGGCAAAGCATAACTTGAAATTAATGGTATTTGTAAAGTATTTTAGATCTAAATAGAAATTAGAATAATTTAAAGAAAAATTATTAAGTGTAACAATGGTTTTGTTGTGGGTTTCTTGTTTAATTTCTTTATTTGGGTGCCACAATTTTTTATTTATTTAGCAATCCTAAATTTAAATATTTTGAGTTTCATATCTAGACCAATATCGGACGAAGCTATTTAAAAATTGTTGATGGAAAACCAGTTCATAACTATATGCTACTTCTTTCAACATTAGTCAAACCGTGATCATGGTGAATTTTTTTTAATGTGTTTTTCATAGATTCTTTTTCATCAAACTTGATCATCACCCTCGGTAAAATAAAAAAACGATGACTTTGACTAAGTGATTTTTTAAAAAATTTATACGAGATCAAAATAAATGTAGAATAACTAAATTATACCTCACCTCCCACTTCGTAGATTATAGTTAAAAAGGTTAACAAATATTCAATTCATGAGTTAGAAGAAAAAATGTTAACGATCGTAAAATAACAAATAATAATAATAAAAAAAAATTACACCAAATGTATGTATATAATGGTTCACTGCAAATTTGGAATTACGTCCAGTCTTTTGCAAGTTCTACTAAAACTATCGCTATAAATTTATTTCTCAAATAATTCAACGTAAACTATTTGATTCCCAATACGACTAACTGATATATTAGATCGATTAACAGTATAAAGAGAAACATTAACGACCAAAAGCAAAAGAATTTGGGCTTGAATGAGAACAAAAGACAAAACATGACCCAAGACTCTCAAATGGGCCTTGGGCTGGGCCAAGCGAGCCATGAGGAGTTATTATCCTAGGCCTGAATCCAAGATAAGGTCGAAGAGATTTGTCCAATTGTGTAGAGTTGTTGGGTGGGCCCCAATGTTGTGAAGCAAAGCCAATGGTACAAAATCTTCCTTTTCATACAATTAATATACCCCCTTCCTACTTCATTTCATTTATTAATTACTAATTAGTGCTCTCCCCCTCATCTCCCATTTATTCTAAAGTCTCTTTCCATTTTTCTCTTTTTTTTTTTGTTTGTTTATATATATAATCTTTTTGTTGATAGACTGTGATATTTTTTTATCTTCAATATTCTTTTGCGTCTCCTACGATCTGACAACATCGTCTTTGCTTGTGTTAAAAAATTATTAGAGTGAAAGTTGTCCCCACAAACCAACATGACTGATTTTAGCATGTTTTGTCTTTATCACATGCATTCTAAGAAAATTTACAGGAATTCACCCAATATAGAATTGTTACAAGCTAAACACGTTTAATTTTGCGGTTACTATAATTAAGCCATCGAAAAGGAAGGTGCACTTTGTTGGTAAAGATAATAACTTCAAATTCTTTTAAGCCCTTCTTAACCTTACTTTTATCTCCTCATGATTTCTCTCATTAGTGATATCGGTTCATTCATATTCCCATCCTAAACTTGGGGCGTTAACATTTATTGATTATTAAAGAAAAATTTAAATACAATGTAGAAGAAGTACGTCAATCCTCAAACTTTTAATAAGAACTACGTAGTGTATTGATTGATGATTTTATTAATTATTTATTTGTAGTATATCATTGTAGAAGTGAGATTCAAACCTTCAATTTCTAGAGAAGAAAATCGTACGTATTATTATTGAAATACATAAGGAAATTGTTTTTTTTTTCTCTCTAAGAAATGACAATCTTTAATAGCTTTTTATTAAAGTGCTTTTGATGTCTCCATCAAAATTAAAATTTCAAAACTTTAGAAAGCAAAAGTAATGTTTCTGTATTACCCTTAAAATGAAACTAGCTACATGGAACTGATCCTTCTTTTTTTTTTTTTTTTTTATTATTTTTAAATTTATCTATTTTTCAAATTAGTGGGTGAAACATTACACATGCAATTATTTTTTGTATTCTAATCACATTTAGATTAATTATTATAAAAAATATATATAAAAGTCAAATATAATTTTTATTGCATAATATATCATGCATTATCATTAAAATAATATTTTAAATTTCCACTTCTCATGAACCATAAAAATAATTATCCTCAAACTCCTCCAACATTGATCATACAATAAAATGTAGGGAAAAAATACATAGGTTAAAATTTGTATAATATAAAATGTTGTTCACCCCAATAAAAATTTATTTCTTGCCCCTAAATATAATTAATTTGAATATAATTTTTATTCAAAAATAAAATCTTTAAATATTAGAATTTAGGAGTGAAAATTTAGATTATAATCATGCTAGAGATAACTAACTTAGAAACTAAATTATGAGATTTATTAATCAAAACTCCAAACTAATTTTAAAAGAATTAATTGTTGTATTGTATATAAATTTAAATTATAGGTCTAATAAATCATTTTTTTTAATTATATGTCAATTAGAAGTTCATATATAAAATTTATGAAAATAGAGAGAATTAAAGGAAGGAAAAATTAAACAAAAATATATACAATTTCATTAAACTTTAATTAAATTCTAAATCTAAAAAAAAAAAATTAAACTCTAAATTAATTTCCCCTAATTTGTATTATCATCTATTATATTACAGCCGTAAATTCCGTACCGGAGCTTCAGGTTCCAGCGACGCTAAGTCCACAACCACAGACGGCGGCGGAGGAGACGGAGAGGGGCCGGAGGAGGAGGCAGAGGCAGAGGCAACGCCGGCGATTTTCTCACAAGTCTGAACTAAACACTGCCGACATTTAGGGCAAGAGGAGTGAGAACTCAACCACTTATCAATACACTTAACATGAAACCCATGGTTACATTTGGGGAGAAGCCGGAGCTTGTCGCCGGCGGCGAACTCCGATAAGCAAATGACGCACTCGGGGTCGAGCCCGGGGAGGTTGAGGTCCGGGGAGAATTGAACCACGGTGAAGCTCTTGATGGCTTTCTTATGGACTCCGGTGGAGGCGGTGGCGGGGCTGTGGCGGTGGTTGTTGAAGACGATGAAACGGGAGCATTTCAAAGCGCATCTGATGATGGAGTTTAGAGCTAAGGAGCAGATTAGGGCGCAGAGGAGGACGGAGAGGACCATGACGACATTGGTGTCGAAGGTAGTGCTGTCTCCGCCGGAGTAGAATTCGGGTTGGTCGTGGAGGGAGGAGGGAGCAGCGGCGGGGTTGGTGGTGAAGGAGAGCTTGTGGAGGGAGGAGTGAAGAAGGAGTTTTCTTGAATAACGAAACACTTCATGAAGTTCATGATGAATATTGGTGGAAATGGAAGGAATTGACATTTTTTTTTTCTTTTGTTCTTAAAGTTTTGTTTTTGGGATTTTGAATATTTGAAGTTTGAGAAGATGAAGAAGTGAAGGTGATGGGTGGAGAAGGAGAGGTATTTATAGAGTGGTAAAGAGGATTAATTTAAAGGTATTATTGGATTTGCTTTATGGGTTTTGTTGTTAATTGGTTGAGACACCAAAACCTTTATTTTAAATATCGATCAAAATCAACATGGGTTGGCTCGATTGATATCGAGTGCATACTATTAATCAGAGGTAGAATGTTCGATTTTTCCACTCTACATATTGTTACATATACATACTTTATTTATAAGTTATTATATATACTTTTTTAATTTTAATTTTTTGTGTTAACATTTATCTTATCTTTTTTCAAGTTCACGTTTTTTAACTTTATATTTTCTAATGATCTTGTTTGACTTTATCGACTAATTTAATTTAAGACCAAATTTGAGTTATGATAATCATCTTCAAGAGATTTTTGGATGCAGAACTTTCAAGTCCTAAGATTATTGATTAAATTAGCCTAACTAGTACGCCAAAAACTAGGGATGCACATTAGCCTTTGGGTCCACATAGCAGAAGTTTCGACTATGTACGACTGTCTCATAAAGAAAGTAAATAAGTGCTAACATACTTCGTGTGAGTGCACATTATTACTGATTTGGTTCTCAAAAGAAAGAAACGAGAAAATATAGGTCAGTAACACTAACAACTTCAAATTCAAATATTGGTACCACTAACGAATTAAATTTCAAAAGGAAGGAAATGAGAAAACATTGGTACCACTAGCAACTTCTTAATAAAAATAGAATTAAGACGTAAGGAGTCTAAGAATATACTTTCAAATAAAAGCACACGGTTTTTCTATAGTCAATCGTTGATGTAAGAAGTGCTTTGCCTCTCATGTCGCTAACGTTTTGAGATTTATGAGTATATAGTATAATTAGATGAGTTACATTACTCTACGTACATGGTAGTTAATCAAAATAAGATACGGAGATATTTTGTGTACCTAAAGAAAGATATTTAATGACGTATAATGGCAAGTAATTACATATAACATATGTACAAATGTACTTAATTTGACTTAGAATCATTAAAAAGATAGGTATACGTGTACTTTGTTTTGATATGTAATTAGACTAGTTACGAACGTATGATTTTCAAGTACAACACGTAGAAAAGGATTTATAAATAGAGTGATTAAATGAATTAATTATTAAATTAGCAATGTTGAGGATATTGGAGCATAGTATAAGGTTAAATGGGTAATTAATATTTAATTAAAATTTAAATAAATGGTGACGTGGAGGTTTATTTATTTATTTATTTTGTGGGGGAAGAGATAGAGTTCGTAGACATCTATCTGTCTATATGGATCCTCCACTCAAAAGGGCTTTTAAATGGGCTTTCAAATCAAGATGGGCCCACCCACTTCTTGTGGGACCCACACTAACTCCTCTCCTATGAAACTTCCCTTCCTAATTCCCTAATAATCCCCTCCAACCTCAACAAATAATAATGCCTTTTCTTTTTGTTTAGTGGTGGTATAATATATTTTGATATTCGAAAATTTTCGAACATCCTAAGGTCGTGCATCTTGAGAGTTTTGAATGTCC
This sequence comes from Cucumis cinereus, assembly GCA_037974625.1. NCBI lineage: Eukaryota > Viridiplantae > Streptophyta > Magnoliopsida > Cucurbitales > Cucurbitaceae > Cucumis > Cucumis cinereus. Next base: position 606,497 of record JBBPDJ010000003.1, on the reverse strand, counting down.
GACTAAAATATAAGTTTTTCGAATTCTCGAGTTAAGAACATCCTCAATTTCACATTTTTTCTCTTTCCTTTATAACTGCAATATAACTCCTAACATGGAATTGAATATAGCTCGTTCCACCCACTTGAATTCTACAGTGACTCATGTAAAACGTACTCCTTAAAGACTAACTTAGGCTTCGCTAAGCTTGAGGTCCCCACTATTATAACTACAACATTCTCTTCAAGCCTTGTTTGAAACATACTTCAAAGAAAACCACTCCAAAGTATCAGATTTCCTTTATACAACCATACTTAACCTCCTTTAAGTATGAGTTAGCTTCAAATTTCTTCATAGAAATATAGAACTAAATCAACCAGTTTAGCCAAGTTAGAAAGACACTTGACAACAACAGGCTCATAGCAAGGTACACACTACTTTCTTTTCAAATAACACTTTCACAACAAGAAATCACTCATACAACAAAAAGGACGACCCTAAATGATCAAAACAAACACCCACGTATATATGAGTTGTCATGAAAGGAAGAAAATCTTCAACAAGAACGATAAGGAACATCGCTTGGGAATCCGCAACAAGAAAAAAAGAAAAGAATTAAAATATTTTTCTAGATTGAAACAATGTTCCTTAACAAACCACAGAACACGCTATTGCCAGTATAAAAATCCAGCTAACTCATGTACAGTAATAGAAAAAACACTCCTAAAAGTTCAACCAAAAGAATGAAAGCTAAGTTCAAAATCTATGGACCAAAAAAGAATCGATCAATAAATTAACTTAGTCCCTCCAAGAAAACGAGGAAAAGACAAAAACGTAAAAAGCTAAAGATTGTGTGTCCTTACCACAATTATCAAAAAAGCCCCTATAGATAAGGCTTCTTTTTTAAAAAGAAATTAGAATTTGTCTTCTTTCTTTTCATTCATTATAATTTTGAATATTCTTTTGTTAATCTAAATATAGAATTAAATTACAATATTCATAGAGGTGAATTAGGGTTTGCTTATTAATTTAATCAAAGTTTTCTTGTTATTTAAACCAAAATTAATTTCAATGTATATGAGTCAAATAAGCAAATTAAAGAAAAAAATTAAATGACAATTACATCTAATGTGCAATCTAATAAAGAGCACCAAATAAATGACATTTTTAGATCTTCCCCATCTTTTAATTATGTTAGATAAACTCCAAGTGTCACTTCTATATTGGTATGTCATTGAATCACCTCCATGCTATACCACTCACATGTCACTAAATGATTTGTTCAAATCAATATGTCATATTAATTAAGTTCTTATTGAATCTCACATCTCGTAAATGTGTTTAGATTTTACTAATCATTTACCTAATCTGCTAAAGTTTCGTCTAGTAATCATTTCATTTTTAATTTGTGTAGTTTTAGAAAATTGAGTTTATCTTTTTTCATTTTTCTTTACATGGTTTGCAGTTTTCTCCCGCACAATTTTTAGCCAAATTTTAAAATAGGTTTTAAAAAACTACGTTTTTTAATTTTCAAAATTAAATTTGATTTGATTTTTGATAACATGGGTAAAAAGTAGATAACAAAATAAAAGATTTAACGATAGGAAAATCAAATAGTTACCAAATTGAGTCATAGTTGTGAAACACTTATTTTTGTTATTGAAATTTAGCTAAGAATTCTACGCTTTTACTTAAAAAAGATGAAGACAACGGTAAAAAGACAAGAGGAGGTTTAATTTTTAAAAATCAAATGGTTACTAAATGAGACCTAAATTATTTGTTATTTCAATCTTTAAGGTATGTTTGGGAGTTGTTTTGAAACGATTGAAATCACTTTTTTTTCTCCATATTCAAAACAATGTCTCACAAACCTATAAATCATTCAAAAAATTAATTTAATGATTTGTTTTGCACTTTTAAGATGTAATTTTCATATTATTGAAATTATTAAAAACCAAACATTTCTAAAAGATTTTGAAAATGAAAAAATAATTTTAATCATTTCATAATCACTCTCAAAATTTAACTCTTCGATATTGGTTTAAAAGGGCAAGACTTTGGTTTTTTTTTTTTTTTTTTTACTAATTTGTAAATTGAGGTATAAACAATCTTACGTTAAGCCACGAGTGATTATAGTGGATTGAGAATTATTGTTTTTGTAGTAAAAATGAGGCACAATGAGAATACGAATATTGAGAAAATATAATATTAAAATAAATAAATAAAATATATAAAAATTAAGAAATTAAGAAAATAAAAATTCTCCAAAAATCTCCACTATCTCTAATTTCTTTGGAATTTCAACCAATATGTGTGTCTTACAAAACCCACCAAATGTCACTAATTATAGGAAATTTGGCAAGCATTAAGTGAATTACATGGTCACAAGAGTTGGATGTGGAGGAAGTGACACACGACATTTTGACACTAAGTATAATGAACATCTATTTAATAACATTTATAATACTCCCCTTAGATGCGCATTACGTATATGAAATATGCCTTGTGAAAACCTTACTAGGAAAAAATCCAAGGAGGAAAAATCCTAGTGAAGGAAAAAGAGTACATATTCCATATAGTTTATACACTTACAAAAATACAATTTACTCTTCCTCATAGAAACATCATGTGAGATCTCTGAGTCACCGTATTCTAATGTTGTGCATCAATTTGTCAAAGGTTGCGGTAGATAATGATTTTGTAAATAAGTCTGTCAGGTTATCATTCGAACAAATTTATTGTACTGTGATGTCGTCATTTTCTTCAAGATCATGAGTGTAGAAAAGCTTTTGGTGATATATGCTTTGTTCCTGTCTCCTTTAATATAACCTCTTTTGATTTGAGCTATACATGTCGTGTTGTCTTCGTATAGTATCGTTGGAAGATTTTTACTAGAAAACAAGCCACATGTTCCACAAACGTGTTGAGACATTGATCTTAGTCATACACATTCTTGACTTGCCTCGTGCATCAGATAGATATCCAGAATATGTAAAACCAACTAAATTATTTGATTTATTTGAATAAACAAACACATGTCAATTGTTCATCGGAGTTAACTGAGTATATGCTTAATTTCATTTCCATGTTTTTTTTTGTTAAAGAGGAACTTTATATCGTTAATAAATTTACTGAAAATTCAATATTTGATCTTGTATTATTAGCAAGATACATAAGTGCACCAATTGCACTAAGATATGATACTTCTAGACCAAGAAATTCTTCATTATCATCTTAAGGTCGAAATATATCCTTCTTCACATCTAGTGAACGAACTTGCGTTGGAATGTTCAATGGATGTGCTTCATCCATATAAAATGTTTTTAAAATATTTTCTGTGTAAGTTCACTGATGAACAAATATCTCATTTGCGAAATGCTCCCTTATTGAACTTCTTCCATCACTTAATGTACCATTTGGGGTTAACTTAACCAATTTTTTAACATATGTAAAGTGAATGAATCAAATCTCAGATCTCAAAGTTGATGATAGGGGTGTTTAAAAAATTCAGTAATCTGACCAACTCGGATTACCCAACTCAAACAATAAGGGTTGGGTTGGGTTGGGTTGTAAAAGTTTTTTAAAAATATATTTCGGGTTGGGTTGGGTTATAGGATTTAGTAATCGGGTCAATCCGACCCAACCTGACTTATGTACAACCCTAGAATGCTTTGCATATAATGCTTTTGAATGCTTTGCAAAAATTCAAGTTTTGGTGGAAAAAGAAAGAATGAAAAAATAGTCTAAATTATGAAAGAAAAAAAAGCAACCTAGTACCCAACTCGACCCAACCTTGAAATTATGGGTTGGGTTGGGCTGAGTTTACCCTTATACATTGAACCGATATGGTTCAATTTTTACCAACCCCAGGACCTCAGATTGGTCTATAGTTTACTTTCAACCCAGTCCAATCTGACTTATGCACACCACTAGTTGATTATAGAAATTCATATGTTTAGTTGAACTGTCCTAATGTTTCCTAATGTTGAAAACTCAACCTGATGTTTTATACTACTTAAAAATGTCATATTGAATTGACATGGTTTAGCATTTATACCGTAAGAATATTTTTATGTTTGGTTCTCTGTACAACTACGTTGCGGTTGATTTAGGTGTCAAATTTACTAAGTATATGGGAACAAAAAGGGTGATTTTTTTTTCATTTAGATTTTTAAAAGTGTGTCAAATTAAAAGTACAAAAGAGAAGATATCTTTTTGAATTGAATGAATGCAAAGTAGGTAGATTGCAATCAAGGAAGATTATCTATAGAAATATATTGATGTGGATGATATTTAAAGTAAGATTTATCAGATCTTTGGCAATACTTTTTAACTTTATATTATAATTCAATTTGGTACTTGCATGTACTATTTTTGAATTTTACCATAAAGTTCAAAGCAAATGAATTAAAATAAATGCATGCAGCTGCTTTCTTAATAAAAATAACTAAATTTTACAATCAAAACAGTGTTGGATACTATAGAACATGTCACTAATACTTTTTGAAGTGTCCATGATTGACATTTGACTATGAAAGAAACATTGGATTAAAGACGAACGGAGGGGACTAAGGAAAAAATTAAAAATACCAAAACTCGACTAGATTCTAAAGAGTTAGAGAATTGAAAAGTGCACAAAAGAGTTGAGATTAAGGTGTTTCATGAGGCGAGCTAATCACTAAGGAGCGGCTTGCACATCTTTAGTCCACGAAGGTCGTAATTAGCCAAACACAACAAATTAAAACTAAGAAAAACCTAAAGTAAACCCTTTGGATTTAATGGATCATTCCAAGAGTAATCTAGAGACTACTCATAACCTTTTGAACCAAGCAAAGTAAAAAAAAAAAAAAAAGTAGTTTGTCTACTTTGATGCAGCTTATTTCAAGATTTGGAGACTACTTTGGAATCTTTTGAACTAAGAAAAGCTCAAGGTCAGTTTATTAAGTCTTTTCTAAGATAATTTAGTAGGAGTGAGTATCAGTTTGTTCGACTCGATTTTTCAGGAAGATCGACGTCTAAATCGACCTTATCGAGATAGAAAATTCAAAATCGGAGTTAAAAAAGTCAACCACGTTCGAATTAAGGTTGTCTGGTCTACTTCTATTTTTTTTTTCTTTTTCTCATAATTTTTCTTATCTTTAATATTTTTCTTGGTTCAAGGCGATCAGATTCTTTTTCTATTTCTTTTAAATATTTAGATACTTTATAATAAAAATAGATAATAATATTTATGTTTATTTAAATTAAATGATATACTGTATATTTAAGAAAAATGCATATTTTAATATATCGATCATTTAGTCAAGTTCGGTTTAAATGTCATGTCAGTTTTTGACTAACTTTTTACAAAATCGATCCAAGTCAGTTTTTTTTTTAAAAAATTAAACTGCCCTCCAACCTTCACTTCAACTGGTTTCAATCGTTCATCTCGATTTTTTGACTATCCTTGCTCACTTCCATAATTTAGTGATTACAAACCCTAGAATTTTTTGAACCAAAGAAAACTTCAAACAAATTTGATGGAATAATTCGGTGAATCGTCATTTTAATTTCTTCCAACATATCATCATATATAATACGATGGAAGGACAGCGAGGGAAAATAATCAATACCACACGACTTCATAGCTGTTGGTTTGAAATATTGATGTCGTTTTGGCACGACGGTAAAAGGATTTATGTTCATATATGATGCTTAATATTAAGCATTAATAAAGTTTAGGAGGGTTGTGAAGATTTTTGTACCCCTTAATTATCCTCTCATTTTTTATGGCATTAATTAAAAAATAATAACAATAAAAAATCTAAGTGGCACATCCCTAACAATTGTTTATGCACATGATATGTGTATTATACATGAATTTTTGTTTAAAATAATCTTATTTTAAAGTTTATTGACGGAAATAGGTTAAGGGAGAAAGAATTGATAAAAATAGAGCAGTAAAGTCATGTACACGACTAAATAGTGTACAGGATCTACGACTTCGTGCCACATCACCACCTTTGCTATTTCAATTCATATTTGATTATTTCCCTATTAAAATTTAGTTTACAATTTCAATATCTTTTAGAAAAATATATGTTTTGAAAATTTAAGTTATAGAGTAATATATTTTATTTTAAAATTTTAGAAGATATTTTTCTACTATTAATATTAAAATTTAGTTTCCAATTTTAAATAATTTCACGACATTGGTCTTAACATTTGACAAACCTTACGTACGCACTAACATGCCTGACAACATAGGTTGTGACTTCGTTCCAAACTAAAACTATCATATTTTTGCTTAAGAATATATATATTATTTACGAACATAGACGACCAAAAGGTAAGATCATATACGTTTTTTATATTATAGACATTTTAGATTTAGTTTTAAAATTCACATCCAATACTAAACTCATTTTTTTTATCAACCTCATAATCGTCAATTTGATGATCACAATAAATAAGGCACCAATTCCTATTTCAAATGTTGATGTTTCGACTCTTCAATACTAAATTAGAGTAAAACCACAATTGAACACACTTATACAACACCATATAGATCAACAGCTTAACTAGTTTTGATATATACTCTTAGAACAATACTATAACGTCGCGTAAAGCTTATAATCTCATTTTTAGCATGGCATAAATTTAGAACCAATGTAGCAAAATGTTGTTCTAACCACAATATAGATCCACTCACCACCTTTTCATCCAACATGGGCTCTTGATTTTATCAAAGTGATATACAAAAACAAATAAAATAAAAAAAAACATTTTATTTTAGGATAATTATAAATGGATAATTTTATTAAAGAGGATAAGGATGGAATCACACACACATATATATTAGAAAAATAGTGTTACACTTATTTGTAGTGTGTTAAAGAGCCATAGAGACAACATATCTCTCTTTTATTTATTATTATTATTATTTCATAATTAATTAAGAGATGTACTTTATTTTAAAATAACAAAAATGTATAAAAACATGGATTAAATTAAAATTGGAAACCATATATAGTCCAAAATGGGGCTAAAAGTTCCGACCACACATCATGGATAAGTTCGAACAAATATATAATAATTAATATTTGACTTGAGAAATTATAAGTATTTTTTCTTTTTTTTGTTAACGATTATATTTATATATATTATTCGATAATATTTTAATGTGATCCACCCTATAATAGTATCGAATAAAGTTATATGACAAAGTTTTGTCTAACTAAGCTTTAAGACTGTTTCATTGTTGGGAGGTTTTTAACGACTTTTTAGGGTTTGTTTCATAGTGTTTCTGTTTATTTTCATTTTTTGTTTCGTTTTTTTATAGAATTTAAAAAACAAGGTGATTTGATAACTATTTTTGTTTGTTTCTTTCTAAATTTCAAAAAAATATTTATAAAATATGAATCAAAATTGAGAAACAAGATTACGAGAACATGAGGGCATGTTCTCGTTTGACAACGTTCTCATTTTCTATTTTATGTTTCTTTTTTTTTTAGAACAAGAAACGAGATTATGTTTGATAACTATTCTTGTTTCCTGTTTCTTGAAAAAAGAAACAGAAACAAAAATTTGTTTGATACTCATTTCTCGTTTCTCATGTTATTTTTTTAGTTTCAATATAATTTAATTGTGTAAAAAATAAAAAAAAATATAGGGAAAATTACCCTTTTGGTAAATATGTGCATTTAGTCCCTGAATTTTCAAATTAGTCATTTTAATCCCTGAATTTTCAAAAATAGGTTTAAAAGGTCTCTCCAACAACCAAAAAAAAAAAATCATTTAATATAAAAAATTAAATTTAATCTTTTTATGGTTTCTCTTTCCTCTCACTAGTTTTCTCTCCTTCTTCTTCCTCCTTTCTCTCTCCTTCTCTCTTCCATCTCCATTACATATAAACCCTAAATCCTACATATAAATATATGTAATGTAGATGAAAGAGAGAAGAAGAGAGAAGAAGAGAGAAGGAGAGAGAAAAGATGAAAAGAAGGAAAGAGAACTAGGAAGAGGAGAGAGAAAAATAAGGATTAAGAAAATATTAAATTTAATTTTCTATATTAAATTTAATGATTTTCTGGTTGGGAGGGACCTTTTAAATTTATTCTTGAAAACTTAGACACTAAAACGACTAATTCGAAAACTCAGGGACTAAATGCACATATTTACTAAAACTCAGGGACCAAAATGGTATTTTTTTCTAAAAATATCTAAAATTCATTAAAATATAAAAAAAATTATTATAAAACATTCACATTTTCAAATACACATAAGTACCATTGCAAAATCAATAACTATAATACAATAGTTTTTATTAATCATATGTTGTTAAAATTTAATTTGAAATATCATTTTTCATTTATTTTTTATTCAAATTCAACTCAATTATATTATTATGTAAATGTCATGTTGTAAAATATTAGAATAATCTAAATGATTATTTTAATAAAATAAATTATATAATGTAAAATTCTAACTAATTTCCAAGGAACTAAAAATGATAAATTTAAATTCAAAATAAACATGTAAACATGCATATTGCAAAATTTGAAATTTAAAATTTAGAAAATATTTAAATAAACATATTAAATATTTAAATTTAAAAGAAATAATATATAAATTAAAATATTGACCAATTTAAAATTTAAAATTAAGTTAAACATGTAAATACGAAGAAAAAATATAGCTAAATAGAAAAGAAAATTTAAAACTAAATATGAAATTGGAAAATCAAATAATACATAAATCTAAATATTGAAAAATTTAAAGTTCAAAATTAAATTAAACATATAAATATGGAAAAATAATAAGAAAGAAAAAAAAAATAAACATATATATGAAAAATTAATAATGGAAGGAAAAAACAAAATAAATTAAAAAATATTAAACATATAAATATGAAAAATTAATAAAAAAATACAAAATGATCGAGGTTGGGAATTGAACCACGACTTATAAGATAAGATTGATTTCAAGCTATGTCTCCCCATCAATGAGTCAACTAAAGATTTTTAGTAGTATAAGAAATGAAATACAGTAAATTGGGAACGGAACTAGGAGAAACTACTAACATTCTTTAAAATTTGGAAATGAGAAACGAAAATGATTATTAAACTTGTCTGTTTTTTTAAAAAATGAAAAACATGAACGTTATCAAATGGACCCTGAGTTTCTTATGTTTCATTTCTCTTTGTATTTCTTATATATACTCTAAGTACATAAGATGGCTATAGACGGTTGGTATTGGTAACACCCTAAACAACAAAATATTAGAATTATAATATTTCTTTTGGAGTTATAATGGTACAAGCTACATGTCCCAATAGTTCTCCTATTCTTCTGAATTAAATTCAGATTCCGAAGATCTTGGTCTCCCTCTAAAATTCAATATCAGATTGTGATTATGCAAAAATTACACAACTATTAGAAAAAAAGTTGTGACTTTAGAATTGTGCCTTACTTTGAGTCTAAAATTTCTCATTCAACAGAATCACATAGACATCACAATCATCGTTCATCCAAAATAAAAGAACGATCCATTTTAATTCAATAGATTAGATATCAAACTTTGCATATGGGATATCTATTGCTATTTGAGTGGAAAATCAAAGTGGGGTTTGAAAATACATATAGTGGGAAAAATACTTTTATTTATTTTATTGTATAAAGATGGTTTGATAAAGGATCAAAAGCTATCATTTTTTCACAACCACTCATTCCACAATATATAGCATATCACATGTGATCATATAAACACGATTCTATTAAATTACATGTTATATGGATCTAAACATCCTTGACTTTGTTAATGAATTTGAATGTCCCTTTTGAGTTGATTATCGACCTCTGAGTTTTCTTGAAAATTAAACTTTTTAATATAACTTCGTATATTTTGATGAAATAATAAAAACTACATATATATCATTGGTGATTGTCGTACTAGCTTCAGATGCTTAAATCAAAAAATATATTTAGAATCAAATATAACAAGTTTAGGGTTTGTATAATGAATTTAGTTAGACTTACGTTTGAAGTCGTAGGTTTCTATTTGTTTATCCAAAGGATAACGTAAGACTTTATATTTTTCCTTCAATTTAGACTAAAAGAGGTTGAATTGGACACAAAAGGTCCTTCCTTGGTTGGTAGCACACTCCAAGCATGTCAAGAAGTGAATTGGGTTGCGTCAACTTTGGCTAGGGTGCCTAGTTAGAGCATTTGGCTCCTTTTGGCTTTCATAGGGCTCATGGAGTTATTTTTGGGGGCAAAAACCAAATGAGTTGCCTCTTCTTAGTCGAGGTGGCTAATAGTACTTGAACTTTTGGACCATTGAGTGACTCTCCAAACAGTTAATCGTGTCTAACACGAGGTTCACTAGGCTGAACCCCATGGTCTATTTGATTTTAGATTCACTCTCCCTTTGAATTTTTTTTAATAGCTTTTAGCATATCACATGCCTAGTTAGGGCATTTGGCTCGTAGGCCTAGTTAGGACATTTGACTCGTTTTGGCTTTCATTGGGCTCATGGAGTTATCTTTTGGGGCAAAAACCAAATGAGTTGCCTCTTCAACTTGACCAACCTTAGTCAAGGTGGGTAATAGTACTTGAACTTTTGGACCATAGAGCGACTTTTTCAAACACTCAATTGTGTCTCGCATAAGGTTGGTTGGGCTAAACCCATGGTCTATTTGATTTTGGATTCACTCTCCCTTTGATTTTTTTTAATAGCTTTTAGCATATTTTGTTGGGACAATGGTGGATGGCTAAAATTGGAAAGTGATTTTGATAATAGCTAATTGTATATGTCCTTGCAAAATAGTTGAATGAATAAATTTATTAATTTATTAAATATTTGAATGGACAAATATACCGCTAGAAACAAGCTAAATCAATCAAATAAAACCTATCCAAACCTAATAAAATAAAAATGTTTAAAACACATTTAAATCACCATTTTTTAGCAACGATTTAAATACCATTATATTGACGATTCAGTACCTTATATCGATATCAAACCTATTAAAATATCATAAAAATATCAATGTATCCATGAAATTTGAAAATTTCATACTATGAAAGCAAGGTGAATTGTATAATAATTATGATAAAACAACTCAATAATAAAATCAGATATTTGAAATGTAAAATTATGTAGTTAGTTAAAGGAAGTTGTAGTGCAAAACCAAATAGGTAGAACAAATGTAGGTGGTGATCACCTAGTCGCCACTTTTTCTTGGGAGTTTTTTCATTATATTGGGCTCCATCTAATGACTATGTAGTTTGATAGCTAAGCCATATCCAAATTTTAAATACAAAAACCATATATTTTTAAAGTTTAAAACCTCGATGGCCATGTAGTCAGCTAAATATTAGATCAAAATAGTTAATATGATTTGTATGTACTATTCTAAGTTTAGGAAGAAGACATAAATTAACTAAGATTGTATCTGAATGAGACGAATACCGGGGATATGAAAGTAGTTTAGTTAAGGAAGCGTTAAAAGAATTGAAAGTTAGTACATATATCAACAAGGCCAAGCGAAAGACCAATGACCAAGTGGAAACCAACAACTGTTTTGTTTATTTGCTTTATTATTAATTATAATTTCCTTTCTTTCATATACTACAAAAAAAAAAGACTAGACGTGGAATGCATCCTCCAACAAGGACGTTGGAGTTCATTTGAAGAGGTTTAGCAGACCTCGTGTCTCGATTTGACCACACATGGAGATTTGAGGATGCTCGAGAAGTCACTAAGGAAGTTTGAACAAGAATTGTAGTAGAGGCGTGCAGACCGAGCGAACCAAGGGGTCTTTATGACAGGTCCAAGGAAGGAAACATGGGCCAAGACGTGACACAAACAATTTGCAGGCTATCAAGTGGTAAGTGAGCATACATTTGAGACTTTAATTAGGGAAGGGCTAGAGGCCGCACACGCCTATGCGACACAGACAGACCTAGAGGGACAAGGACACAACATTGGTGCCTCACCCGCCAACTAGGTATTGTGCTACGGAGGGTTGCGATGCATGTGGAGGCGACAAGTCGCACGAGTAGACGAACTACATGGAAGTTGGACGCTTGAGCTCACAAGCAAAATGACATGTCGCAAATTATAAGAACTTCAAAATTGAACGTGCTTAGTTTAAAAGAGGAGGTAAATCAACACGTTTACAATATTAGTTAGGTTTATGGGTTTAAATGGATCAAATTAGTAGATTAGGATTTAAATTAATACAATTTAGGAGTGCAGAATTTTCCTACGTTTTTATGACAGACTTATTATGACGGCTAACCCTTTGAGTGGGCTTAAATCTAAACAAAACTATATCAGCGCTCGCAAAATTCCGTTTGATTTTGGAAAGAAAATGCCTCCGGCGAAGAAGGGGAAAACGAAAGTGCCGAAAGCTACTGAATCAATTCAATCCTCCGTCAAAATTAACAATTACCCATCTTGTCTTCGTTCTGTTTCTCCTTCTTCCGTCGCCATTACCATCCACGCAAAGCCGGGGTCCAAGATCGCCTCTATCACAGGTTTCTCTCTCTCTCTCTCTCTCTTTCGCGCTATTTCTTTTCAGTTTATGACATTTAAGTTGTTGTTTCTGGAAATCCTTGCAGACTTTGGCGATGATGCGTTGGGAGTACAAATCGACGCACCGGCCAAAGATGGAGAAGCTAATGCTGCACTTCTTGATTACATGAGCTCTGTGAGTTAGCCATTGATTTTTTGCTGCTTATTATTTGATTTCTCAAGGCTACTTGAATTTTCATTGCCAATTTAACAACTTTCCCTAATTTTGAAATTGATTGCTTTTGTTATTTGGGATTTTTGGTGTAGAGTCTGAAAATTGGAATTGTTTTGAGCTAATGGTGCATCAAATGGATATATTGCTGTTCTTAGTTTGTTGAAAATCCTGTGTTTAAACACCCATTTGCATTTGAAGGCTGTTATGACTGTTGATCATGGAATGTGAAGGTTTCTGTCTACTTACTCTGTAGTATTGGGGGATTTGTATGGATGACCCTTTTCAAATGATTTTGGCCCAAGTTAAAAAACGTCATAAGTCAGTCACGTGTGAAAGTACCAATTTGACCAAAAACACGTGTGGACGTCCATGCGAACATATTTCTCGTTCCTTCCTCTCGCTTGTCGCCTCTTCAATTTTTCCCCTCATCAAATCTGCTTAACAATTCCCTTCAAATTATTCCTCTCGCTCGTTGGTCTCACTCTCTCTTCTTGATCCTGATACTTAGGTAGAAGGGGTCATCTGTACAAATTTCATTTCCCTGTAATTATTATTTTTCCATCTTGGGTCGTTTAAAACTTCACACATGTTCACAGTAGCCATAAGATATCCAAATTAGAAAAGTTGAACAAATTTCAAGGCACTTCTTTTAGGATCAAAACCTAAATTTCCCTTAAACTAGAGCATTCAGGTTTTGTGTCATCATGTTGCCAGGTTCTTTCTCTCTTCTTCTCTTTTTCCTCATGGAGCTTCGTACTCCAAATGATGAAATGAAAACCACATTTGCATGAATCACATGAATGCTGCTTTCTTAACTCTCTTTATATTTACTTATTTATTACAGGTTTTAGGTGTCAAAAGAAGACAAGTATCTATAGGTTCTGGCTCTAAATCAAGAGGAAAAGTTGTGATCGTGGAGGAGGTAAGCTTGCAAAGTGTTTTTGATGCTTTGAAGAAAGCTTTAACGTGTGAATAATTCTATGGGCTCTTTGGAAGTTTACACCCTTCAACAGAATATCAGCATACTGTAATAAGTATAGGTGGATTAACTACTACCTTGCTTCCAGAACTTTCAAAGTTATACAGCTAGATGTAACTCTTGTATGTTTTTATTTGTTTCAAATCTCAACAATAGTTTACATGCTGTATATTTGTAGAGTTTCAACTTTATGGTTGTGAGCCGAAATATCTTAACCTGACTGCAAGTGATTAATCTTGTTCAATTGGTTGATTCTTTACCATTTAAAGTTTCAATTTTAGCTAACGCGAGCATGACTCAACTGGTTTGGACATATATCCTCAACCAAAATGTTACAGGTTCAAATTCTCACCCCTAACTGTTCCTAACACTCTCTTTTCCCTGTTAAGAAATTTGAGAGAGAAGTTATGCAGAATGTCTATAAATTAAACAAATACAATTGCTATAGTGTGATTCTTGAGCAAATGGTCCTTGAAGACCATATTGCAATACTGCCCCTTCATCCATGAAAGAATGAGCTACAATCTTTGGGAATGGTAGGAGTTTTTCATTCTGGAAAGATGGTTGGGTTTGGGATGCACCCTTACACCGAAGTTTCCCTGATATATTTGATCTCTCTTTCTAATGATGGGACCATAACAGACTTGTGGAATATGAAAAGTGCTTGCTGGAACTTACAGCTTAGAAGAAATTTGATGGACACTGAAATTGATGAGTTCGCCTCCTTGATGCATTTCCTTGAGGTAACCACTATCCCAAAGACTAGAAAAATGTTGCAAACGTTATCTTTTCTACAAACTCTCCTTAAAGATCTTCAACAGGAACACACTGAATCCTCCACTACAGCTTTATGAACAGATATGGAAATCTCACAACAATAAAAGGGTCAAATTTTCTGTCTGAGAATTATCTCATAAAGCTATTAACACAAATCAATACTCCAAATAAGCCTACCCACTGAAATTTTTCTCCTTAAGGGTGCACCATCTGTTAGAATAGCTTGGAATCGCAAAGTTCATCTTCTCAGTATGTGTGTTTGCTGGATTCTTTTGGAATCTCATACAGGCTGCCTTCCATTGGCACATGGCTCTTTAAGGGACCTAAGACGCTCCTAGCATATACTTTGGGTGGTAATCCTTTTAAAAAGGAAAAGCAGCTCTAATGGGAACAATTTGTGAAAGCCTAATGTACCATTTGGCTCGAACGTATAGAAGAACCGTCCGAGAAAAGGAGCTTGCCTATCACCAAAATTTTTTCTGCGGAATTCTTTAGCATTCTGAATGGTTTCTATGGCACTAACGTGACAGGATTATGTTTCAGGATTCCTGAGGAATTGTGTATGGGGGCTATAAAGAGTCTTCTTCAACCTAAGCTATAACTAAACTTAACTCAACTGATCAAGATATTATGACTCAATCAAAAGGTTAAAGGTTCGAATTTCTACTCTCACATATTATTGAACTATAACGAGTTTTGTTTCAATGATTGCATTTCAGTTTTCACTCACCAGAATCAGTATGAGTTGTGAAATATTTGCTAGCAGTCTTGTAGATTGGTAGATTGCATTCTATGACAGTACATTTTTAAACTTGCAAGGACAAATTTCTTTCTTTCTTCTGTATTTTGAGTAAGAACCAAAGGCAACTAGGGATGGTGGATGCTTTAAGCTATGACCTTTGCTCTTTGACTTACCAGACCATAAAGGCATAGGGATCAGAAGATTAATTTCTAAAGCAAACAATTAACAAAAGTTATAAAATTTGTGTACACAAAATGATTCACTTCAGATATTTTGCTCTTTGACATTTACTTCTGCCATTTTGCTTTTGGTTTGACTGTCCACAATTATTCTACTCTCCCTGTTTGATTATAGAGAATCTCCATAGCTTTTTGGTTTCTAGTTTTCGTTTTTTGGTTTCTAGTTTTCGGTCTGAGATCTTCATGTTGGCTTTCATGTACTGATCAGATTTTTGAATAATTTTGAAAAACTATTTTATATCATTGTCCATTTTATGTGTAAAATAAAACTTACCCTTTTTTTATAGTCTGTTTTAATGTTTTCATGCATCATACTATTTCACCTCCATTCTTCATCAATGACTCACCATATGATTTTTTTTAGTACAACGAGGCTAGAGGGGGGCTAGAGGGATTCGAATGGAACTACAAATCTTGTAGTTGTTAACACGCTGACATGTCAATTAAGCAATGCTTGGTTTGGTGACTCACCTCACCATATGATTTCAGTATCTCTATGTTTTTTTCCCTCTTTTTATTTTCTAGTTCAACGATTGCGGAGATGGAAGGTGAATAGTATTTGGTGATTTATCCACGAGCTATGCTCTTAACTTTTTACTATTTGTAATTTGGTCTATGATGAATAGTTTTTCTTGGGATCATTCTGATATAAATGAAATGAGTTCATATTCTTTTGGTTATATTATAGAAAATATCATAAACTCTCAAAAATATTTTTGAACTTTGAAAAGTTTCAATAATAACTTTAAACTTTTGAAAATAGTTAAAAGATACTCTTACGGTTAGTTTTGAATTGATATCGTTAATATTTTGTTTGAAAAGTTCAAAAATATGTTAATATATGGATAGAAACTGTTATTACCTCGTTTTTAAAATATTTTGAACTATCAAAAGTTTTATTGATATTTTAACCTTTTAAAAAGGCTTTACAATGCTTTTACGGTTAATATAGTGATCAATTCACTTGAAATTATCTTGAGCGGGGAAATAATCAATTTTAAAACAACTACATAGACACTCTTTTTTCTTGTAATCCATTCTCATTTTTCTCCCATTGTGTCCAATTTTTATATTCATTTTTTTGGGCAATCAAATATAAACTGAAATTTCAAATTAAAACATAAAACTTCATCGGACTAAAATCAAACTTTGAAAACTCATCAGAACGATAAATATCAAAATAAATAAAAGATCGACAAAGGATTTTGATAATAGAATAATATGAATCGTAAAAATGATCAATAAAATCTTCATCACTACAAATTTGGTGATGTGAATGTTTTCTTCTTCTCTCCTACGAGTTATACTCAAAAGTATCATCCAAATCTCAATTTGTCTCTAATTCTCAACGTGTCTCTTTTATGTATTGAACTCAAACATCGTGTTGATGCACACTCAACTACTAACATACAAACTATGTCTTGAGCTCCGTTCGTAAGCTTGAAGAGAATATGTGGATAATTTTTGGTCCTAAGGTGTTTTCACTAAGATTTGGATAAGTTTTAAGGCTTTCAAACCCCTTTTGGATATAGTTTTAAGGCTTATTTATGGTTTATCACAGCTTTGAATGTGAAGGTTTGAAGCAATTTCGGTATTGTATTCGAAGTGTTTTCTTCTTTTCGTCGTAGAACATTTGGTGCATTTAATTTTTGATACTTTTCTATTCTATTTATTAAGTTAACACGGATCTAAGGTTGAAAATATCGATATCTTAATTTTGTAGAAATGTTTTGATGGAAATATCGATAAAATGTTGAATAATATCTAAAAAATAGTATATAAACAAAAAAACTCAAATAAAGTATGCTTAAATTAATAAATACATTTTTCAACCAAATTTAAATGGTATTTATATGATATTAAGACTAGTAACATTTTATTGCTTATTTATATTTCATGAATTTTTTTTTATCATATAAAGGAAATATCAATTCACCTCTCAAGTCGAATGTTTGAACCCAAATGTAAAAATGTCAATGAAAATATCAAAATATTGACGAAAGAAAATTAATATCATGGTTATTAATGGGGTATATTTAAAATAAAATAAAATAAAATTTAGTATAACAAAAGTAGTAAAGACACGAAGAATTGTGTATACAAATGTAGTATAGGTCCAGAGCTCCCAACTTTATGCACTTTATATAAAATATCAACGTTAGTTTTGTACTGTCGACTTGACTGATCAATAATTATAATAACATTCAGGCGATTTTCGATCCATAGTGCAAATAAAAGAGGAAAAAAGAGAAAAGGAAGAAAGTGAGAAATTAAAAAAAAAAAAAAAAGATGAAGAAGGGATAATGTGGATATTCCCTTTACATAATATAAGGAATATCCACTATTTCCAATGGAATAAAACATATATTATTGATTAAAAAGATTTTTAGAGTTACTAATGGAGATAAAGTTTGTCTTCAAAAAATAAATAAATACTAGTCATTTTAGAATAATAATTAAAAAATATGTTGTGGATGAGAGAATAACTTAAAAGAGTAGAAACAAAGACAATAGAACAAAAGGTATGATTACACATAACAATTGGACTTTGATTTTAGATTTTTTTTAAAATAATGTTTTTTTAATAAAATATGTCAAAAATAGGGTGAGAGTGAAAAAAATATAAAAAATAGGATAGTAAAGTCGTGTACCCAGCTACGATTACCCGTGGACGGGTAAACGATTTCGGTACAAGTAACATTAGCGAAGTCAGCGTGACAGTGTTGACCACTACCATGCGGGAAGTCATGGACGAGGTCCACGACTTTAAAAAAAAAACCTATTTAGTATAAACTTTTAAAATAATCATTTGATGTAAATTAAATATGAAAGAAAGAGAATATGTAAATTAAATATGAAAGGAAATGGAAGAAAGAGAATATGTAAATTAAATATTGAAGAGAGAATATGTAAATTAAATGAGAAAGAAATATAAGATGTAAAATAATGGGTGAAGAAAGAGAATATGTAAATTAATTATGGAAGAAATAGAAGGGGTAGATTAAATAAGGAAGAAAGATTAATTTAATTATGAGGGAGTCATGGATGAGTCCACGACTCCAACATCCAATCAACCAGTCTACGTTTCACGTGGAGCGTGATTGGACAAAAGGAAGTCGTACCCTGGTACACGACTTCCATAAACAGTAAAATACCATATTTTTTACAATAGCTTGGTCAGCTTCCTCACTTTTGTTTTTTTTTTACCCTACTCCATTTTTGTCATTATTTTTTTTAAAAATGCCTATATTCTAAAAATTAGTCCTTGATTTTACATATTATTTTTCTTTTTTAAAAAAAGAGAGGAAAAATGTTTCATTTAATTTTATTTTTATAGATCCCTAAAAATAAGGATACTTGAAAATAATATGTTTTAGAATAATGTTGAGAATCAAATTTAGGTGCAATGAGAGGAAAATAATAACGAGTCTTTCTGCATTTAAATTCATAAATAATTTAGTATATGAATTTAAATCTTGTCTCTAAAATAAAAAATATTAATAAAATTTAATGAAATAAATTTACACGTCTAGATAGAAGAATCCATTATATTAATAAAATCTAGGCAAACAAAATAAACTAACTTCTTTACAAATATAACAAAATTTTACTTTTTATATATATATATATATATATGATAGACTCAGATAGACTGTGATAGATGTTTATCTAGGTCTATCGTGATCTATCATTGATAGAAAGTAAAATTATTGTATTTGTAAATATTCTCAACGGTTTAGTCATTTAAAACAAAATTTCTTTTTTGTTAGTACTTCATAAGAAAAGGTTAATAGGATGTGCTAAATTTAATTTCTTTTATGACGAATTGTCAAAAATGAAAAATATATTGACAAAATATTTACAAAATATAGTAAAATTTTAGTATCATTGATAGACTATCAATGTCTATCATTTAGGGTTTAGGGTCAATGTATCAATGTCTATTAGTGTCTATCATTGATAGAATCTACAATTTTGATATATTTTGTAAATATTGTGGTTCGTTTTGATATATTTGGAAATGTCTCTTCTTTTATTCATCTTTCTCAATATACATTAATTTAAATTTCAAACTTGAATAATTGTATCAATTTACCGTTTAAAATTCTCTCTCATTTGTCCACCCTTTACTTTTCAACTTTTCCCCTCCAAGCCCTCCACCGTTATCGTTGTCGTTATCGCTCACCGTCGTTGTTGCCCCTTCTTTGTGAAAGATGTGGATCAAACTTTTAGATCGAACGAGTAAAACGCTCTAACGAAATTTCAAATAAAGGCTAAAATGCAGAAAGGTGGCAAAATCTTGCTAAAACGAACACGTTCTTGAATAACCCATAGGTTGAGATAAACAAATATAATCAAAGCTAAGTCAGTGACTTTAAATTTAAACAAAACACATTTAAACGAATTTATTTGTAATTAAGTTTATGTTTAATAAATTAATTCACATTTAACACTCAATTAGATGATATTGATATTTTAAAGAAGTCGAAGGGAGCATATCTTAGTTGCTATCGAATTCTGTTGGTGATCAAGAAATATGTGGTTCGAATCTCAAATACATTTAAAAAAAGAAATCTACAAAAATGGATAATAAAAGAGAAAATTCTCAATTTTTTTATTTTCATTTGATTTTTTTTTTTGACAATCGAATAGTTTTGATAGATAGGCAATATTGGAGGCCAACTTGGTGTAAACATTCGATAAACAATTGATAATTTAGGGATTAGCTATGTCAGCTCAGTTCAATTTTTCTTAATTATATGATTCTCATTTACACGTCAATATCATTCCACCTAAGAATCAAATTATCGTGATATTTTGTCAAAATATTCACAAAATCAAGTAATCGATAGAGATATTAGAAGGTAACCTTGTTTCTTTTTTCTCGAAATTTCACGATCTATTGTTGAAGTCATTGATTTATCCATGACATATATTGTTTTATGAATATATCTCTAGCAAATTTAAAAAATCGTTGATACGTTGTCGAATTATCATTGATATACTACCGAAATCCAAGAATTATCCTTTCAAAGGCGCGACCATAGGGAATTCGGTGCCTTACTTTTGACCAAATAATTATCATCTATATGAAAAAGGAAAATTCATTAACTAATAAAATGTATCCACCAAAAAGAGTCTATACGTTGTTGGCTTTACAAGTCATGTTATTTCCGTTTAAGTAACTATTTCCGACAATTTTTAATATGAAATCTGTAACGCCCTGGATTTTTGGCCGTAACCCAAGGTCGTTACTCAAGTAAAACAACTTTTAAATTCATTTCATTTTTTTAAAAGCAAATATAAAATAAAACGAAAGTAAATACTTTTATTTAATTTAAAATGAACAGTGAAAAGAACCTAGACGGGATCCCTGAAATAGTTTTCTAACCAAATTCATTACAACAAAATCCAACACACAGTTTATAAGGAAATTTCAAACCAAAATC
Source organism: Cucumis cinereus (assembly GCA_037974625.1). NCBI lineage: Eukaryota > Viridiplantae > Streptophyta > Magnoliopsida > Cucurbitales > Cucurbitaceae > Cucumis > Cucumis cinereus. The sequence continues at coordinate 585,597 of JBBPDJ010000003.1, read as the reverse complement.
ATAAGCGGAAGCAAAAGTCTCATGGTCCCTTCCGAAATAGTCAATGGTTCCACTTGCCCCTCGCCGGTCCATTCCTACCTTTGTCTGAAATAAAACATAGAAAGGAATGAGTATAAAAATAACCAGTAAGGAACACCACTACAGACTCCACTGGGTAACTGTTAACTTTTCCTAATGGCTTGTACTTTGCGTCACACAGTCGGGTGGTTGAGTTATGACAAATATGTCGAAACAGGCCTCGTACCGAGCCCCTTCACGACCCTGTCACAGCAAAACGCCACACAGGCTTGCCCTCGAAACGAATGTCGGAACATGCCTGGTACAGACCCCCTTCTCGACCTCAGTGACGGGGTGCCACACAGGCTGGTCGACTAAACGCCACACAGGCTAGCCGACGATACGTCACACAGGCTAGTTGACGATACGCCACACAGGCTGGCCAACTAAACGCCACATAGGCTAGCTGACGATACGCCACACAGGCTGGTCGACTAAACGTCACACAGGCTAGCCGACGATACGCCACCTAGGCTGGTCAACTAAACGCCACACAGGCTAGTTGACGATACGCCACACAGGCTGGTCAACTAAATGCCACACAGGCTAGTTGACGATACGCCACACAGGCTGGTCACTGGCTAGTCAGAATCAAATCGTCACACGACTTGAAAACTGACCTGTCGTTTCCCACCAAGTACAAATTATTAGGTAAATTAACAGAGACTGTATCCAATTAATCCAGTACAAGTATTGTGATCATAATAATCAAACATATCTCATGCAGCATAGCTAGATAAATCCAAATCCAACACTTAAAACAGGCACAGGTAGGAGTAATCCTTACTTCAAGTTACCGAGATTCCGTTGATCGAATTAGCTCCAAATGACCCTACCCTAAACACACAAGAATTCAAATTAATACTTTTTCCTTCCAAACTCACCGACGAACCAACAACGAGCAAAAAGGCAGCGGAGACAAGAAGTGCCAAAAACCTTAGAGGCTTGGCGGCTCGACTCGGCTCGAGGGAAACAACGGCGCGCGTGGGTTACAGATCTGAGCAAGCAGAGCTTCCTCGAATGGAGATGGCGTGCGGCGCGGCTGAGACTACCACGCTGCGCTGTAGGGCGGCTGGCTCGCGGATGGAAGGAAACCGGCGCGGCTTGAAGATCCGGGACTGGGGAGATGCGGCTCGGCGTGGTCAGATCTGGCGAGTGGAGGAGACGAACGGCGCGGCTGACCAGATTTGGCGATGCAAGGAGAGCGGCTGGGCGCGCGGGCGGCGTGGCTTCGAGCAGAGGCGCGGACGCGCGAGCGGATCTAGGATAAACGACTCGAGTGAGGAGCAGATCCGACGCGGAGCGGCTCGGGCGACGGAGTTCAGCTGGTGCGTTGGGGCTTGCGGCTGGCGATGGATGCTAGCTTGGGCAGATCTGGCGCGTGGAGCGACTCGGCGTGAGGAGATTAGCTCAGCCCTCGGCCGCGTGCAAGCTTCGGCCGGCGGCGCGTCATTACGGCTGGCGTCGCTGGTGGGACGGAGCTGAGCGGCGACGACGACTATGGAGGAGAAGAGTGGGTGGCGGCTAGGGTTTGCAAATCTAGGGTTTTGATGTGGTTGATGAAGAAGAAGATTGGGGAAGAAGATGAAGGGAGGGTGTTTTAAATGAATAATAATAAATTTAATAATAAAACCATTATTATTATTTTATTTTTATTATTATTATTCCTTTTTCTTTTTCAAAACCCCCAACAATTCTCTCTTTTCCACAATAATTTTCTCCACTCTCCTCATTCTTCCACCAACTCCACTAACTGTCCCTCCACTCATATTAACAAAAATTAATAATAAAAATTTCAAAATTTATAACCAAAATTAATTCACACTTAACCCAAATTTTTAAAAATTTGGGATGTTACAGAATCACTCAATATCAATATCGTAACTTTTTATTTATCATTATGAATATTCAGGATCAAATTCTCCAAGGTCATCTTTTTGGTATTAGACATATACATCTTTTAATAAACAATATTTTTTATTTATTTTTTACATTCTTGCTTTCACATCAACATTTACAATATACATATAATGTTATTGTCTTACTTTAGAAATTATGCTTAAAAATGGTCAATTATAGTCTAATTAAACCACATTCAAGTTTCATTAACTAATTATAACCATGTCAATCAATTTTCATAAAGTTTCTCGACATTTCTATTCCTATCAATATTTTTCGTAAAATCAATATCTCGATATTTTCACCATACCATGCACTAGTTCAACATACATGACATTAAAGGGTGAATTATGTTTCATAGGGACCATATGAAGCAACAACTTCACATGGTCTATCAAGTGTGACATTGACTTAATATATGAACTTGATGGAAAAATACAAACAACTTTCACTTTCTAATATTTGACTGCCAACCAAGCTAATTGGCCCTTTACTTTTCCAACCAATATAATCAAATCCAATGTGCAAATTGCTCAAAGTTTCCATTTTTTTTTTGCTTTTTAATGTTCCTAAAAACTTTATAAAAGTGAAATTTCATGCATGTGAAAGGATTGATTACCAATTTGAATTTTATCCCACCACCATTGAACTTTATATATAATAATCAATCAATGTGTGGTTCATCGATAGTAGTAGAGATTTTTTTTATATATATTTATAAGTGTTCGGACCAGATTAGGGTTACCTGATTGATCTAATAGGACAATCTATTTGATTATATAACATTCGAATTCATAACTTTTTGGCCATTTATTGAGACTTTATTTAAACAATATTTAAAGTTATTTTTTTAAAAAAAGTAATTTTCAAGTTCAATTTTATATGATAGAATGATGAGAAAGTATCTAGATGGGTGCATCCAAGTTTTTTCCCCCCTTTATTTATATAGTAGTGGTATATTAAATGCTTAAAACATACATATTTTAGTATTATAAATTTTTATTTCTGTTATGTTTTGATTTCTTTCCTATTACATTTTTTTTTTACTTTTTTATATTTAAAAATATAGTTTAATTGTGCCAACAAATTATTTAACAAAAACTTTGAGTGATCATATGTTTCTATTATTAACCAATTTCTACATAGACAACATTAATTCGAACATAAATGATACAATTTTTTTTAGTCTTAAAAAAGAGTTCTAATTAATTAAAATTCACTATTTTTTATTATTATTAAAATTAAATTTAAATTTTAGTTCATAGTTATTTTAAATTAATTTCAATAGATATTAAGGAGAAAGATTGATTTATTATTATTTTTTTAAAAAATACCAAAGTCTAGATGAATATTTGGAATAACTAGACATGTTTTTTTTAAAGGTCATTTTTATTTTTCTTTCATAGAAACCGTTGAAAATACACTAATAAAGTGTTTCAAAAGTTATTTTTGAATGGTTGTCGAACACTTTAATATTTACCAGAATGATTTATTTTCAAAATTAAATACTTGAAAAGTTAAATCAAACACATCCTGAAAGTGAATATTTAGTGAAAAACTAAAAGTCAAAAGTGCAAATTTTGAAACCTAAAGACCAAATTAAAACAAAAGTCAATATTCAAAGATAAAATTGTAACATTATGAAATCTAGGGACTAAATAATTGAGAAATCAAGCTAAAAGTTTAACATTTTGAAACTTATGGACCAAATGGAAACTAGATTGATAACCTAGGGACCAAAAATGTATCTTTTCGTATTTTTTTTATATAGTTTGCCAATTTGAGATGAATATTTGGTGGTTGAGACGTAATTCAGGTAATGGACACAAATATATTCATTTTCTTGAGGTTAGAGGTTCACACTCAAAGATTCTTTTAAGGAACGAATCAATAACAAAACTCCAAAATGAATTATCACTTAGGTTAAATTATAAGAATGATGTCTAATATGTCACTGAATTTAAAGTTTGTATATAACATCGGCTAGGTCTCTCAATTTCAATTTATATCCATTAGCTTCTTGATCTATTCATTTTTTTTTTTAAAAAAAACCCTAATCTAATAGATATAAGCTCAAATTTAGCGTCTAATGAGACCTTAAACATTGAATATCTAATACGGTATGTGAATTAATTTAATCAACAATGTACAACACGTTAACGGCCATATTCAAACCCAAAGTTCAAAACTATACTATAAACACAAAATTCGATGTTTAATTAAGGTAGACACCTATTATATAGAAACAAAATTAAAAAGTTAGAGACTAAACATGCACAAAAGCTAAAATGCTTATCATAAACGCTAATCTCTTTTCTTCATAGAGATTCAAACCTAAAACTTTCCATAAACTTGGTGTATAGCCCATATAAGCAATTAAAAAAACCATAGAGAAATATATATATATATATATATATATATATATAGAGAGAGAGAGAGAGAGAGAGAGAGAGAGAGAGAGAGAGAGAGAGAGAGTAAAATGAGTGATAATAATATTGACAGAAGAAAAAAAAAAGCAAATGTAAAGGTACATACCACATCAAATTATGAGAATTCTTGTGTCTTTAATTCTCTCTATGTATATATACAAATGAGTATATATATATATATATATATATATATATATATATGAGTTAATCTCTCTCTCACCACCATTGAAAACATATAACTTCTGGGATGATTATTAAGGAGAGGATGGCCAAGTCTGGAAGCCAATATCATTGTGTTTTCTTGAAGGGGTTGAAGAAGGGATTGGAATAGTTCTTTTGGGGAAGAAGCCATAGAAATGGGGTTTTGAAGCTATTGGTGGTGGGTTGGTGTTATAATTAGAGAAATATGAAGAAGAAAGAGAAGAAGGTGATGATGTTGTTGAGGCATTGCAATAATAAGTAATGAAGAAGATGAATAGAAGAAGAAGAAGAAGAGAGATCATGATGAAAGGTGAAGGCCTTTTTTGAAATTCAACCATTTTTGTTTATGGGTGAGAGAGTATTTGAGGAGAGATGTTTGGTGTTTTCTTTTGTTTTTGTGGTTTAGGAGAGAGTTTTGAAGCAAAACCTAAACTAATATACAAAAGAGAGAGTTGACAATATGGTGTTTTTAGTAAAATAATGTTTTTGGGCTAAAGTCAAGGATGCTGATAATTAAAAGGATTTTACACTTGGAAAAAGAAACAAAAGGTGAATCAAAGGTTATCTAATAAGACATGATAAAGTTTGTTATACACGATGTTACAACATTTTCATAAACATCATAGATAAATGTAGAAAATTAAAAACCAAAACAGAATATAGAGTTTGGTAACCCAATTCTATGTAATACCACCGACGCGTCTAGCGGGTTGTGCCCCAGTGGAAAGATATATTCACTGATATAAAGCCAAAGAATTACGACGATGTGCTTGTTTGTAACTAGACAACAATTGTAGTGACACTCGAATAATCCAACTTAGAGAACAATATTATCACTTAGGCTCCTCCCCTAAGCTCCTCCTAAGTATAAGTGTATCAGTGAATGATCACTTAGGCTCTCCCTAAGTTTGATAAACCCTTCTCAAGTTGACGAAGAACAACCCAATAAGATCTAGAAAAACACTCAAGATCGACAAATGAGAAAAGTTGTTATTTCACAATCTCATGGATTGACACACTTTTGTTTTTTGATACTCACACAAGACAACGGTTCCTCTATTCTTTGAAACGACCAACCCTAAAATTGATCAAACCACATTATATATGGATAACTTTAAGTAGATATTCAAGGAAAGAATAAAACAAGCTTGCAAGGAAATTAAAGTAAAAACAAAACTGTTAAATTATTTATAAAATATAACAAAATATCACATTCTATTTATGATAGACAATTTACACTAATTATTATCTATCATATTTTATTATAAATAGGTTGTGATATTTGTAATTATTTTAAGTGGATTTATCATCTAAGTTAATTTCCTAAAATATTAATCCAAATAATTTTAAAAACCAATAATATTGACTAAAATATCAACAAAATGTTCAAGAATTAAAATTTTTAAAGTAAAAAAAAAAAGAAAAAACGTAAACCCTAGACTAAAACACTTCTTTTCCTCTATTTGTTCCATCGCTTGCCGCCAACTCTACAACCATATTTGATTTCTTACTTCTCCGTTCTCCCTCTCCTTCGCCGCCATTATCGGTCGTCGGTTCACCTCTACACTCAATTTTCTTTCTCCTCCTCTTGTCTCCCTCCCTACTGTTGCAAAACTCCATCTCAAGATCTGTATCAAGGTTTTTTTTGCAGCAATAAAAGATGCCCAAGTCGAAGCGTGATAGACCAGGTACGTTTTAATTCCTCTTGGACTTATCTGTGCATTGTTTCCTGCTGCAAGAAATCCTGCTGCAAGAAATTGAATCTGTTTCGTTATTTTGTGTTTTTGTTGGTTGTTCTATCTTGCTTGTTTTCCGTACTTGAAGAAGTAGATTTTAGCTCATCTGGTTAACACAATACAATGAGAGATTACTTTGATATGTTAGAGGAAGTTAACATCGGAAAAGTTGTAGTTGAAAGATGGTTTTTTTTTTTTTTGTGCATTTTTGCTATATGAGGGGAAGTTCATTCTGAAGTGCTTAGTTCACTAGGTTGGCTGCATTTGTCTTGTTACATTATGTAATAGAACTTGAATGTTAAAACATATGAATGTCCTTAGTATGCACACAACTAAGTATATCTTTTTTATAGCTATTTCATGAGACACCCCTGATGAAATTTGCTTCTTGTTAGAAATAGGTAGCTTTTTTCCCTTCTTTTACTCTCTGGCAATGATACGTTGTGGGGTTTTCTAGTTTCTAAGTTTCTGACTAAATTTTTTAACACCAAAGAAGATATTTGGTATTTCTTAGGCTAGGTATTGTTTTGGCTTGAGATGATCTTGATATCTTATCATCAGTTATGGAGAAATATTCCACTAGTTCCTTCGTTCTTACTAGGTTACGATAGTTGATATTTCTTCATGTTTATAGCAACTTTCCTTGTAATTCAGATTTACAAACTAGTTTTGCTTTTTCTTGCTTAAGCTTTGTATTGTTCATCTAAGGCTCTTCAAAGTTCTATTGACGATATTTGATGTGTTTCTTGTGCAAATACTTTAAGACTGAGGAATTTGTAGAGGCATCCTGATAATGAGTAGCCAGTAGGTCATTTGCTACCCACTTCTTGAACTAATGCTAATTAAAAATATGATGTTCTCGTCAAGCTTGCTTCCCTTGATGGTAGGAGAGGCTTTAGTGTGCCCTAGAAGATAGTTTTTGTTGTTGAATTTGAGGTCAGAATAATTTTACTTATTAGGATAGGTGTTGCCAGGAGGTGGGTGAGTTGAAAGTTTCTATCTATGTGCAAAATGTAGAGCTGCTTACGACACACGGAACATGTCTAAAGTTACAGCGTTTATTACCTGTGATTAATTTCTTAAAAAATACACTTACTAGGCCGATTAATGTTGTTAAACAGAAACCAAATAACAGTAAACCTAGGAGAACTTAATGACTTGCTTTAACTGTAGGAAGATGCTAAAATTTTGTTCATTCAATTCAAGGTTCTTGTTGAATATGGGTTAAAGGGTTAGTTATATTATGGGTTAATTTGTATGAGGCATTTTCTGTGAAAAGTAGGAGGCAGTTGAAGAAGTTAAATGACTTGTGGTGGTAGTGTCAACTTATGTGGTTTTTAACTTAAAAAGAAAGAGGAAAAATATGAAATTAGTCCAATGCAGATTAGTGTTTTGAGTCTTTGACTAATGTGGGATAAATGCAGTTACGTTATCAAAAACAAAGAAGAAAGGAAGGGACCACAAGAAATCAATGGTGGAATTGATCAGGCAGGCTGTGGAAAATTACAACTCAGTTTTTGTTTTCACTGTTGAGAACATGAGAAACCTCAAGTTCAAGGAACTCAGGGAGCAGTTGAAGTCAAATAGCAGGCAAGTTGTACTTCCTGACTTCTGTATTATTAATTTGCTTCATCATTTCAAATATTGATTAGTGATACGAATGTACTTCCTCTATGTTGTTTGGTTAGCTTCTGGATAACACGGGATAAGATATGAATAATAAATAGCATGTTTTAGAACTCAAAAGAAAAAATCATAATGAATAGCATGTCTTAGGACAAAAGATGACAACGCGTTGTTGCCTCAACGACTGAAAATAACAATATTAGCAGGTTATGGTAACAGCAAGTGTTTACATGGTTGCATAGCAACCTCTCTCCTTGCTTTAAAAAGCTTCACTTAATAAAGGGGGTGACAATCTTGGCTTCTGCTTGTGTACCTGTGTCTTAACATGTCCTCTTTTCTTTTTCTTCTTGTAGGCATCAATGATATGGAAATTATATTACTTGACTTTGAAACATATTGTAGCTATACATTATTGTATCATGCCTCTGATGCTCGTTGACATTCTTAAAGTGTATATATGTTTAATAAGGCTAAATGGTTGAAAATCAGGATATTCTGTTTGTCAACCTCATTTACCGCAATTTTGGACCTGCTGCTGAGCGGCATTTTGAGATGTCATGCATGGCCTCCCTCAATTTTTCTAATGAATTGATGTGACCTGACCTGACCAGACTGAGTAGTTTTAAGTGGGTTTCCAAATTGACTTTTTTTAATTCCAATGATAGATTGTTTTTTGGAGCAAACAAAGTTATGCAAGTTTCTCTCGGGCGAAGTGCTTCTGATGAGATCCGACCAGGCCTTCACAAGGTTTCTAAGGTGAATCTTTTTTTCCAAATTGCATATACTTCAAGTGTTCTTTTCTGTAGTCTTTTGGAAGTAACATTCACTCTTCTATTTTCAGCTTTTGCATGGAAATACTGGACTTTGCTTCACAAACTTACCAAAAGAAGAGGTTGAGAGGTAAATCCGCATGCAATGTTTTAAAATTGACAAGTTCTGCCAACAAGTAGTAAATTTGATAAGTTGCTATTTCTTTTTTAATTTAAATACCAAGTGAATTATGCATTCTGTTTTTGTTTCGCCGTTGAAGGATCAGATAAATTGTGCTCAATAAATTTCCATATCTACGAATACAAAAGTCTGAAATTTTTATTTGAGAAAGTCACCTTTAAAATGAAATTTTTGGCCCAAAAAAAAAAAAAAAATCCCAACTTTGTATCACATGGTTAGCATTTCAAATTTTCAACTCTGTGGGAAGGGACTTCTAGAATAAATTGCTTACAAGAAAATGCTCGTGTATTTGTTATGTTTTACAATAATACTTGATTTAGTTTTTATGTTTTGTTATACAGGTTATTTAACGAGTATGAGGATTATGATTATGCAAGGACTGGAAGTGCAGCCACAGAAAAGGTTTGTGCATCTTTGAACACATGACATTTATCGAGTTTTATCTTGTAATAATCTGATTGCACTTTTTTGAATGTGGTGATTCAACGAAAAGGTCTAGTATGATTTTATATAATCCGTGTTATAATTTGCATGTACTTGGTGGTTGGATGCTTAATTGAAGTTTAATGCTATTAGGTTGAGCTTAAGGAAGGTCCACTGGAGCAATTTAGCCATGAGATGGAGCCTTCTCTACGGAAGCTTGGGTTGCCTGTTCGTTTGAATAAGGGTCAGTAAATACACATTTTGTGCCTGCAAGCACTAGTTATTTTTAAAAAGTTGGTTATAAATCAGAATTCTTCGTGGAACAGGTGTGGTGGAGCTTGTATCAGACTTCGTTGTATGCGAGGAGGGCAAATCTCTATCACCGGAGTCAGCCGGAATACTGGTTTGTATCTTTTTGTGACTTGCTCTTTTCTTAAATCTATGATGAATTTGGCCTGTAAATGAGGTTCTGTAAGGTTGTTCCAGCAGTAGCGTTTGTCACTTCCAACTCCCATCTCAAATTAAGTGTGGTTTGAAGATGTTTTTGGAATAAGTACTTTGAGGGAAACAATTTTTATAGGCACTTTCTTTGGTTTTTGTTCTCTAATTTTGAATTTTTATCTAGCAATTTGTAGTTTCAAAGAGAACTTTTATTTGTTTCTTCTTTACTATTTACGATCTTACTTGAACATGATTCGTTCTATAAGTTATACTTTTGTTCGAGTTCTAAAAATTGTAGGCAAGAGCGATATCAATTGACAGTAGAAATACGAGGCTAAGAGACATTATACTTTGGCACTGAGGTTCGAATGACGATTAAGATGTTTCATTTGATTTGATTTGGTTGCAGCGTGCACTAGGGATGAGGATGGCAACTTTTCGGCTGAATTTGGTTTGCAGATGGAGCCCCGGTGACTTTGAACTTTACATTGATGGACCCGATAATTCTGATGTTGAATCTGCCTAAATCTCAACACATAGGAATCCAAATTATGATAATATATATGAATGCAATGCCAATGCAATGGCTGTTCCTAGCATTCATTGCCATAATATATATATATATATGATTGGGATTCCTTCCTCTTTTTGATTTTGGTTTGTTTTTACAAGTTATTGTAGAAATATAAGTGCACCCCAGTCACTTTATGTGTTCTTTAGTTCAACAACTCTCAAAGAAATCCTCAATTTTGTTGTGTTCAGTGAGATGGACAATTGGGTATTGTGATTTCAATAGTATTATTAATCCACTCATTGAGCTTTACCTTTACTTTCTTTTATCACTATCAAGTTCTAAGGAAATTGGTGTGAATGACTAAATTAAAATTTACTTTTGAATAATAGTTTTAATTATTTTTTATTTTTGTTTCTTTAAATACCAAAATATGGTGATTGGATGTAGGAGTATCACTTTGAAATTGCAAAGTTAGTGATTTGCTCCTATGATTTGAAGTCTCTTTTCAAAATTTTGTAATCAGGATTGTTTGCAATGTAAACTTTCAAAGTTAGTGATTTTAGAGTGATTTGTATGGATGATTTTGAAGGCCCAAAAGAAAATTAATCCAATTTTGAGACGTGAATAGAAAGTGGTCTTCCACCCGTTAGTACCTTGTTTTCGATCCTAAAAACCATTCACGAGTTTGCAACTAAGAATGCACTTGATGTTTGATGCTCGATGTTATATACTCAATATTTGATATTTGTTATTCGATGCTAAATTCTTGATAATTTTATTTATGCTATATATATGTTTTTCGATGCTGGATGTTTAAAGAGTATGAAAAAAAAAGGAAAAAAAAAGGAAGAAAAAAGAAATCCACAAAAGATTAAAAAATAAAGTAAAAAGAAAAAGAAAAACCGGACGAACCGGATGTAACGTTGCTTGAGAGTCGTCTAGTTGGTGTTGGAGAAGCTGAAACCCCACAAAACCCTCTCCGGCGGCCGTCGTATTTTCTGTTTGCTTCCTTCTCAATCTCACATCTTCTTTCTTTCAGGTAAAATTATTCTCTAATCTTCATTCCAATTTCAGTTACCTTAATTTAATTTTGATTCTATTGAAGAAACCCAACATTTGGATTCACTCCCTTTCGCATTGCTTCAATCGGAAGTGTTATGGCTATGATGAGATCCGCCTCCGCGGTTGCTCTTCGTGGCCTCAGGAGGTTCTCTTCCAGAAGGCCAATTTCATCTCCAATCATTCAGGCACAGGAACTACCCGCCTCCGACCTTGTAGTTTCTGGCAAGTCCCTCTTCTCATTTCTGTTACTTTCTTTGTCTTTTCATTTTGACTTCTAAGATTTACTTGTGGTTGGAATGTTTCTCTTCTTTGGTGTACAACTTTCTTAGTACTGTGTCTTCAGGGGGGGGGGGGGGGGGGGGGGGGGGGTT